>JAOTQQ010000001.1:204223062-204293663 GCA_026546715.1 Gallinago undulata | reverse complement strand
CCTACTCTACAAAGTTCTCCCCTACACCATATCCCCCAACACCACATCTAAACAACTCTTAAACACGTCCAAGGATGTGACTCTGCGACCTCCGGGGGCAGCCTATTCGAATGCCTGACTACTCTTTCTGTGAAAAACTCTTTCCCAATATTCAGTTTAAACCTACCTTGTTGTGGCTTGAAGCCATTAAGTCTCTCTCATCCCAAAGTATTTATATAATTACGTATTTAGGCTCTTTAAAGTGATGCAACAATATTGATATTGCAGTATACATACAGTGCTGTGGATAAAATATGTTGAGGGCACTAAAAATACTTTTATCTTATTTCATCAACTTCTCAGATTATTGGGAGTTTGTCTCCTTCATTTCTGCTTGGGGACAGATGTCCAGTTCAGTCCAGTTCAGAGAAGAGTTACTAATAAAAATGTCACCTCTCTACTATTTTTTCTTTTTTCATTTAAATCAAATCTCATTTCTGCATTTTGGAACTGAGCTTCAATTAGCGGGTCAGGCATGCAATGCATTTTGTGTGTGGAAGCCTGCATGTTGCCTGCCTGCAGCACATCCAATTCTCAGTTCTGTTATCAGTATTCTACATTCACAAGCACTGCAGTTCTCATTACTCAAGAGACGTACACGCAATCTGCAGCTCTGCTATCAGCATATAATTGTGAATAAATTTGCAGTACTGAACTAATTTATAATCCAAGGAGAAGGATTTAGGACTACACACATCTTAATGCTTCTCAGCTAGTTATAATACGGAAAGCATTATAATACTGAAACTCCCTGTGTATATTTTCTGTAGAGTTAATAAACATCTCCAGGCCAGCACTATAAATCTTTGATTTAAACTCCCTTTCATCATCAGGATCATCTCAGATTCAGGTTATTTTCCCAATATTTTAACACATGCCTAATTATACAGTGCACTCTACACCAGCATGCACTCTAAAAATACTTTAAGAATATTTTCCTGTAAGGTTTTCTATATGTCATGTTATTAATGAAGCTAATCTTTCAACATATAAGAATGAAAAAGTGTGTATATATATACGTACTTCAGGAACAAAAGACTTAAACCACTACTAAAACCAAAGGCAAATTTCTAGAAATTATAAGTAAGTAATGTTTGATTTTTAAGAAAAGAGCCCTATAAAAATGAAAATAAAATTGCTGGGTTTATTCTTAACTCCAAAGATATTTAAAAAATATGCAATAATCTGTGTTTCTGAATAGAGGTGGATTTCCAAATCTCCAAAGCCTCCTTCTGATAGGGAAAGAGGAATAACAAGATAGCAAAGAGAAATCTGGACATAATTTTTAGTTTTTTAGGGAACACAAACAGCTATATCATAATAATCATCAAAATAATATATCAAATAAAAAAACAAGTATGCCTGAAGAGCTTTAAAAACTATCAGGGCTTGCCTGCTATGTCGGGTGTGCTTAGCTCTTCCAGTTCTTCACATAAAGTTCATTAGGTTTCTTAGCAGGAAATAATTTCTGAAAAGGTTTCACACTTTCCCTATGCTCTTTTCCTCCTACCATACTTTTTTCCATCAACTTTTTAGAGCTAAAAAATATAGCACTGCTGACTGTAAGCAGTGATGTGGTAAAACTGCTACAGCTACAGCCTTCTCAAGAGAATGAGTGCTAGGCCCTGACATTTATCCATACATGTGCATCTGTTCCACTGCGAGACTATTCTGATTCTGTCCCTTAGGAATAACCTTTGAAAAGAACAGGGTAGCACTCCTCACTGGCAGTTTTGTATCCAGAAAATTTCAAGCAATTATTCTGGCTGCAGTCTTTGACTTGATCAACAGGATCTACAAGCTGGCACACAGGAGCAGCCTCAGCAGCTGGGTATAGCCCTGCAAGGCTTTCCTGCACCAAAAACTGCGCTGCAAAAGCTAAGTGCAATTACACATTTTTTTTTCCCCACTGTGATTCTTGAAGGGTCTGCATTGGCTACATGGAATAATCTTTTCTCTTTGTGCTTCAGCGAAAAGCATGGCTACCATCGCTCATGGGTAACCAGCCTTTTAAGAGCCTCGGGTTGAAAAAGTAATGTAATAGGAACAACCTGGTTAAAAGCTACTGTACTTCAGTTCTGAGCAGAAATCCTGATGTAAGATCCCTCCTCCATGCTTTGTCCCATCTTACTAGTATGCAGGTTCATCAGCATATGGTTGTTATATTAAAGACTCATCGTAGTTTACAAGGTGTAGCTCCAAGTTCCAATTAAGTTTGGTCTACTAGTACAAGCTTCCTGAACCTTTCTGCAAGGGTGAGCTCCCCACCCTTTACTTTTTCCATCTCCTCATTTGTCCCCATCCCACAAAAAAAAAAAAAAAAAAAAAAAAGACTGTTAATTATCTTCATAGCTTTTCTTGGCGTATCTCTGTCTCCCTGTCATTTCATGTTAGCAATGAAAATGTCTGCCTTCCCTCAGCCCAAAACAACAGCTGAATCCGTGGAACATTCATGCTTTCCCTCATGCTGACTCTCATGTTTGGGAGTGGTTCCCCATAAATGTCTGTCAAGTTAATTCACTGCCCTCTTTCTATTCCAAGCCTTACTTCTCTTGGATGCTTACAAAGCAAGTTAACAATGAGCTCAGAAGCCTGGTGACAATGCAGTTAAATGTTTAATAAGAACTAATAGCAGCTGATACAGAGGAGAAGAGGTGTAAAACAACAGAATTCTTCCTCCTTTGAGATATTCTATTGATATTTTTTAATTGACATTCATATTCAGGCCTAAATACACTTTCCTGCTTTGTTTCAGGATCTTTCAGTAGAAGAGATTTAGCCAAAAATTCCCAAACATCAAAAGCATGTAGGGGACAAAAAAAATCTGAACAAATCTCAGACCTACTAACTTTAATGGCATTGCTCAAAGATCATTATTCGTGTGTCCAAATATATAAGGGTCCAGATCCAAATAATCTTATGTTCAATTGACGTAAAAAAAAATAAATGACGTTCTCTTGACGTAAATATTGCCCGCTCTTTGCCCTAGTTCTTGATTGCTACAACTATAAAAGCCTCATATAATTAGTTACTGACTATACAGGGAAGATTTGCATAAGATTACTTGGCAATAGATGGATGAATGTATTTTTTTAATTGTTAGTTTAGTTTCTTACTACCTTCCCCGCCTTTGGTTGCAAGGCCTCAGTCATGCACACGGCCTGACAAAAAGCTTAGCGTGGTACAACATGCCCAGTTTGGCTTAAAAATACATTGCCTCAGTTTCCTGCTATTCACGCTGGGTATCTCATGTTTCTCAGGGATTTACCACCAAGCCTAAGTTTCTTTCTTGGATCAGAAAGATCTTCTTTACTTTTCAAGCAGAGAAGCTGAAGTCAAACTACCGAATCAAAATAATTTCTCCCAGCCCAGCCCCAGAGGCCTCTCTCTTATTCTCCTCTGAAGGGAAGGTCAGAACTTCTTAACTTTGCTACCCAAGCTGGACTCCTTTATACCTTTCTCAAATGGGGCTTTGCACCTCCAGAAGGATCACCTGAGTTCTTTATAGCTCAGCCTGAGCAGCGAAGAGGCCTGCCCGTAATTCTTCTGTCCCTGGAGGGGAAGACAACCTCCAAGAGACACAGCATCACTTCAGATGACTGGTGTTATACCTTCTGCCAACACTGGAACACAACACTTAGGGTCAGAATAAGATGATGGATGATTCACATGCCAGGGAAAGAAAATAAAACTTGCAAGTTGTGGCCAGTTTGAATTTCTTCCCTCAAGACTTGTTATACTGCCAACATAAAGATCACAAAAATAAAGTAAGAATCCCCAGCAGGTAATGGTTTTGGGTAACCAGAAAGCTATGAGACCCATCCTTCTTCTTACTTTGCCTTCCATCATGGCTTCTTCTCCTTTTACACACCACTGTGAGCAGCCATATTACAAACTGTGTCTTCACAGGTAGCATTTTTCTTCTGTCAGACAGTAACCCTTAGAAGTGCTCCACTTCTGTGCAAGTCAGCAGAAAAATTCTGAAGTTATTTTCCCATAAGACTGCAGCTCTCCATGGATGATAGCCTTCCAAACACTTCTACAAATAATTTCCTCCTTATTGTGTCTCATTTTTTTCTTTCTTCTACTCAAGAGCTGCATTTCGCTTTAGAGTTGAGTGTGATTATGAATGATGTAAAGTCATTTAGTCTTTCACAAAGTCACAGAAGAATACAAGCCCAAGAAACAGAAATGTGATCAGAAAATCACATCAGAAATGCACATCAAAGGCAGGCTTAGTTTTTCATATATAAGGGCCAAGTGATTTATATTTTACCACACTAAGTAAGCATACCATAATTACATAGAGGTTGTTTTCTGTTTTAATTTTTTTTATTCTGTTCTAAGCATTCAGGTGACAGCAGAACTCAGTGTTTGACACCAGCTTCACACAGACTTTTTTTGATTGACTTAATTACTTCAGTGCTGCTAAAAGAATTTCTGATAATTTTCTTAAGTGACATGAGTTTGAAGCTCTCTGGCATTTAAGTTAGAAAAATAATAGATGTGAATTGCACAGAATTCACTTAACTATCTCTGCAACCTCACCCTGTCATGGCAGAGTACCAGGAAGCCTGTTTTAGAGAGTCCATCAGTCAGCAAAAAATCCAAGAGAGAACAAGGAATTGTAGAGCAGAAGACTTTCCAGAGGCTGAAAGATTTTTCAGGTGACAACACATACTCTGACAGCCCCTATTACTGAAATAATCTTGGTGTTTATGGTTGTTTTTTTTTTAACTTGCAGTTCAATGGAGCCATTTTGCTCAGCTGGTAAGGAATGTAAGTTAATGTTAATAAAGTCATAATGTGATGAACTATGCAAATAGTAAATAAATCATAGCGTGTAAATAACAGAATAGACACAAGTCAAGCTTACATTGATTTCCACAGTTTTCAAGAGTTTTTCCCAAGTAAGGACATCAGTCCCATCATATAAGATTGTTTTCCTGCTTCACAAAAAACCTAAATCCAAACTCAGTAGCACAGGAATTTATGATGACTCTTCCATTAGGCCCTAAGAAATGCTATTTATCAGTAACTCCAGGGGAAGTGAAGAGTGGTCACAGCACCGGTGTTTGTGGATGAAGTATTCAAGTCCATCCACGAGATCAAGTAAAAGAGAAACATAATTCTTGACCCTCACTGCCTTTTTGAGCTCAGACTTTTCTCTGTTTCTTTGTGGAAAGTTTTATTGCTTGGCATAGAAAGGAAAAAGGGAAGGGTAAGTAATTACATCTGCAAAGCACTGCAAACATTTGAACAAAAGTGATAGGGAAAAAATGGTAAATTAGATAATAATAACAATCTGTGATTTATTATCTTGTAATAATTTTTCTTCTCCTGTTTCCCTATAAAATTGTGAGACTTTAAAGAAAATCTTCTCTTACCGACCCAGATATTCATAAGAAGCAGAATTTTGTAATTAAAGAAAACACAAATACAAAACGCTGCCTATGTTAATTATTCTTCATAGTATACCTAAAATACTTATAATTTAACCTCAAGATGTTTGTTTTGGTTTTGTTTTTTTTTTTTTTCCCTGTACGTTTCCTACTTCTACGCTGGTGTTCACAGGCAAATTTGTGGCATTCTTTTCTCTCACACATTTTTTAGATGGCTTTAAAGTATGAAATTGCTGCCTGAATTTGAATTTTTTGTTAGAGCAAGTTTCGTCAAGAGAAAGCTCACAAAATGAAAGCTGACTCATTCCTAAATAGATGGGGTTTTTTTCTGTCTTCTTTTATTACAGATTAAAAAGACTATCAATTTCGTTACTTTTTACTCCTTAAAATGTTGTCTGTTGAATTTTACAAGGGGAATTATCCTTCAGCTTTTTAAGAGCAGTAATGATCTGTAAGTTCAGTAAATCCCCACCTTTCTTTAACCTAAGCAATGCTGGCTTTTTCTTCTTTATGCAAAATTTCAAAACAATTTAATACAAAGGTAAGTCATGTCCTCTGAAGTCCATGTAGACTTGGTATGCATTTGACAATTTCAGAATTTCACATACATGCATCAAAATCCTAAAGCTTTTCAGCTTTGGCTGCTGCAGGCAGTGCACTTTCTCACTCTGTGCAAATAATGCACACTTGCCTGATGGTGATGTTGGCTTAGGAATTACACTATTTTCACTTTTTTTTTTTTTTCAAGTCTAATGTAGCACCTTCCTGTAAGTAAATGTTGCTGTGTGGAAATGTTAATTCATAAACTACTGCTGAGTTTATTTCAGAGGGTGGTAAAAACATATCCCTTACTTAAACTACCAAATGGTCACTGAGACACATAATTTGAAACTTGACATTTTATATATTTTAATATATTTTTAATCACTCTGTACTCAGTTTTAAATTTTACATTTCTGCCTAAGTGAAGTCACACTTCTGAAAC
Organism: Gallinago undulata; assembly: GCA_026546715.1. Taxonomy (NCBI): domain Eukaryota; kingdom Metazoa; phylum Chordata; class Aves; order Charadriiformes; family Scolopacidae; genus Gallinago; species Gallinago undulata. Next base: position 204,287,237 of record JAOTQQ010000001.1, on the reverse strand, counting down.
TTTATAAAAAATAAAATATGAAACACATACTTGTTTTCTACAGTTATTCAAAACAGTTTGGCTGGAATACTCAGCAAATTTTTGTTATATCCAAAATTAATCTCTCACAGACTACCTTTTTAATAACAAAACTAGTTTTATGGGGCAGCAGTACCTGAGTCCTAGCTAGGGCTGCTACCAGCTTTGGCTCCCCTTAGGGTTCTTCCCTCAGGGTACTTTCATTTAAAATGAGAAAAACCACCACCTCCCATAAGGCAAAAAAAATTACACCTCCTTCCATAAACCACATTCACCCTTGCTCTATGATATTAGGTTTCTCCAGGAACTACTCAACAGCATGAGAAATGACAGCTGAGAATAAGTCAAGCTTAGAAGACTGTGGGGAACTAACTTTTCTGGCAAGAGACGGGAACAAAGAAACACTAAGCTGTGGGGCAAGTAATATAGTCTACAAATGAGACAAATGATTGAAAACTCTGACTGTAATTGACAGTCATGGGATAGACAGACCAGGATTTGCTGCTGCTCTGAAACAGTCTTTCATAGGCTTTCTCTTCTTCTCTGTGCTAAAGTAGATAAGATAACTTAGTCTGGCACCTAAGATGATCATACAGAGGGAATATCTCTAGATATACCAAGCCCAAGAAGAGGGTGATCATCTGACACTGCTGGAAAGATCAGTGGGTGCCAAGAACTTCTACGGACCTTGTTCAATAACATTTTTCTTCACAAAGTATTTCTCACCTAAAAAATATATGTCTCCTTTATTCATCTGATGGTGACACGATACAGAATTTTTTCTGCCTTTCACTCAGCCATTCTTGGTTTAATGCACATAAATAGTGGGGGTGTTTTATCCATCACTCAGCAGTACCCAGTTCAACAGCACACAGCTATGTTGCCAACAACAGCTTAAGAAGTTATTCCTTCATCCCACTGAAACGAACAGGTGATTTTATAATATGCAAAACACTTCCATCTAATTCAGGATTTTGATAGAAAATGTTCGTTAAACCCACCTGCTCAAGACTCTAAGATCTTTAAGACAGGACAGAATTTCGCTTTGCAATTCTTTCACAGTCTAGCATTTATAATAGCATTGTTTTTATGTTCTGAAGAAGTATGATACATGCTAATTAACCAAACTGTTTCCTGCCCCACAGTATGTGGTTCTTTGGCCATCTCCCACTCTAATACTAGACCTTTCTAATCCTGTTACCTCTCATCCTGTCTTTAGACTTAAGATCTTTAATTATTTGCATGTACTATACTATACTGTACACTTCTTCTATTGTATTTTACTCAAAACTCAAGTTTCCAAAGCCTAAACATCAAAGCTATATTTCTGTCTCATTCAGAGAACAAGTACATTTGCATATTTATCAGAGTGCTATTGAACTCTTTTGTACTTTCAAATCTACTCAAGAATAACATAATTCATGAAATCCTGACTTCTCCCACGTATGCTGGCACACTCCCCAGAGTCGGAGTTTTGAGATTCCATAGTTATATTATGCTCCATATGGTACAGATTTTTCATCTCTCATGGTGCCATTTGTTGTTTTTAAGCCCCTTATCAGGTTGAGCACATTAATTACAAAACCACAGTACTCACGACTACAACTGCTTCGACTACAACTGCTTCAGATGCGTACTCTCACTTGTTATATGTAGAGGGATATTGTTCTCTCAGTTCTGCCTAGATGAAGAACAGCATTCTAGAAGGAGATTTTCAAAAGTGGCGCAACAGATTTGGTTTTTGTAGTACCTGCGAACTCTACAACAGTGTAAAACAGCAAATCTAGACAAGGAATGAAAGCACTATCAAAATGAATCAAGCTCTTGAAAAAATGCTAGTGCGCCTTCTCTCCAAACACAGGCTGATGCCAAAGAATAGATGTGAACCCTCTTCACGTTTGGTTTTCACTATTGTATCTCTGTTAATTAGAATCATCTGGGTTGGAAAGGACCTTTAAGATCATTAAGTCAACACTGACAAAAATCACCGCTAAACCATGTTCCTCAGGACCACATCTACATGTCTTTTAAATAACCCCAGGGATGACAATTCCACACTTCCCTGGGCAGTCTGTTCCAATGTTTGATAACCCTTTCAGTGAAGACTTTTTCCTAATATCCAATCTAAACCTCCCCTGACCCAACTTAAGGCCATTTCCTCTTGTCCTTTCACCTGTGACTCGGGGGTAGAACTGACCCCTGCCTCTCTGCACCCTCCTTTCACGTAGTAGAGAGCAATACGGTGTCCCCTCAGTCTCCTTTTCTCCAGGCTGAGCAACCCCAGCTCCTTCAACCGCTCCTCATAAGACTTGTGCTCCAGACTGCTCCCCAGTTTTGTTGCCCTTCTCTGGACCCACTCCAGCACCTTGATGTCTTTCTTGTAGCGAGGGGCCCAAATCTGAACGTACTTTTTTCTTCATTGTGTTTCTTGTCCTACTTCAGTATTATTTGAAGGGACAGTCTTTCCCAGCATTGTGGAAGCATCAGGACCTTGTCTATCCTGTCTCAGACAGAAAAGTTAGGCAAGATACGTTCTCTTTTAGTTATCTACATACAATGAAAGCAAATGAATGTCACAGAATGTCTGATGAGTAGCTGAAAAGGAGTATGGAGGAAAACTAAATATCCAAAATTTTTTATCAAGACACAGATGCATGTTCTTTGGAGGAGGGAAATACTTGCTTCTGGCAAGTGAAATGTATCACTTCACTTGAAAAAAATCTTTGTCATCCTGTGTCACTCCAGGCTAGCACTAGATTTCTCATCAACCAGACCCTGAGAGCTTTCTGAACTCCCAGGACTACACAATCAAAAGTGAAAAAAAATCAGATCAAGGAAAGGAAAACACCCACTAAGTGATAATAGTAACTAGACATAAGGGGGGGGGGGGTTGCGGTGGGGAGGTGCGAAAAATAGGATTAAGGGTAAAATACTATCAGGAATTGAAAGAATACCAAAACTTAAGAGACAGGCTACTTTTAAAACTTTGACATTAGCATCACTGAAGCTTTCACAATGCAATTATCTGCAAAAACTGAGGAAATTAAATCACATTTAAATATAACTGACAGAAGCAGACAGTCACGTTCTGTACAAGGACTTAGGGAACAGAAACCTGATTTTACTGAAGCTATGGAAACCAACAGGTTTTCACCACATAGTGCTAGCAATTAAAAGAAAAGAAGAAAACTCCTACTGATTACTTCAGTTCCTCTTTAGAGGATGACACCTCTCAGCCCTTTCTGCTGATAATTCAGTTCTATGAAAGCCCCAATGGGGATCTTAAGGCTATGTGGAAACTCCTTGGTTAAACCAGTTTGTAGCTCTAAGCCTTTGTGTTGAAAAACCGCTGTGTGCCTAACTGGGTTTATTTGGACAGACCACACAATCACTATAGCATTGCTCTGTGAAGCACTTAGGGGAACTTGAGACTCCTTGAGTATTAAAGGTGCTGGAATAAACCCAATTTCTAAGCTATTGTCTAAACCACTGTTTTTTTCCATTTGACTGTCATGTTCACAGATATGAGTATATTCTTAACTAGTGATTAATTCTTTTAGCATATTGTTAACTTATAGCCCAACAATTTCTTGGGTTATATTTCTTTACTGAGAAACATATACAGTTAATCATTTAGATTGAAACTCTGGAATGTTCTTATCCATTAGAAGATTCTGATAATCTTTTCTTTCCAACTCATATTCAATCCTGCATCAAAGGGAATGCATCAGTAAAACCCTTAATTTGCCTCCTTATTTAAAATCATGATCTTTAGGGCATGTAATCTGGAAGAAAAAGCTAAACTATTAATGAGCTAAAAAGCCCTCAGGGCTTTCAAGCTCAAGTGCAAATCCTAAAGGCAAATGAGTATTCTTGCTCTTGCATCACTTACTTTGCCATCACTGCAGTATTCTAGTGGGTAAGCACACAGAGATTAGTATTACCTTCTCTTTTAATACACATTAAAGTAAGCTTTTGAAACACTTTGTTATTTTGAATAACACTAAAGACTTTTCTTTCAGGCACCATGATGCTCAGCTATAGATTTCACTGAGGAGATATACAAAGAAGGATAAATAACATAAAATGCAATTCATTCTTCCTTTTTCATACACATCTAAATCTCATCATTTTTTCCAACTTCATACTGACCTTATTTTATTGCAACACTTTATTTCCATGTCCATTTTGTTTCTTCTTCCTAGTAAACCTGACAGGCTATGACCCTGAGCAATCTGACATAGTTTCAAAGCTGTCTGTCTTGGAGCAGGAGCTTGGACTAGGCAACATCCAAAAGTTCCTTCCAACCTGAATTATTCTCTGCTCCTATGAAATACCAGTGTCACAAATAGAAAACGGGTTTTCAAAATCTTCTGCCAGCCTATGGAATAGTTCAGTCAGTAAAAATTTCTTTTCTAAATTTTACCTTAACAATTACATAATATTTTAGCATTTTGCATGTGTATGTCCTTACAAACACTCATTTTCCAAGACTTGTACCTGTACGTTCTTAAGTGCAGAGGTTTTCTTGACATGGTCTCTATGAAATTCAGGTGAGACTCATGGCTAAAACTATACCTTGAATTACTTTCACATAGTTCTTTGAAACTAAACCAATTAATTTTGTGACATGAGAAATACAAAATTCTTGTATGTTATAAAAATCTATTTTACAGGTGTCCTTCTGAGAGGAAGAAGGGAAGATGAATCTTCAACCAGGCATCTGTTTGCCCAAGTTGGCTAAAATACATCCCCTGGGTAATATTTTCCTGCCCTTTTGGAAATCAGTAGAGATAAGATTCACTGTTTGTTTACTTACTTCAACACTTGTAAAAAATTTAATAGTCTGCTGAACATAGGATGCACATATATAAATAAGTGCACAGAACTCTGTGCAACAGACTACCAACAATATTCATATAATATCTGATATTATTTTTTCTTGAAAATTCAAAGGAATTCTAAATTCCCATGTCCTACCTCAAGTATGTGTCATGATAATGAATCATATTGAATCATACTAAAAATTTCTAGGATACCTTAATAGTAATTTTCAAGATTAGTAACATTATTTCAAAGGTGGCTGTCAGTGATTCATTGGCAGAGAATAATGGTCTTGTGATTCATGGAAAAAGAAAGTCCTCTCTTCCCCAGCTATACAGATGCCGGGTTTGCCTTTTTGGAGGTAGTAGGAAGACAGGCTGGGGAACAAACAGAATCTAAGCCAAGATTTGTACCAGACAAATGAAAGTTAGACTAGAAGATGACCAATGTACCTATTTTAAGAAGAAAAGAGAAGCCAATAAAAACATTTTCACTTGGTTTCAGACTCTCTATGGAAAGACCCAAGATGCCTTTGGGTCTCACACAGGTGATGCCCACACAGATAAGCCTACTTAAGTAGAGCAATAAGTTTGATGAGTGGGAGTGGAATTTTCAGAAGATTCAAACTATTCCTATTTATGTCTGGCAGAATTGCCACCTATTTCAAAAGAAACAGCCAGGTTACAAGTAAACGCTTTTGAAAATGCAATCTTTTATCTGAATGCCTAACATTTCAGATCTAGTTTTCTTAGTGTGAGCAAGCACTTTTCTGTCACTAAGACCTCTTTTTTATTGATTCATTTTAGAGGAGTAGCCACTCTCAGAAATAAAGTTGAAAATCCTGTTATTTGTAGCATGAAAAAAAGAATCTACTTCTACTACTAGAAGAATCTACTTCTACTGTGTTCCTGAAATGTATTCCACGTTCACCCCTCAGACAGTAAACTAACAAAGCAAAATGCAACCTGGAAGAAATAGTCCATCACAAAGGGAAAAGGACTCTGTGTCTATACTTCAGCAATGCAAACAGATTTAAAATTTTACTCAAATTAGTCACTGAAAAATAAGCAGTATGTTCCTGATACTATGGCCTCCTACACTAACTTTACTTTTCAACAGTATTGGGTAAGTTCAGAGAAGGAAGCAATACCAGTAAAAAGGAAAATTATTACTAAGTCAACATTTGTACATACCCCTAGTAGTGAAACTTTCCCTCTGTTTTTGTCATGAACATGCATATTAACTGTTAGCATTTCAAGACTTTTTAATTTCTGCACCCTTCTCCTAAAAGAAAGAGAATTCTCACACATCCTTCAGAGCTAAGTAATTGTAGTGGGTTTTGAACCAGGGCACTGAACATTACTCTGCTGACATCCTAAAATCCTCATGAGTTACACTCCTAAACTCCTGGTACATAGCATGTTCAGAATATATTGAACTCTAAGAATGAGGAAAGATAAAGATATCTTTTATTTATTATTGTATATTTTTGTACAAAATAGGTGGCATCCATTTTACTTGTCTTGTAAAATGGGTTCAGTACATCTTCAATTAGGCTAGGCATGCTTCATACCCTCTATATATACCGTACAGAAAGAGACACTTCTGCATTGCAATTCATCAACATGCAAATTGGTGCAAGTCAAAATGTTTCACATACATTTATCAGTTGCAATCAACTTTCATTTACTAGTTTCTTAGCCCTGGCATGCAATTTATGCTCTAAAATGAGAGAGAAAATTGAGGTAAGAAAGGGTGTTAAAAAGCAAGAAAGAGAGAATGAGATCAGAATAACCAGCAGGTCGTTGATGAGGAACTCATCTGTGCTGCAAAACCTGAACCAAACTACTGTTCTGGAACAGGCACCACTGGGGTTTACATTTCAAAGGAGTGCCTTAATCACCAGGCACACTATCTCTGATCTAATGAATATATAATTGTATATTCAAAGTGGAACAGGTCCAACAGGAGAAAGACACACCTCAGCAACGCCAGGCATTCATCACAGACAAATCCCTGTTACATGTCAGGCAGAGGAGCCATGTCAATCCCATTTTCCCACACCCTAGATAAGTATTTTTATGATGATTGTGAATCCTTTTCCTTTCAACTTTACATATTTCCCCAAGAAAACTTGTGAAAGATACCAACTTTCTGCCAGTGTGCAGAGGAGGTGAAAAAAAAAAAAGCCTCAAAAAAAGTCTGTAACATAACATTTCACATCCACTTCTCACCCTACCATTAGTGATATACAGCCAAAGGCAGAAACAATTTGGAGAAACTACGGCTGGTACCTTGGCTCACTTTTCTCAAGGCTCCTTCTGGAAATTAACTACAAGAGATAGTATGTATTATCCCAAAATATTTAACACAGGGAACCTGTATTATTTGTATTAATACATATTAAATATTTATTTATCTCTTTTCAGGTTTGTTTAAAATCATATTCAAAGCACAAGGTCCATCATTTTGAGCATTAAACATCTCCCTTTTCCCATGATATGCATCAACTTAATTGAAAGTCAAACATATATTAATACATATACCTGTTTTACAGTATGCTACCCTTATACTGTCTAAAATCCACAGACTGCATTCTGCATCAGAATTTTATTTTGCACGATTAAGTATACCTGTATAAAACTATTGCTAATAATAGCAATGTCCTTAAAAAAGCAAAGGGACGACTGTATTTTCCAGCTGAAATAAGATTTCTCATTAAAATTCTAAAGCTAGAAAATAAATTACACATGGTCATTGCAATGTAATCTACTCATTAGCAAATGTATGTGAAAGGTAAAAATCCATCAAAAAAAATTATAAGTATCACACAGAATTACTTTTTATCATCTATTGAGGTTTCTTGTCATCTCCAAAGCTATCAAGGGGAAAAATAAAATCCATGCAAAAAATAGACACTTTTTATTGAGAAACTAAAGGGATACATATAAACATAATCCAAAGAATCTCTTCACTGAGCAGCACTTTGGAGACAAGCCTGTGGGACTTATGGTCATAGATTGTAATACAAGAACTGGCCAAAATATCCCGGGTGTACACACTTTTGGGAGGGATTTAGATTCTGAATAAAAGCAACTATCAGTGAGTAAACAAGCAGCTTTTAAACAGACCGATGAAATGACTATTAATGGCCGCTCTTAAGGGAAAAGAGCTAAAAGTTGGGTTTTGTTTTTTTTTTTTCTTTTCAGTTTTCTCAGAGGGATACTTCAACAGGGAAAGAGGGGACGGCCGTTCTGCATGTATCAATCCATTTCAATGGCCACCTCAGCCTTCTCTATAGAGCAATATCACTGCTGTAACAATATCTGAAGTGATTCATAGTTTTAGTGCACATTCAAGCACACATAAGATTTCAATAAAGCAAAATAAAATCAAATCCTTGATTTCTGGCAAAAATTTTTCCTATCATGAGAAATTTGGAAATAGGGGGTGGTGGTGAGAGGGAGAGGTGAGCTGGGAGAGGGAAGCGCAACAATTCCTGACCCTTTTTTCTTGATTCTTGTTAAATATAAATTATAGGTGGGAAGTTTGGCAATACAGCTTGTAACAACTTATAGAATCCTGATGCATACGACTCTCCCCCAGATCTTTCCCTCCTGCACTCACTTCCATGAGTAAGGATTTATAAGGTTTGAAAGCATTCTCTCCTACAGCATGGAGACAGTCCAAGAGGACAACAGCACGATGATGGGCAAGTATTGGCCTGTCCCCTCCACCTATTCAAGATTTAGAAACATGTCATGGGCTTTGCCTATTCTGAATTATTCCAACTATACACATCAGTATGAAAGGAGATAGTAGATGTCAATGCATTCCATGATTTAACTCTCTTAAGCCACAGAAATATATAACCAGAAAATGATATTATTTAATAATTTTGTAGTTATTCAAACTAAATTATAATTCCGATTAAGAATTCAGTTCAGTGACACAGAAACATTCTAGTTACTCAATGCTGAATTAATTTACAAACATACTAGTATTCTGCAATGCGCATTACAATTAATTTAACAAGTGGCTACGATGAAGTTCTCTGTGGAATTCAAAATATGCATTCAAAACAACAAATGTAAAAACAATAAGAAGATCTGGAATAATATAAGAGAAACTTCTGAAGCTTTTGAATTAAAAGTTTTGCATGCAACTCTACTAGGCAAGATTTCAACTTGAGCCTCAAGCAACTGTTATCTGTGCCAAAAGCTGCAACAGAATACTGAGATTTTAGAGATAAAACTTTACACATAAATCAACATTACAGTAGACATATTAAATGCTTGAGTACTCAGGTAAAAAATATTTGACTTGACGCTTTCCAACAAGCCTGATTTTACAAATGCCCCATCTTTAAGTCCACACTGCCATCACATGCACCAACACCAAAGACAGAATGGGACATGTTCTCCCAAAATGTTCAATATTCATTTTGAGACAAGATGCTTACAGAGCTTTGTTTCACTTAGATCCAGATGTTTCTGCAATAAACATCTTAATTACTTTTTAAAAGTTACTTTCCAGTCAGGTTTAACAATAATGAACAAAAAGCACTTGGTAAAACTGATCAAACACACGTAACCAACCAACTCTCTCACTCACTTCACTAAGAAATGTCTTTGTAAAAGTTAATGACTTACAAGAAGCAATTAATCTTTTCTCGCTCTCACCCAGGCTACCCGCAACGCTCCCTAATTATTAGGATTTTTTTTTAAACTGCTAGCCCAAAGGTGAAAATCATTATGACAGTTAACAAAAATATCTTCCTTTCAACAAAGGCATGGCATACACCAAGTAGCAAGGCAGACTGCTTCATTAGAAGCATTTGGACAACACAGGCAGGAAAGCAACAAAATTTCAATTCTAAACCTAAGTTTGTTCTGCATTATCTGTGAATGCATATTTGTGTATGAGTCATCCACAGAGTGAACCCACAGCACAGACAGAACAAGTGCTACGAATACCAAATTTCAGTGTACGGTGTTTATACACCATCTGTTGTTCAAGACTCCCATAACTATATTTCATAAAAGTTTTCAAATTTAAACTTACTGTGTCAACTTATGAAATAATATAAAAGTGGACATTTGTTTTCATTTAGTTTAACTGCCAACTTCTCCAAACAAAGCATTGAATTGAAAGGGGGATTATTCTTTGTTGGGTGAATAAAATTGAAAGGGAAGAATATGAGCACATGGAAGCATGATTAGACTTCTAATTACTTCAGAGAATGACACCCCAGTGAATGTATTAGATTTCCTCCAGATTTCATATCAAGCTCAGTCACTACCAATAGATAAAAAAGTAGCCCTCCTTCTCAGCTTTGCCCAGTATAAAAAATTAAATTCAGCTCTATTTAAAGTGTCCACAAAATACTGCCTTTTGAAAAGTAAGAAATTAATTTAAACTTTTTTTTTTATTATTTAAACTAATGAGCTGTACTGGTTCAGCATTAATGCTATATTTCCCTTGCCCACTAACTGAAGATCCAGTAAAACAACTTTTCAAAGGAGACAGTCTGAAATGTGTAAGTTCATGAGAATGCTTAAATCATTAACAGGCAGTGTTTCCTAGTGGAAAAGTGGCCAGGGAATACTGTACTGCAGAGAGCAACAGACCAGTACTTTCAGAGATATAACACCTTCCCCAGCTGTGGCTGAATCTTCAGTGAAACTGCTTAAAGCTATTCCAATTTCAGGAATGAATCTTGTACTTCTTTACTGCATATGTACTTCTGTCAAGAATACTCATATTGATTTTCCACAGGTAAAAAGATTCTGGCTCCTACACTGAATATCATCTTTCACGTGCATGGCATCCTACTCTACTCTCTCAGCAGGACAAATTCAAGATTAGTTCGTATTGATCAGTAGTCTACAGTTAGTCTTCAGCTCTCTTTCCTGTTCCTTAATATGGTCTTCACAAAATTCTTACTCTCTCCCCAGTGACTAGAAAGAACACCGTGTTGACTTAATCAGCCCATTCATCATGCCTGTAACTATTTTATTTTTTTCTTTATACCAGGATAACTGATACCTGCTTAATAGTTCTAACATTAAAACTCAGAAGATCAGTTCATTTGAGCTTACTCCTATTATGTGTGTTCTCAGAACACTTTCACAGATTATTTTCTTGACTTTTTTCCTGTAGTGGATGTCTTTTTTTCATTTTATTTAGAAGTTAAAATTCCACTTTGCTTTTAATTCCTTCAGCTCCTTTTCAATATCTGAAGTCTTATAGAAAAGACTTATCTGACAACTTATAGAAGCAATTTAGCACTTCAGATTTTGGTTTTTCACTTTGTCCTTCGAGGAAAACCTAGAAAGAGATGCTATTTTCATGAGGTTCTTTTTGAGTTAGCGTTGGTGCAGCTACCTTGAGTTAAAACATATATTCTTTAGGAAGAACAAATCAGTCTTCTGACTGAGCAACCCAAGAAAACAGAATGATGATTTTCCTCTGAAGGTTTAGAAAACTCATAGTGACTATAATAAAAGTATAAGGCAGTCTTTCTTCCAGATGGTATAACTGACACCAGAATGCATCATGTGCACTTAAGAGTGTTCAATGGGAGCTTAGCTTTTTCAGAAAACTTTCCCCTTTGCTCATCTTCTTTTCAACAGAAGGGTGAGCAGCTTTTAGAGGCCATCCAATGGACTCTCTCTGGGGGGGGGCAGATGATGAGAAAGGATATATCACCATATTCTCTGGCTCTGTTCTCCAAGGATGGCTGGTTTTCCTATTATAGGATAAATTTCTCTTATCCAAAATACTGGGTCATATTCTGCTTCCACAGCTCAAAAGCAGGTTGTGAGATCTATTGCTATCTTTTATGAGTTTTTCCAGCAGAGGATGGAAAAGCCAAGAGGAGTGTTGGAACAGCAGTAAGGGATAATGGGAGGGACCTGAGGTAAAAGATGATTGCCTTGACTAAAAGGCAACACATCACAGTCCTAAAGTGAAAATAGGATGATTAATAGCTCCTAACAAGGTCAAATGTTGCTCATGTCCCATTAGTAGGCCACCATCAGCAGTGCAGGCCTAAGGCAACCTTGGCCACTGCTAAAGTAAACCTAGGTATTAGCCATTTCTGCAAAGTAAATTAATTTGTTCCATATCTCCTTGTAACACTCCCTGTTTAGTCCTGCTCTTTGCTTAACCTCTGCAGTATCACTATTGCAATTAAATGACCTCATGATTCTTTCTTCTTATTTCCTTTAAACAAACAAACCAAACATTTTTCTGCTTTCTTGAGTATTTTTCAGGTCTCGTTACCATATTTTCCTTTTCTCTCTCTAGCAAGTCCTGTGATTCCTCTTTTCTGGGTTGCTTATTTTGTCTGATATTGACTTTAATGTATTCAAGCTTTCTTGGAGTGTCAGAATAATGTAAGAAACGGCATCCTCTCTACAATTAAATCAAACAGAAATCTAAGGGAACCTAACACCAGGTGTAGTTCATCAGTGCTTGAAAAGTTGCCAAGTAAACTAGAATCTAAGAAAAAAAGCTAAGTTTTAGAGTTTTAGGCTTAATAAATATTCAATGAAAATTTCCATATGTTTGTTTTTTTTTTGCTTTGGACATCTACTGATTACACTGCCTTATACAAACATACACTTAAAACCATATCTATAAAATTCCCCAAAAGAGAATTCTTATTCTTTCCTGCCGAGGGAAGTTTTTCCCTAAGGTAGGTCACATGCTGAATATCGGATGTTGCACAAGGATTAACTGATTAGATGAGGTAAAGAGGGACAAAGAGGACATCCATGAACACACAGGAACACTAACAGAGGAGAAGTAAACTTGCAAGAAGCCTGAGGAAGTCTTTGGGATGCTGAATAAAGCAAATAAGGAGGTGAGAGTGGAACACAAGGTAAGGAGAAGACTGGGCCTCTTGACAAGAGTGCAGGAAGCTGAGAGAAAAGGATGAAGAATGTAATTCTCAGTACTAGAAGTGTTGGTAGTGCTTTTTCTTTGGAGGAAAATGCCAGTCTCAGAGTAGCCAGACCACAAAACCCCACTTCTTTATGAGGCTTTTGGGTGATGCAATGAGCATTAGTGTTTATAACAGGGCAGTTATTAATAAGTGATAACTTGGTGTAGCAAAAGACAAGCCAAGAAATATCCTCCTCTGGAAACCATACTACCCTCACTTACAGACTAGATAATAGGAAAAAAATATTTACTCAGAGGGTGGTGAGACACTGGAAAAGGTTGCCCAGAGAAGCTTATGGATGCCCCATCCCTGGAGGTGTTCAACATGAGGTTGGATGAGCAACCTGGTCCAGTGGGTGGTGTCCCTTCCCATGGCAGGGGTTTGAAACTAGATGATCTTTAAGGTCTCTTCCAACTTTAACCACTTGGTCATTCAATGAGACGGGATGAGCCAGAAAATTTCTGTCTACAGGAGTTCAGCAGTTCTTAGGAAAAGCTGAAATCTGAAGAAAGAACTGTGTAGTATTCTTAGTGCAGGTTGAAGTCAAAACCATCTTTTGAGCTATGATATATACAGAACAGATGGTGATAATGAGTTAATAAACAGAAGTGAATATAATGAATATCTTTTTAAAAAAATTAATTACTAGGATGGCATTAGGCTACAGTTAGTATTAGGAAAGTCTCCTGACTATTTCTGATCTAACAAAATGGCAAATATAATTAGTTGAAAATATTTTTGTCAGAGGTATCATAGATAAAGTTTTAAAAAAAATTCCCCTTGGGAAACTTTTTTGTTTTGCAAAAGCATCTTGGAAATCTCTCTGAGATCTCTTTTGAGATCTCTTAGATCTCTGAGATCTCTTAGGACAAGATATGGTCTTGTCTTTCTCAACTTGTTACATCAGGAACTTTTTTTTGTTTGAACCATTGCTCAACAGAAGCAGGGGTGAAGCTTAGGAACACAGTTGGTAAATGAGAGAAAGCACAAAATCAAACCTATAAAAACTAGTCTGTATGAAACCAACTTGCAATATATTTATATAACAAAATAAACATATAATTAAATGCCAGCCAAACTCATCTGCCCCTGAAGCCATCATTATTTTCATAATTTAATACACTTGCTGCTGCATGTTTACCAATGTTTTCAGAATTTCATAAAATATGCAGGATCTGAAGTTGCTAATTGGCAAGTGAAAGGCTTTTCTTTCATTACTTATTGACTACATTTTTCTCCTGAACTGATTCTAATTAAGGGAGGACTTACCATTGTACCTCCACGACCTGTGTCACAGTCCTCAGGTAAAACTGTTCTCTATAGGTAGTTTTGTTATTGTCTTTTCTGTTTCATAGTGGTCCCCATTCTGTTGCTACACATACACTCCTTACTGTTTTGATGATGGATTTTATGATATACTGCAACAAGTACTAGAAGTCATGAAACATGGACAATATTGATAAGCATGGAAAGGCACAGGATCCCTGCACCTTTATTGCCTAAATTCAGGTTCTTGCATCCATAATGTCAATCTGTATGTCCTGTTTTCCTCTGGTTTCTAACACCACTGTATGGAGTGGCTCTTTTGAGATGGAAGGAAACGAGCTGGGATGCAACCAGACATACCCTAATTTAAATGTAGATTATTCTATTAAGTTCTGTGCAGACGCAGATCCCAAACAACCTAAAATTTTACAATCTAAGTGTAAGAAGCTGCACTGGATACCTGTGGTACAAACAGATGGGCAAACACAAGGAGCTAGTGAGGTACTATTCATCAAGTGATGCCAAAGAGGAAGTTGGATGAGCACAGTGACAGTTCTGTTTTGGTAAAAATGGTGACAAAAGCTGTCAGTAATTTCCAGAATAGTCAAATTGTTCTTATCAATACTTAACACCATGTTTTAGGTAATTTCTTCACAAACATCCTCTCCTGATTGATGTAGTATCTTAGAATCATAGAACCATCTAGGTTGGAAAGGACATTTAAGATCATCTAGTCCAACTATCAAGCTAACACTGCCAAGTTCACCACTAAACCATGTCCCTCAGCACTATGTCCACACATCTTTTAAATACCTTAAGGAACGGTGACTCAACCACTTTCCTGGGCAGCCCATTCCAATGCTTGACAGCCCTTTCACTGAAGACATTTTTCTAATATCCAATCTAAACCTCCTCTGGTGCAACTTGAGGCCATTTCCTCTTGTCCTATCGCCTGTGACTTGGGAGAAGAGACCCACCCCCAACTCTCTACACCCTCCTTTCAGGTAGTTGTAGAGAGCAAGAAGGTCTTCCCTCCAGCTTTGCCTGGTGCACAGTGAGCACTCTGGACTCTGACAATGCTGTGTCCCCACAGTGGGGTGCTGCACTGAACTGTGTGCTAAAACTGCCTAATTTTGTGTCGTTAACAGAGCTATAAGGATGTGCTCAAACTGTGGAGCTCTAAATTTGACATTTGCAATATCTAAATTTTGATATTTGATGGTTTATCTCTTGGAATTGGGTGTGGGGAATCAAATAAGATTGACCAAAAAGCTCTATGCACAAAGCTGTGAATTATATTTTAAATTAAATTCTATTCACATAAAACATAATTTTAAAATGAACTGAAGAGAATGAGAACTAAGGAAAATTACCCTACTCCCACTGCAATTTGGTGTGTTTCCAACTACTTTAATAAAATTCTGCCCATACAAAATATTTCCATTATTTTTAGCATTGGTTATGGTTGTGTGAGTGATACAATGAATGGAAGAATAATTTTGTTTTGCACTTGTGGACAAGAAGAAAAACAGCAACAGGATAAAAACTTAATCTCTGGCAAAAATTAGCCAGATCAAGGACAAATCATTGACACAGCAGGACAGTGAGAGGTGTGAAATGTGCCTCAAAACCAAATAATATGTAGTTGCAGAAGCATCATTAAAACTATTAGTTTCCTATTTGCCTTTTCAGAGAGAATAAGGATCAATGGCCAAAATAGATTAGATCTGTTGCTCTCATTACAGATCAGGTCCAGAAAGAAAGCAAGCAGATTCTCTGATTGTAGCTAAATTTACACAAATGAAAAGTAGAAAGAAAAATAAATCATGTTTTTTTCCATTAAGTGAAAGCATTTGAAGGAAGAAGTTTCCCCTTTTGATGATCTCCTCCTCTATACTTGGCAAGGGATATTTGTTTTCATTATTTGATAAAGCTACTTCAGGGAAAAACTTCCCTCTTCTCAAGTCCATTAATAACCATTTAGAAAAATAACATCAACTGAAAATCCCAGATCTAGTACCTACATGCCATGAAGAAAACTAGTTAAACCAGATATATCATATCTTTTCCAACTTAAGTAACAATATCAGAATCAGAACAACAGTGAAACAATCATGAAATACTGCAAAACTACAGTTACCTACAGCTCTGTGAAATCTAAGAGTTAGGAGAGTTCCTGGACTTTATTTCAGATGCCCCAAGCCTGTCAGTGGTTAAGAAGCATTTGAACAATGCCCTTAATAACACATTTTAACTTTTGGTCAGCCCTGAATTGGTCAGGCAGTTGGATTAGATGATCCTTGCAGGCTACTTCCAACTGAAATTGTTCTGTTCTGTTCTATTCTAATCAGTTGTATTGTGCTAACTCCACAAACACTAGTCATGAAGCAGAACTTGATTATCCTAGCACTTTACAAACACAGAACAAAATGACACTTTCAAGGAGCCAAAAGTAGCATAATACAACTTTGGGAAACATGTATGGCTACAGTTGGATACACCTACACTGCCTTTCAGAACAGTCCTGAGCTGGTGGGGGTGTGTTAACCACAACACTCAGAAATAGTCCTCACACACCACAAGCTCACTCCTCTCCTTATTTCAACACTAGGAGTAAATTACATCGCCTCACTGTTCAGTTGTGCTGTGTGGGCAAGGGCAGCTGAAGTTATAAATGCATAATCCAGCCACCTGCTCAGGTGACAGAGAGCCTGACTGTGGTTCCACGTAGCCTGAGGAGGAATGTACAGGATGCTTTAATGCATCTGGAGCAGGTGTAGATTCAAAATCACAGTCTAACCCTGGAGCACCAATTTACTATATGATGCATTTTGCATGCAAATGAGGATTTGATCTGTCCTGTTATCTGTCTAGATAGGTTTTAAATCCAGGAATTTTACACTGTTGTCAACAAGCACATTCCTCAGAATCACAGGAAAAGAGGTCTTTGGTTTCTGAGTTGAGCTCTGGGGCTGCTGCAGACAGGTGTAGAAAGAAAATGTTTTCATAAGCTGGCCAAGCTCTGCTTCAAAAATTATTCTTACTGGATGGTTGTACCACAAAGTCAGTGTTTGAAGGGACACTTAATGGCTTTGAATGTTAGTAATTCAATTCTCAGCCTAAATTTATACATGGCCAATTCACACTCATTTGTTATTCTATCAACAATTTACTTTGATCTACTAATTATTTTCCCTGGTTTTTACCCTCAAATATGCTTACAGATTGCAATCATCTCTCCTCTCAGTCTATGCTTTTCTAGACTTAATAGGATAAGTTTTTAGACTCTTCTCAAAAGCCAGCCTATTGCTACACCATTCTAGTAGCCATTTCCTGAACCTATCTTCATTTAAATTCATTTTCTTCAACACAGGAAACCAGACACAGATGCAATATTCCAATATACCTAATGATACTTTGGCACATAGCTTTAATATTTTTTCACATATACAGGAAATACCTCCTTTGATATTGCTAGGCCTGCACATCTTTTTTAGTTAGTCTTTTTTACAACTACTTAACATTAATTTACTTGTAGAAGACCACTTCGTGCAAATCTTTTTTACCTCTGTCAGTTAATGAGCTTTAGTTATATAGCATAAGTTCTTGTTCTTAGTTACAAGGTATTTAACATACCACTTGGTGTGATTAAATTTAATTACCTTTATTTTACATCAGTTCTGGAGATTACCCACTGATCTCTTTAGGATACTTAGATCCTCCCCATACTGAAAACTCTTCTCAACGCTGTGTCATCAGATAATTTCACTGACATACTCTGTATGTCAAGTAGAAACATTTTGTGCTCAGATCATTAATAAAGAGAATGCATCTCAAGAACCATCCTAGATGATTCTCATGTAATAATCACCCAACTTCCCTCTTCAGAGCAACCCCTGGCATCTCCCACACACAGAGGTACTATCCATCACACAGCATTTTTACTAATCCCCACACTCTCCAGCATAATCTTACTATGTGTAAGTCCAGAACAGGACCGCAGACTTTCTTTTCCTGTTCAGTCAGTTACAAAAAAGCCATCAGTCTGCTACAATCTGTCTTTGCTAAATTGTGTCGAATTTCATAAAATTTTCCACTTATTTCCATGACCTAAATATGAAAGAACATTCAAAGTTGTTCTAAGTTTAGCATGCTATTTAGCTGAAACTATGGGTTACAACATATTTTCGCCTTCTCCATTGCATGAACTTGCTGTATTCCACTTCAAATGTGTGACCACTGACTTGATGGATGTGTTAAAAACTTGATTTAGTTTAGGCCAGGATGGTTGGGGCTTTGAGCAACCTGCTTTAGTGGGAGGTGTCCCTGCCCATAGCAGGGGGGTTGGAACTCGATGATCTTTAAGGTCCCTTCCAACTCAAACGATTCTATGATTCTCTGATTTAAAATTATAGAAAGAAAGTCACCTGCCTTCCTACAACTTAAATACATTTTGAGCTCCTGAAGTTTTCCTTGCTCATACGTTCTATTTTAAACAATTTTCAGATTTGCTTTTCATCCATATTCAAAATGATGCTCCTTAAGAAATAGGCAGTCAAAATACAAGTTTGAAGGTGGTGTAAAACCAATCACTATTTTATCTCACTAGATAGTTCTCCAAAATTTATTCCCTGTTCTTTTTCTATTTGGAAAAGAAATCTGTAACAATTTCCTTTTACTTTTTTAGCAAGGTCTTTTTCAGCTTGACTTTTGCCAATTCTCACTTCTCTCTAAAATACTGACCTCTCAGATGTACTTTTTGCCACAAACCAACCCTTTTTCTACGCCAAATATTCTTTCAGAAGAAGTATCTTTTCTTCCACTTAAGGCCCAGGATCCTTCCTTACAGATTTTTTTCAACACTAGGCTGCAAAACTCATCCAAAGCCTTGTGAACTCCTCTCCACTTCCAGTGCTTACCTCTACAACTCATCTCAATAACTGGTTCCTTTGGTTTCCGTGAGAAACTAAATGTAAACATTTTCTTTTAATTTAAACAATTTATTTGAAATGATTTGGTCTTAAGTTCTTTGCCAAATTCAGCTCTTCTGTGAGATCTTTATTAGTGAGATCCAAAATATTACCTTTTCTATTTGTTCCATTCACTATCTTGTAAAGAAATTTATTAACTACAAAATCCAGGCATACCTCATATCTGTTATTAGCACATGTCCTCCAGATAGAGAAGTTTCTTTTAATTGTACAATCCCCAGCATTATTTCTCTCAGTAACCAGAAATACTAAAATTGAAACAACCATCATCAAATTCAGCTAGAATAGGGGGAGATCAATAAGCAAAGTAATGGTGATACAGATGAAAAAATAATTACTATATTAGCATTAGTTTGTGTATTTTTAAAGATCAATAGACAACAGGAGAAACAGGCTAAAATGAGTGCATAAAACCTAAATAACCCCATGGCATTTTCCCCACTGCACATGTACAAAATTATTAAATTAAAGTTATAAAATATTTGCATAGAAACATGAAAAATACACAAATAATGACATTGTTGATTGGAACACAAAATCAACATAGAACAAAGCCTTTGCCTGCTGTGGTTTCTGTGAGCTTTTCACTCTGTAGATATTAGGCTGAAGGATTTTAAAAAACTTTTTTACTTGTTTGCATTTATAAAACTACCTCTATCAGCTCTATCCACAGAGCAAGTAAGGCAATTAGCCTACACCACCCTGTTCATTAGGGCCAGATCCAAAATCCATTAGTGACTGTGAAGAGCCTCCTATTGACTTGGTGAAGCTTTGGATCAGTTTATGAGTGCGTGCCTAAAGCAAGATGAACATGCCATCTGTTGTTTTCTCTGATGTTCTGATTCCTATTCTCTACTCATTCCTTTAGAATTTCTGGTGGATGCCTTTTATTTTTTTCATTATTTCATTTTCTTTTTTACCAGCTACATTAACATTCTCTTTTTCACTGCCTCTGTAAGTTAAAAAAGTAAGGATGTTGCCCTTTCTCTAGCTTCTTTTCATAATGTTTTCAGTTACAGATTGCTTTCTTTTTTTGTTTGTTAAATACCCCCATACTGCTGTATGACATCAAGCAAACACCAACACACTCTTCTGTCCTCCAAATATGAAAGGACACTGGTTTTGGTTGACATAAAAACAGCAACAAAAAATAATTGGCTGAATTTAGTCAGCTTGCAGGTTTAACAGAAGCGCTAGTTAATTCTATTCTAAGCAATACCGCTGCTTCAGTAAGCTTTTCTCAAGGAAAGTATATTGCTAAGTGCTTTACTATTTAACTGATACATTACAAAGATAAAAGGAATGAGAGAGAAAATAAATGAAAAGAAGAAGAAAGGGAAAGAAATTTACAGGCACTTGTCTGTGCCTTATGACACTACAAGAAAATAATTAGAAAAAAATAGTTTCTCCATACATTTAAGTTTGCATACTGCTTTAAATTATTCGCTGGGTTAATGTCTACTTTCTCAATACCTCCCAGACCAATGGACTGTTTTCTCAAACAATTTACTGCTACAACAACAAAACGATTTAGAGGTGACTTACTTACTTTCTCGCTCAGCCTTGCCTGTGTCTAATGCCTTCAAACTTCCTTCCCAGCAGCAGTACAAGGAATTCAGGCTCCACCTTGCAGCACAGACATGTTCACTCAAAAAACCAAGAAAAAGCTTACAAAATCAGCTCCTGTTTTCTGCAGTAGTCTCTTCAAATTGATGTTGACATCACTTTCGCCACTGATCAATTAAATGACAAATGTCTAATGACTGGCTTTACCACAGTCTAAATGTTAGAGATCCCAAATGTTGTGTTATGGGGATATGCTGCCCTTTTTACATCCAAAGGGAACTCTCATATATGCTTTCCTTGCAGCACTTTTGTTTTGAAGCATACACCATTGTCTATGATGCAAACACTGTGACCTTCAAATCCCTGGAATGCTTTGCAGTGCACTTTTAAAAGGCCTTGCTGTTGCAGGAGTGGTTTGGATCAGTTGTTCTGATCAATGCAACAACTAACTCATGTAATTTCCCAAAAGTGTTTTGGATACTGCCAGAAACTCAGAACTGTCTCCCAGATGTATTCAGGTTAGAAATGTCAAAAAGAGATTTAAATTAATCTGTTAAAAGTTTTAGCAAAATTTTTCCAGCTGGTACTACCATATCCTAGCAATGTGGAAAATGAGGATTCTCTTATTTAGAAATTAAAACAAAGCCATATTCCTAAATCTACATCAGACCAGGAGTCAGTAAATGAAGTATAGCATCCTGAAAAACAATTTTCGCAGATCTAGAGTACTAAAAGGACCAGCACTTCAAGAAGAGATAGCCCATCACAGCTGGAAATAGAATGAGACCTGAGATCCAGTGTTCTACTCATTCACTGAGCTTGTAATATTCCTGGGTTTTAGATTAGAATATTTTAAAATGCAAAATATCCTAGTAGTCCCTTAAAACAATTGCCAGCCTCCCTGGGAAAGATTAACATCCTTGGGCTAGTTCCCTCTAATATGTTGCTTTCCTGGCCCTGATAACCATGAATTCTTGAGTCCATGGTAGCTTTTCTTTCCTCTTTCTCCTTTGAAAGGAAGGCTCAAACATTTCCATATCATATGGATGTAAATTGCCTGGGGACTACAGTGCTTTCTTAGGAAATGGGAACTTTATTCACAGCTTGCAGGTTAAGGAGATCTTAATCTCACATGTTTCTACCTGAATGGTGGAGGAGGAACAGATTGGCAGCTACCACATGTCTTTTCTCCCATGTCTATTAAATGAGCAGGTTCAGAAGTTCTGGGAAATCGAACTTCTTAAGTGACTCAAACCTGGAGACATCCTGTTCATGAATCTCATATGATGCCGGCTGAAAGACAAATGGTGATCTATGAGCAGCAGTGCTTCCAGTAGAGCACAAGAGTGGAACTGAGGTCACCAGCATCAATGGCAGCACATTCGGAAATGCACACAGATCCTCTGGTATCTAAATTCCTCTGCACCTTTTTCGAGTTGGAAGCCTGTATTTCATCTGTGTGACTGTTTTGGCCATCTCAGTCCCTTTTTCAATCTGACCCACAAATACCACCTTTAGAAAAGGTAGCAACTCCCTTTCTCCCAAATGTGGAGATAAATGCATTATATTATCCAGATGAATCACTACCTTTACTGGAGAACTTTTTAAATATCCTATCCACATAAGTAGTATCCTCTAAGGCAAAACTTTGAGATGCTTTATATCTAACTATGACTCTTACCACTACTTTTCTTTTCAAAGAAGTAACAGCTTTTCTACTGATATGGCTCTGACAGTTATTTACATGACAAGCACATGCAGGATAAACAGATGATCTGGAATTCTTCATGTTTGTTTTGAAATCTAATTTAGAAAACAACACACACTAATCCTGAGAACCAATTTACCAGGTATCTTCATGGATACGTAACTTTGCTCTTTACTTATTATTAGAATTATTTATAAAACCAATTCTTACACTGTAAAGTCTTCAAAAATATGATTTTTTTCTGAAAGGAAGAAGGAAAGAAAGCAATAATCGCCAGATTTTAAAGACCTCTGAAAGCTACAGCATCAATAAGGTAAAGATAAAACCAAAACAAAATAAAGACGCTATTTGGAAACAGAAGAAATATATAAAAATATTTCATTTTCTTTTTGATGTTATTTTCCAGGGTACCCTTGTTTGCATATTGTCCCCACATTTTTGTTATTCTAAATTTTCAAGAAGGAGAGAGGATTTAGGGCCATTGAGATTCTGCTAAAAGTTATAATAATGGTTACAGTTCTAGTTCCATGTTTGATTTCAGCTTTGAAGATGTTGGGTTGCCATCCAGTTTCTCAACAAAACCTTTCTCTCTTGTAGGCTGCAGATCTTTATGCAGCCTAAAATTCACCTCCAATTATACCCACCTTGTTTGGAGCTTTTTTGCTCCACCATTTTCAAGCTCTTATCAACCTCTTCATGACTTAGCTTTTCACTGCACACCTGTCCACTAGTTGTTTTTGTGGGGTTTCTGGACATAGTTATACTTTGAATGTATTGCTATGCAAGGAACTGCAAACTGACAGTGACTCTGGTGTATATGGAGTATATTGACTCTATTCAGCATCACAGTCCTGTCAGTGTATCGCTGCACATGGTCCTGTTGAGAAATGGTTAATGTGGTTGTGCTGCCTTTAGTGCTGCTCTGCTCCAGGATCCAGCTTGGCTCCTGCACTGTGATTCATTATTCACTTTGACTTGTGCATTTTTCACAAATACACTGTTTTCCAGTGAACCAACAGCTTTTGTATTTATAAATCACTTTTGCTAGTTAGCCATGGCATCTAAAGAGTACATTTACCTGAGAAAATACAATACAAGCAAAATTCTTGTTAAGCATAGCAGAATAATATGAGGAGTAAAAATCTGATCATTTTCAAAGCATACATTTCTTTCCCATAACAGCTGTTACTGTTTTTATTTCCACTTCAGATAGGATGCTTTTTTCTAATGCTTATTCCTATTTTAAAATTTTGTTTATTTCAAGGGTGTGTTATTTCAACCACTTTTTTGGCAATTGGTTTCAATAAGCATATATTTTTCACAAACACATTATGTTTTTGAAGTGTTTCTCTATCCCTCCTCTACTATCTTACAGGTAAATTTGACCAAGCCAAAGACTACTTTTCCTGTAAGTTTCAAAAATCATTTAAAAAATCACTTTGGTCATACAGAGTTCAGTCTCCATTTATGGAAGGCTGGTTTCAAGTAAAGACATTCTGATGTATCATCTGGTGAACAATAAGGACTTGTGGGACTGATCTCTGCTGACTCTGGTAACCATTAAAATGACAGCATTTAATAACAGTCATTATGCACCTGAAATACCCTTATCCTCAGAACAAAGAGATACAAATATTTAATTTACAAATACATTTTTGGATAAATGTCACCTTTTAAATTATGTCCAAGTAGGTAATCAATGCCTCAAAGTTAATCTAAGACAAAGGACACAACTGGATCATTCACCTTGAGCTCCTGCCTAATATAGGTTGTAGGACCTACTTAAATCATCTCTGGAGAAAAATATCACTTAATTCCACAACGTCTCTTTCTTATGCAAAGCAATGACTACAAAAAGTGAGACAAAAGCCAGGATAGGCCTTGCAGTTCTCTCCCTCCTGACAGAAATTGAGCACACATCTGTCTCCTTGCATTTCCCGAGAACTTTTTTCCCAGACCAAAACCATAGCTTTAATGCCTTCTTAACTTAATGTCTGCTACTATTCATAAAGCAAAGGAAGGATGGCAGTAAAGGATGCTGTGCTGTTTCTGAGCATTCGGTTTACCTTGCTGATCTCTGAAAAACATGCTACATACACAGCTACGTGTCACATCCATAAACTGACATGGGTGATCCTGGTCTTAACCACCAACATCTGGCTGCGTCCTTGGTCCTTCCCATAATGTCTTTTTTTGCCCTTTATCAGATTTGTTAGCATTTGACAACCTTTTCTGCATTTGTTAATATTCCTCCTTAGTTCTTATGCTTCTTTTTTTTTTCTCATCAGCTGCTGTCTTCCTTGCTGTCTAACACTTTTTTGCCTTTCCTAAAACTTTCATTCAGTCTCTTTTGTCATTGCTAACCTATTAACATATTTATGGCCAGTCTTAACTTGTCTAAATTCAACATCAAACCATCAGGTCTTGTTCTCTCCTCCCAGATAGGATGAAGAACACTCTCTTGAAGGTTACTTCTCATGTAAGTGCACATTTTCTCTGACCAAGTCATCCATTCATTCTGCACCTTCACTGCCCCAAGAAGCAAGTTCATGAAGTTTCCTGTGTGTTTTCCAAAGTCATTATAATCCTAAAGGCCTCCCTTGAAGACACTCAGCATTTTTTTTCAAGTAGAATTAAGCAAGATATTCCATTAGGTGCCATTAGGTCCCAAATTCTCTTGTATTCCACATCCCCAAACCCATTCTACTCTGAAGTCCTCAGTTATCCACCTAGGGTCTTCACTAGACCTTTGGCTACAACAGCAGACTGAAAATTTTTGTTGGGCTGATGACCAGCCAAGGAGGCCCAGGACTTTTTTGCAGATTCATTGCTTTCCAGGTGGGAGCTCTTGATTTCATATGCAGGCTGTATTCTCTTTCTTGACATATGGCTTCACATTTGGCTAGTTTATAATACCTAACTGTGTTTTACCCAGCACGGTCTGGCACTCCTTTGACCTATACAGATACCATAGTGACTCACACCACCCTGTTTGCTCTTTTTAAGCACCACCAGCATTAGCTCTCCTTCAATACATTGACATTTCTTCAGTACTCAAAGATCTTTTGAAAACCCAGCATGACAGATGCAGACGCCGTTCAACTAACTCCTGTAGAAATCAGATTGGAAAAGCAAAGCCCTAGCCCATTCTCATAATTAAAGATAGTTTGGGGCTTTGTTCATATAGTGTTTCATTACACTCTAAGCCCTTGCTACATTTTGATTTTCTGATTTTCTTCCACTCAGTTAAACTAGCACTGAAGTTTCGGGAATATCACGGTTTTCCTCCTGTTTTGATAGATATTTTTCTGCTACTGGGAGAGATGAGTAATGGCATTGTTTGGAGGTGGAAAACAGGGTAGATATTGATTTTTAATGGCTTTTGTTACTTTAGCTCAAAATTTATAGCTCAAAGCAGTTACGATTTCTTTTTACTGTATATCTATAGACACACACACCTGACTCTCATTTCTCCCTCAGCTGCATTATAATGAATGCACCTAGAAATGTCATGGTCCTTTTCAAAGCTCCCTCTCAGAAAGGCATTCCCCCCATTTGAATTATAACAATAGACCTCTAGATTTCTATGAAAAAGCTTAATATGAATTCTTTAAGCATATTCATTATAATGTTAGTTGCATATCTCCTTGCTTAAAAAAATCTAATAATGATTTCAATATACAGTGTTTTAATTATCTTATCTTATATGTTTATTGGCAAAAAGGTACAAGTTCCTCACTGTCTAGTGCTGCCTTATTTCTGCTTTGGAAATATAATTAAAATCTATTTGTCAAGTATTTATGTTATAATTATATTTGTCAATGTTTTGTATAAATTAATTATTTGTATTACATTTCTCATTCCTAAATAAATATTGGATGGACAAGTAGTTAGTGCACATACTTTTGCATTTTTAAAAATTCAAAGGACATTTGAAGAATATAAAAGTGCTATCTTCTTGCCCATTTTTCCTAAACTTCTGTAAATTTTGCACTACTATTAAGGTCCTTCTTATCAGTGGAGTAGGTACTTCACCCTGTGTACTCCTCAAAGTGTACTTCAATAAGCAGGCTACAAGGTTACAGATTAGGATACGTGCATTTTCATGCTGGCCTGTATTTCTGTGCTTCAATTTTCCCCATCATGAAATATGATAAAAACACTTGGTACATTATCATCATCATCATCATAGTTGAGAAAAATGCTTGCACTTTAAAGCATTATTTAACATTAGTAAAGATTAAAGTTACAAACCCAGAATTTATTTTATTGGTTTGTTTTTTTGTTTGTTTTGGTTTGGTTTGGTTTTTTTTCCTATATAGTTGAATTCTTGTTATCGGCAATCTGTATTAAACTTCCACCGTGGGAAGATGCTAACTGGGCCTCTCTTCTGCTTTGCAGGTGAGGCATAGGAAATGTGTATTGTGCTCCAAGTGCAACCGGTTAAACTCTGCAAAATTAAAAACCACTCAAAAAATAAATTATTCATGGAATTCAGTCAGAATTCATATATCATGTTAAGCTGCATAAGGTGACTTTCAAGCCGTGCTTGAGACTCACCACCTAGGTCAAAGTCTTAGGGTAAAGCAGTATCTTGCAATATAAAACATGCATGAGGACCATACAGTTGCTTTTCAACTACTTACAGCTCTAGTACACCTCACACTACCTTACCCATTTGACATTTAGTTGCAGTTTTAAATATAGGGACAAAATTTGAGAGGAAATGGTCTATATCATATAATTCCAGAGAACTTCTACATGCTACAAAGTAGGCCATTGTTCCTTTAAAACTGCTTTGCAAAAATGTGTACCAGATCAATTCTTGACCCTCTTTTGACAAGAAAGAGATTTCTTCCCTTCATGGTGTCAGAGAGAAGCTGGATGGTAGTTTTAAGTGCAAGACAAATGACTGCTTCAAATATAACTTCATGAGAATAGAAAATAACTGCAATGCTGCAGCCAAAGAGCAAATTAGAAATTTTTATTGTGATACCATATTACTATGTTACGATGCACAGCCATGACAGTTGTGGAATTCAGTCTGAGTAAACCAGCAGATTATTTCCTCCTCAGATTATTTCTCTCCCTTATTTCTCTCCGTCTTTGCAATGCTATTCCCTACCACAATGGCATACTGATTCCTCAAGGTTGAGTGTCCCTCTTTTATGCATTACAATTGATTCCAAATTAATAAGAAAAATGAAAGGCAATTTTCTGTGATGCAATACATTGCTTTTTCTGAAGAGACAAATCCAGTACATCAAAGATACCTTTTAAATAGTCCTGCCTCAAAAATGACCATCTTTGCTGCAAGATGATTACTATCATCTCCAGAATGATTCATTTTCTACCAGTAAATTGAGGTTTATTGTTCTCATTTATTTAGATTTGTGTATCATTTTAAATCTACATATTATTTGCCAATATCAACTGCAAAACTAAGTGAAAACTGAGCTGAACCACTGCTTTGTAGCTCCTTAGTTTGTCACATATTTTTTTCCTGCTTTGCTTTCTTAATGTTTCTGCAAGAAGATTCCTACATACTTTCTTGGTAAAATGAGCATCTCAGGCACATACATATGTGTGTATACATATTTAGTGTATATATACATATTATATACATACCCTCATATTACTACTCCAGAAGCTTTTGTTCAGAACTGGTATGTTTATTTGGAAATCAATAAATAAAGAGCTTGCACCTCTGCTCATCAGTGAGTAGTGCTGATTGATTTGAAGCATTGCAGGGTGGGACACCCCAGGTTTGCTTCGGTGATATGCTGAGATTGATTTCTACTAGTAGGCTTTTTGTGCCAGTTTGGAAAAACTGAACAGTGTGGAGCATAATACCCATTTCTTTGCACTTCCTGAAAACTGAGATGCTCTCTGAGCACTCAAAACAGCCCTAAATCTGTGCTAAACTCTGAAACCAACAAAGGATTTCTTCCTGAAAAATTATTTCCAGGCAAAATTATTGTCCAATTACAGAAGGAATACTAAAGTTCCTTCATCAGCCTAAGAACTGGGATACAGCTCCAAAAGGCTGCCCTGTGTTGCTGTGCAAAGATTGTTTTTATGACATGAACATTATCTAACGCACATTTAAGTACTCCTTTTAGAAACTGCAATATTTTGAAAGTTTACTCTGTAAAAATCTCAGCTACCCACTGCGATTTGCACCTGCAGAGGGAGTTTCATTCTGCCTATATTCTACTCTTATCCTGTGATGGCACAAGACCCTCCTGTGACACTTTCTGCTCTCCTTCCCCCACCAAGGCAGCTTCACGACCAGTCTGATTCCAAACACCAAACAGGAATGAGATAAAGCTTGGACTTCGTCAGCTAAAGCTAATAGAGTAAATAAGCTGAAAGGCCACATCCTAAAGGGCTACATCTAAAGTAAGGCGATTTTCATGTAACGTCATAAATAATACCAAAAGAAAAGCAACAGAATTACTGCAAACTATTTGGTGAGAGCAAGTGAGTTCGGAAATGAAAGGCAAGAAATGACTGATATTACCTGAAAAATAAAATGTCAATATAATAATAATTTAAAAGAAACAGCAGCAGAACGTTGCCTCTAGGCAGCTATGACTTGCATGAAATAACTTTTCACATAATAGGTGCCTCAAGGTCTCAGTGATCTTGGCAAAGTTAAAGGGATAACTTTCAAGTAGAAATGAACATGAATAATTCTTTTTCCTATTTGAACAGTTAAATAAATGCTGCTTAACTTTTCAACTTTTCTTCATTTTTAGTATGGAATATACATCATTACCAATATTGGGGAATTTTTTTTCTGCACTTGATTTTTAATTCGTTACTATCACTTTCAGAATACTTCATAGTATTTTGTAAGGCCTTCTTTCTAGAATCTGTATTCCTAATGACATGCTCTCCCTGAACAAATTCCTTGTGAGTTTTCTCAGTCAAACTTAAAGCAGAGAGTATAAGTAACTTGAGGATTGTGACTCAATATATTAGAGAATGAAATTTCTTTTACTCCTTTGGGAACAAAATGTCTCAGTGTGTCGAGTAACTCTTATTAAATTTTAAGAAATATATCACACAATCTCCAATTTTCTTCTTCTGCTTGAGCATTCTTCAAAGCTTCAAATTATTTTGAAACGCTGAAGTACCACAGTGAGCTTTCATAACAGAATATTAAGTTATTTAAAATTTCTCACACAACAGGAAAACTCTCATAATCTTCCCTGGACCTGAGGACTCATTGAAACAAATTGTGAGTCCCTCATCTAAAGAAATACCCAGAAACCACTATAAGAATTACTACACCCAGCGAATACATAGACCTTCAAAACTAAATATACAAACGAATAAAAGCCTAATTCAAAGCAATAAAAATACTCTTTGCCTTGGAAAGTTTGAGTCATCAAGTATAAATCCAAACTATGTCTTTTTTTTCTATCTGAAATATAAGCTAGCAGACATGCATAGGAGAGGATATCCTTCACTGTGATAATGCCCTCAAAGGAGTTTAAATGGCATCACAGCAATAAATCCAAGGAATCGGATTTATTCTGATTTAACTGAGTTAGCATCCATGCAATGTTTTTCAGACACTTAGATTTAAAAGCAAGATTCTAAGATAACAATATGAAAATATTAATTTCGTTGATAGGCACCCAGAGGGAGCTAAATGTATAGCATTATTTCAGCTTCTTTTCCTAATCACGGTGTAGCTATAAATTGTAGAAGTATAATTTTTTTCCCTAGTCACCTGTAGCCTTTTCCCCTACTTCATTTCCCCTTCCTGAGGCTTTGCAGCATTTCTGTTGTGACTATTGCGATGAGAACTGCTGCTACTCCAGAGCTGATAAAGGATGCACCCTCTGCACAGCTGTAGCAATGCTGAAATATAGGACATTCTTCCTTATAAAGAGAGGCTCAGTGGAAAGCCACATGCTTTTTTACCATTTTCCCTGGATAATTCAAATTCTTCTGGCAGTGCGTATTCTGAAGCAGTCCAGATCACCCCCATCTGGAGAGGACAACATTAAACAGACTAGTCCTCCTGGTCCTACCACTGCTTTTAGGAAAACTGGGCAGATAGCCTGTTCTACTTCACCGCACCCCCCACCTGTACCAATGCAATTGTTAACAGTAATACAATAAATAAAAGCATTATGTTCACATCTCTAAGAGGGATACAATACTAACAGCTGTTCCTTCACTTCCCTAGCAATTGTCTTCAGTAAGACAGTTATGTGGGTTTATTGAGTTTTCAGTCCCAGATACTGAATGTAGAGAATGACAGCTAACAACACTGGGTAGAGGCTTCTGTTCCTTCAAAGGTGCAACCCTCCCTCTCCCAGCTCTTCTGCCTTTCCACACGTGCTCCAGAGTGGCATGTTTTGTACCTCTACCGAGCACAGGTGGAACAGGCCCCCACAAGACATGCACAGCTCTACAACCAGGAATAGCTCCAGCATAATGACTCTCAGAATAAGAACAAAGTTTTCCAGTGATTAGTTATATTTTGGGTGCCAAATTAGGGCTGCTCTGAGGTGACAGAAAGTCACATGTTTGGGTGAGTAATGTCACAAAAAAAATCAGGTTGTTCCAAAGAATCTTAATGTAGGTCATTGAACTAAAGCAGCCAAATTCTGCAGTTGCTTGGGAAAATATTGACCTGGTATTTCAGTGTCACATTATCAGGACTGCACACCTTCAGCTCCTTTCATCAACTTGTTCCTGCATAACCTAAGGTCAAAGCAAAATCTGGTAAGGCACAAGAAATGAAAGGAGAACGCAGATCTTGCTTAAAGCTATTACATCCTGGGACCAGAGAGTCTGCCCTTCCCAATTCTTCAAAGCTCTATGAAGGTAAACAGCCACTGACACAATGGTCCATCAGTGCCAACTCTAAGATGTCACTGGAATTAGAAAGCATAAAGTAATTTCCTGCACAGTGATTACATGCACTACACAAATTCTTTTTTCATTTTCCAGAACTTTGTGTCACACATACACAGGGAAATACACTGCAAAGACTCTATATGGATACCCAAGAGATGAATTTTTCAAATTGTCTGCACAACATTAAAAAGGTTGGGAGTCGCATTTTCTGTTTGCTCATAACTCAGCTGCATCCATAGATACTTCTGCCTCTTTTTGTAGGCAGACTGTGCTGGTACCTTCCAGGAAAAAAATCCCGTGGGCGAGCTTTATTGCACTAAACACTTATAGGTCACTTTTCTACTACAAACCTGATATAAACTAGCCAATGAGAAGGATTCTGCCTTTTACAAATTATAGTTTATTTCAGTCTGAGACTGCAAAAATAACTATCACTTACTCTCACTTAGGAAGCAGGCAGAGCCTGGCAAAGAAGAAATGTAATAAGGGCACCCAGTCAGACAGCTCCCAACAGTGAAGAAAACATCTACAGTTCTGCTGAAATAAACACTCAGACAGTAACACTGCATTCAGAGGAGCTTGGCAGGTACCTGAGGGACACTCACTTTAAAGGATTTACCTCCTCCTGTTGGAAGATGTCAGACCACTCCACTGGGGCCATTAATGGTTGGATATTGGTTTGTGCACTCTGGGTTTTCAAAACGCATGTGTCTATGGCATAAGCTTTTAAACTTTGAAAATACCTTTTCCTAATGGCCATTTCTTAACCACTCTCTTCCACTCTGAGCCACATAAAGGAGAACTTTCCTGGCACTGCATTGTTCTACAATCTCATTACTGAGAAGTTAAAGCCTACTGATGCGTGAACAACTGGTGTCTTACACCTTATAAAAAAGCAGAAAGCAGATACGCTACTGACTAATAGCGAAAACCCTACTTCCCAGACATAAAAGCAAACAGTGGTCTTGGTAGATGAAAAGCTGGACTTGAGCCAGCAACGTGTGCTCACACATTGGCCAACTGCATCCTGGGCTGCGTCCCCAGCAGTGTGGCCAGCAGGTCACGAGAGGTGATTCTGCCCCTCTGCTCTGCTCTGGTGAGACCCCACCTGGAGTACTGTGTCCAGCTCTGGGTCCCCCAACATAAGAAGGACATGGACCTGTTAGAGCAAGTCCAGAGGAGAACTACAAAGATGATCAGAGTGCTGGAGCACCTCTCCTATGAAAACAGGCTGAGAGAGTTGGGGTTGTTCAGCCTGGAGAAGAGAAGGCTCTGGGGAGACCTTACTGGGACCTTTCAGTACTCAGAGGCCTATAGGAAAGACGGGGACAGATTTTATAGTAAGGCCTGCTGCGATAGGACAAGGGGTAATGTTTTTAAACTAAGGGAGTTTTAAACTAAGGGAGATACATTCAGCCTAGATATAAGGAATAAACCTTTTGCACTGAGGGTGGTGAAACACTGACCCAAGTTGCCCAGAGAGGTGGGACATGACCCATTCCTGGAAACATTCCAGGTCAGGTTGGACAGGGCTCTCAGCGATGTGATCTGGTTAAAGATGTCCCTCATCAATGCAGGGCTGTAGGACTAGACTTTAAAGGTCCCTTCCAATCCAACCCCTTCTGTGATTCTGTAATTCTATGATCTCTAAAACAAGATAGATAGATAGAAAAAATAAGACATTGAGGCAAATAAAAATCCTTTTGTCATTGAATACAATACAATTCCCGCTGCTCTTCAGCATTCAGTAGAATGCATCTCATATATTTTTGCAAACTTCTGCATTTTCATAAAGGAAATTAGTGATGGAACAGCATAATTAATAGTAAAGAAGTAATTATCTCTTAGGTTTACAAGATACCAAAGTAAATAAAAGCCCAGGCCTGAAATAAATTAATTATTCTACCAAAATGTACAAGGAATGCTTTTTCCACTGTTTAGTCAGGATTTTTAAATTTTACCCTTTAAGTTTACTTATGATTACAGTTTTAGCCTTTCTAGTTGATATTTGCGTGGAAACCCAACCCTTTAGAGAACAATAATTTTGAACTAGAAAAATGAAATCTCATGGCACTTGATGTCACTGAAATATTGAGTCAAAGGGGAAAAGAGAGCAGATTTTCAGTCTCTCCATTGAACAGAGAATGTAGCGGATACAGAAGAAAAAATTCACAGTTATCTCAGCACACTACCAGAATTTATTCTTTTGGAATATCTTTAACCTGATTTTCTAAGGAAATAATTATGCAACATGAGCATCCATGCCTGTTTGTCCCTCTGCAGTAGTAAGCCCAATAGCCAATTGCAACCAAACTTGAAAAAGGGAGGAGGAAAAAAAACAGTAAGTTCCTAACAACTTTGTAAAATGATGTGGTTCATTAAAAACGGTGACATCCTGCAGTGTAACCTGAATTGTTACCATAGGCCAGGGAATCCACAGGAGTACAAAAGAAAAAGAAATCGAGACACTTCATGCATGTCTCAACCTTGGGAAAATTCTCAGTAAGAGCTTGACCTGTTCAGATACCAAGGTCAGTCTATGTCATGATGCAAATGCACTGGGAACTAGATGTCTTTAGTTCCAGTGTTGATAGAATTAACAGTCTATCCCACAAAAAGTCATGTAATTTTACTTTTATACAGATACAGAATGAAAATACGTGCCAAAGCATCAAAAGATTCTGTGAAAACAGCTTTATTAATCATAACTGCCCTCTTTTTTTCTCTAACATCTAAAGAATAGGCAAGGTTAGACGAGCAAAAAAGTACTGATATCTGAACTCAGACGTTGAACTCCGCATGAATCCAACATGAATCATTAAGTTATCCACTGTCTTCCTTTACTCTTCTTCAAGGCAACTATTGATACTGGCTGATATTACATGAACTTCTATTAAAACCACTCTT
Source organism: Gallinago undulata (assembly GCA_026546715.1). NCBI lineage: Eukaryota > Metazoa > Chordata > Aves > Charadriiformes > Scolopacidae > Gallinago > Gallinago undulata. The sequence goes on along the minus strand of JAOTQQ010000001.1, from coordinate 204,253,123 downwards.
CAGCATATGTCTCCGAGCACAGTGCTGTACCAAGGAGTCAATCAATTAAAACTTTCCCCCAGTTTAGAGAAGTCAGGCTGAGCTTTGTCACAGAGTCTATTCCATTATCTCGTACACTGACCAGTGATTTACAAGTGCCAATTGGTCTCTTGATAGTGCCGGATACGTTCTTCAAGTCCTGCGGTAATGGAAGACTAACATCACTGCATTAATGTGAGTAATTTTATGTAGAGTTTCCTTTTTACGGTGTCTTGAATATTCAAGCTAACACATGGTAACAGCTTATTTTAAGGAATTTTGTCTAAGTGTGCATTTGGGCATTGTAGATTATTACAAATTGCCAAGCCTTAGTCTACACCTGGATCTGCATTTTATGTCTGAAAGTTAGCAGAGAAACTCACATTCTCTGAGGTAATTGAAGGATTTAAAAACTGTGAGCTGTTTGGGTTTTTTTGGAGAAGATAATTTGTTTGATTTCTCTTAACTGCGTAATTGTGTTACTCAAGTAGGGTCTTATGAGAGCTCTAAATGAGGATTACTTATTTAACAGTGATCCTCATGGGCTCAGGGATTGATGATGGTACTTAATACGTGGCAGGCACTACTGGAGGAGAGTAAAAGGATAAGAGCATACCACTAAGGAGGGGACTGGCAGAGACATACTTACAACTTCCTTAACTCCTGGAATAGCACCGATCGCAGCTTTAAGACAGATCTGCCTCAAATTCATCATTTTTAAAGCTCAAAACCTCAAGTCTTTTTAAATGGTAAACTAGAACACAATATTTTAAATAGGAACAACTGAGCAACGTTATGCACAAAGGCAAAAATAAAAAAGCTTTCTACACAAGCCCACTGTATCCTTGCAGTCATTTCTTGATATGCCAGCTGGGTCTCAGGCAGCTCGGTGATGCTCAGCAAGGTCTTCACTGTCTATCCCTCCAGTTTTCCGCAGGTTTCCTTCTGGCATTTTTGGGACCCTGCTGATCTGCTCCCCAGCACCACATGGGACACATTCTGCCAACATGGACACAATGGTCCTATGTTACCCCAAGGGATGGAGCCACATCATCATCCTGGGACAAGGATCATACCTAAGACAGTAATTCCCTTCAGGAATACATCCCAGAATTTAATGTTACGTATTGATGAAGGTGACCTCCTACAAATAAATTAATGGTGTCCTTGCCAAGTCTATCAAGACTGGGAGATTCCCTGAAGTATTCAGTTCTTTACCACATTCCCTTTTGTTCTGCTATAAAATAAAAGCAGGAAAGAGTGCAAAAGCCCTAACAGACCTTTAACTGATTTATCTTTTACATCATAAAACCCTTTCAATTATATGGACTATATCAAAATGTGGATAAATGTCGTGAAGAAAATATCTGATTGTTCTGGGGTTGCAGAATTCTGTAACTTGGATAACTGGACCGAAACGGAAAGTTTATTACCAACTGTTTGATATGGGCAAACTACATTTTATCTCTCAACAGCAGCAACCTTAAAACATTTTGCAGTTTTGCCATTAAATACAGAGAGATGATTTTCCATCTAATTTCTAAAAGCAGTTTTGTGGAAGAAAATGGGTAATCAACGTAGAGAATGTCTTTCTTCTGAAAATGCTTTTAGTCTAACATAAATGACAGCTATTTAAAGGCAATCACTTGTGTTTTATATCTCACACAAAAACCAGCAGACACAGTACCCTGCCTTTGAGACAAAACACTAATACATGTGACAGAACATTTCAAGCAGTAATAATCAGAAACCACAGATTCAGCAGCATCCAGAAAACAACTGAAATATCCTCCACTTAAATCTGAAGCTTTTTTTTTGCTATTGTTGATTGGTCTTTAATTGACATCATGTGGTATTATACCATGAATAGCTAATTATCTGCATCAGATAGGTACAGGAGAGGCAAATCACATTCATTCTCCAATATGTACACTGGTAACTTACACATCTATTAAAAAAAAAGTGGTTTTCAAAATATCACCCAGGAGGCATGTGTTCTGTTCAGTGACCTTTGGAAACTCTAGTCCAATGAATAACTAGTGATGCGCATATAAGTTGAGAGACAGTAGATAAAAAGTGCCTATAACCTTATATGTTATGAGGATAGCTATGGTAAAAAGATATTTTGCTCTTCCATAATTTGCCTAAGAGAGCAAATCAATGAGAACATAAACTTGTAACCCTTTAAGTGGAATGGTTATGAAATTCATTATCCTGGACAATTAAAAATATAACATGCAAAAAAAAAGTGCAATGAATTGTATAATCTAAGTATCTAATTTAATGGTAGTTTGCTACCTTACAGGCATTTGTTCATGTGGCATCAGTCACATCTTGATAAATCTGGCCTTGCATTCAAACATTTTATGTAGAAAGAAGTCTAACTGTGTTTGCTTCAAGATGATGAAACTTCATATTAAAAGGATTATGGTAGAATATTGAAGGAATTCAGCAGTGACAATCTTGCATCCATTAGAAATCTTAGTAAACACTATGATACATGACAAAGCTTTGACTTTCTTTCTCATGCAACATGTGGCCCATCTGGTCTTGATCTTGTGACAAATGAAGTCCACAGTCTAAAGAAAACAGTTATGTAACCAAAAGGCAAGGAAAACCCACCAAATCCAGGAAGATATGATGCAGCACAAATTTTATATATCTCTCTTGTTTTGTGCTACTTTTAAACCACACTTCCAAAAAAGCCTTCACTGCAAGCCCTGATTATAGCTCATGTAATTCCGACTTGCGTAAACATGTTCTTTACACAGACATATATGGACTACAGCTTTTATACAGCCACTTCAACATTAGAAACTCTTTCTCAAATTCTGTTTTATGGTATAAGACTTCTATTATCATGCACACATGTAAGGATATCAAGGAGGCTAAAAGAGAAAAGATTCCACTATTCCAGCTTGCAAGCTAAAAGGAAGTGACTAAGTCCCACATACTCTTCCCAATAATCAAATATCTAGTCAAGCACTGACATATTTATGGGGAAGAAAGATATTCTAGATAATGGTCTGCCAGTAGCTACACCTGAAAGATTTTAAAAACATGAAAAACTTATCCTGTTGTAGCACTCACATTTGTATAGTTTAGAATAACAGTGGATAACTTTATTTAAAATCTGAATAGGTTTATTTTTTAACTAATTTTAATTTTATAAGTAATTGGATTATTTGTATTCCAGATTATATTTTTTCCTACAAGAGAAGAATAAATTGTACTTACCCTCTCCAAAGTAATTTCTTCAAATTCATATTCAATTTCTGTTCCATTGACCTAGAGAAAATAAAATCAGACAATTCCTTAAATGCACATGGAAGGTAATTTGGTGGAGATATTGAACAGATCTTCCAGTATGATCAATTTACTGAAGCACATATTTCAACATAAAGGTGAGGTGATCTAAATTGTAACCTACTTAGCCCCCCTTTGTCTTGAATGCCATAGAGTCAAGCCTATAAATTGGAAAACAGGAAAAGTTCAGTATGTAAAACACTGGAATAATGGATAACTAAGTCACTTACATAATATGACTGGTATTTGATATAGCGTGTTCATAAACTACATGCAAATGTTTAAATAGTTTCCAAGGTAATAGTTTCATGTCAAAAATAGAAGACCCGTTTTTAAAAATTATTCTCACAAATGGAAGAAAGATTAATTATTCATTGCCTTACGAGCTCCAATTTACTTTGTGATACAAAAACAGACAGGAAATTCATAGTACTTCTGTAAAAACCACTCACTGATACATATACTGAAATACATCTTGTTTACTATATTAACCTAGGGCAAGAACATGACAGAGGACCTTTGCAATAGACAGCTGAATGGCAAAAAGGCACTGAATGTTAATGCAATTCTTACGCTGAGTTTCAGTGTCAAAATAAATTAAGCTACAAAATGTAGAGCACCAAAATGGATTGCACTGGACAAGAAATCTATCAGCTGAAGACATGACACTGATTTAAGCAGTATTCTGAAACCTTGTTCCAGTCTGACATGGATTTTTTCTGTCCCTCTAGGCAAATCACTTAACATCCCTTTCTTAGTTTCCTTATTTCTTAAATGGGTAGAGTACCACATCTGAGAAAGCTAAAAAAGCTGTCTATATCATAAATAAGCTTCAGAGTAATGAAAATACTTTTATTATTAAAATCTCAGAAGGATTTCAAAGTGTCCGTTAGCTAAAACTAGTCAGTATTTTTTTTTATCTAGCCAGAAGATATTGATTAATCAAAAATAATATAGATATTGTACAGGAACCATGTGGGTTTTGGTTTTGTGATGATTGGACATTTCCCGTAAAACAGTTTTGCTTTAGTGTTTACTTAATTCATACTTAATGAAAAAAAAATTAAAAAATTATTTTATAAGAGCAAAAGTGAAGCGAGGAATTATGATTGGCCTAATCTTGGAGGAACAAATTTGTTGTTTCTCAGAACAAGAACATTTATTACTCCTCCCCACTCCCAGCTGCTAATTTTCTGTATTAGCTTTCTAACTGCAATCAGAAAACACTGTCCACAAATCATTCTTTATCTAGTCAAGCACCTTTCAAATGTAATTAGGTACTTCTCTTGTGAATATTATAACTAGCTACATGTACCTACCAAACAAAAGCTTCTTATAAAAGCCACCAACTATTTAATTTGTCTGCAATTCAAAATCTGATAAACCATGAAATCAGTAATAGAAATACAATCTCCAGAGTCTGTGTTCAAAAGGAAAGGGGCAGAAAAGTCCAAACAAATAACCCATGGTTAACAATGAAAGGAAAACACAGCATCTAGGAATAAAATATTTAATACATACACAACATTTGTATTTTTTACATTATTACAATTTGTAATCACATTATACTACACTAAAACTAGATATGAACAAAAATTTTACTGCAGGATGTTTTCCTGTTCTATGTTACCACTTTAATGCTTTCTGCTTAAGACTCTTTTATTAGTATAGGCAACTTACTAGTATGAACAGCTTTATAGCTACTCCATTTTTCATCCTTTCTTGTCTAATGATAATGAAATCAAAGCTATCTATACGTCTCTGTTTTCATGAACTTCTCTTTCATCTTAGTTTGGTGGATAGCTCTGATCTACGTCTTCAATTCCTCAGTCTTTCTCTATAAAGCTGTCTTTGCTTCATTGCTTATAATCACTTTTCCTTTGCATTAAAAACTCGTTAGTGCAGCAAAATGGGAAAAAGAGGGACATGAGAAGTGAGCAACCTCTGTACGAAGATGAAAGGAGAAAACACAAGCTGAATACTCAATTTCTATTTGCACACAAACAATATCTTGATTATGATCATCTGAGGGGTTTCTTTTATCATCTGTAGTCACAATTCCAACAAGGTCTTCAGTTCAAATTGCCCTTAATCGCAGCAGAAATCCATTATCAAGTTCCATAGCAGCAGGGATGATATGAATTAAAAAGCTGATCTTGATCCAGCTCCTTTTATTATTTAAGCATATATATCTACATATGCATTTCACTGCCCTGTTTTTCTTGCTGGTAACTCAGAAGACCAATACAGTTATTTCGTAAAGGATCTAATAAGATATGGCACCTACCTGAGGCAGGTGGAACAATGATGTATACAGTACCATGCATTGGTAGCACCATTTTATTTCACATTTAGACTCTCTGGCTGCGCCTACACTGCTAAATTAGAGTCAATTTTCAGCCAAGTCTCAGTGCTTAAGGCTGTTTCTGTCTGGAGCCTGCTGGAAACAAATAGCCAAGGAGTGAGCCAAGAGTTAAGCAGGAGGAGAATCATGGCTCCAGCACTGGAACTGGCTTGTTGGTCCTCTCATTTAGCAGCATACGGACATACCCTCTGTTTTTGCCCATTCTAACTTGACAGTCTCTGGCCTGACAAAGCACCTAAACGTGCCATCTGAACCTACAACTTCCATTTCTTTCAAGTTGTGGGCAACTATTCCTATGTCTCTTTTCACAGGAGTTCCCTGAATTCTGCTTTTATATCAGATTGCAGCAAGAAACACAGCAAAATTTACTATGGCCTGTAGGATATTAGATAAATATGAAAAGCTCTAGACATTTTTCATATGGGTTTCTTTTCTCCTTCATAGTCAAAGAATTCACCCGAATTTTCCATATTTCAGTTTGGGAATATTCTTTCCTATCTTGCAGGAGTGCAAGGTTGTTAAAAAACAGATATCTCTAAACTCAACTAAATTTTGATATTTATAATGCTGAAATGGGAGGTCGTCATCCACCTCTCTGTGTACTCAGTGAGAAGAAACAGGTTCTTCTAGGTTGTAATTAAGTTCATCCTCCATTAGATACCTCAGGTAGGTCAGATGAATTGAGCCCCTGAGCTTTCCTTTCACTGTGCACAGATGGAATCTAAAAACAATGCATAATATTTGGTGAACACTTGCCTTAAACCTCTTTTTTCTCCATTACCCCTAACTTGGATTGGTAACAAAATTCTGCTTAAGGGATGCTGGATGTCTTTCATAATTATACACCAGAGAAAGGCCAAATCTCCAGTTTAGCAGCTTTTCTGATTGCTTTTTTGGGCTTGTCTGCACCTGCAACTGGCAGCACATGCACGCCATGATACCCAGCACCCGCTTGCACAAGCCCAACTGGTCAGGATGTCTTCAAGGAACAATTCAGCCTCTTCCTTCCTCCAACAGCTCAAAGCCAAGATACATCGTTGTTGTGTTCCCTCTCTTATTTGGTACACTGATGTCACCTTTGCAGAAAGAATGTTCGATACCCGTGACAGTACCAGGACCAGAGGACTCTGGCAGAAGTGGGTACAATGTGTACAAGATGATGCCCACTGGAGGACACAATCAACCACATCCCTTCTTGAAGGCACAGAGTCTGGAATCAAAATCTGTCTTATTCAGCAACATGTTTTATTTCCAGCAGAACAAAAAACAATGCTGATGACCAGGCCTAAATATGTAAGTACTGCATGAGTAACGGGTCCTCATGAGACCTCCAGATAACTTTGAGGGCCTTTGTTGCTCTGTTGTTCAGAAACAGCATCGCTGACATACACTTCCGATGCAAGGTGGCTTCTCAGTCACCTGACCTTACATATAGTAATGATATGGATTGTGATGAACTTACAGTCCCTGTAGAATAAGTTACCATAATTCAACTAAGTCCCAATGTTTAAAGCAACTACTTGCAAATTGAGGTACACAGTTGCCATTCATTAATATCTTCCCCTATTATACTGGAGGACTCTCCCAGACTTTTGACAAGGAAATGTCTTTAAGAAAGAGATGTAATGTACGGTAGCTGTCTACATTCCAGTGCTCAAGAGATATTTCCTGGTGAAGCTCTAATCACTACCAGAGTTCACTTATCTTTCTAAGAAAGCACTAGTCACCTTCACAAGACACTTTTTTTTCAGGAGAATGAGAAATAAGGAACAGGTAAAAAGAGTTTTTCATATACCATTTTGTGAAAAACAAGTAACAGGACACCAAAATTGGGACCTGAAAAACTCAGTTTTGTTTGCTCCTTTATGTGCAGAATTTTACTTTCAAGAAAGTTTCTCTGATTTAGTGCAGTTTAAGGATGGCATAAGTGGCTGATGTAGTCCCTTAATGAAAATGAGTTCATTCTCATCATATTCTCACAAAATATGACAGATTCCCAAAATACTTGATAAAAATATTCTGCTAGGTTTTTCATTTTAATATACCCTTTCTCTTTGTTAAGACTTTTATAAAGATTTTTTTGTCCTAATAATAATTTGATAATCTCTTTTTATTTCTGCAATTATTTGATTTGATAGACCTGTTTATACTCAAACAAGTAAACATTGCCAAATTCTTTCTTGCTATACTTCTACACTTCTACAACTGCATCCACCCACTCAATAAGATAAAGATGTCATCATATGAATTTTAATGAAAAGAACTGGCAACAGCAGCATCAAAACACACTTTATACAACTGTAATTTTTCAAAACCACTACACCTATTCTTCACAATAAAATTTATGTCAGTAGAGCTGTTTGTTATGCTTAATCTTATTTTCAAGAAGAGATCGTTTTGCCTAAAAATTACATCTGTAAACTTTTATTACAAACAAACCCCATTTTAATTATATTTATTTGGATATTGGTTTTCTACTGTCTTCAAGAAAGAAGACTGCTTCTTCTACTTTTATTATCACATGCATAGGAAGAGAGCAATCCTGCTGCTGATCTTCACTCAACATTCAAATGTTATTTGTTTGGTTGCATGGTTTCACCAGTTGCTACCCAAACCTGACCAGAATACAATATTGCCAAATTCTTGTTGTACCTTATAGCCCTAGGATATATTTGTTCTTTAAAAAATTCCAATTTGCTGCATAATTAAGGTGGTCCATTTTACATTTCAGAACCATCAAGGTCATTTGGGTAATTTAATGAGTATAAGATTTAAATAGCCCATCATGATTTTTGTTTTATCAGCAAGACCAAAGAGTGATCCTTATTTAGCTTTTTGACATCTCCAGATGTAGGTTATTTCTTCAATAACTGTCAAAGGAAACCTGCAGATGTCCTTTTGATCATTCTGAGATCATTAAAGGTTTCTCACTACATATAAACACACAGAAAACATGTCCTGTGTACTCTGATTTCAAATATGATGATTTTGTGTTTTAAAAGCTGTCCTAAAGAGGCTGCCAGAAAGTTCTTCATGCTACTCTTCTTTACATAAGTGAGTGCATTTTAGGGGTTTTTTATACAAGAAGTCCCACATCTATATTCAATCACAGAGCATAACTAAGCCCACTTCCTTCTTTTCACCCGCTTCTCCTTTGGGAAACAAGGACAGTATGTTAAACTCTTAGAATGAAAATTTATCATAATCGAAAACTTTCTTGTCATAATATGACTGTTCTGGTGGGAAGAATGAAGAGTGAAAGACCATATGGTTTGGAAAGAAATTTTTACTTTCTGAGGAATAGGTGTTACAGTATATGTGCCACTGACTTGTGGACCCTTGCAGATATGCCTATAGAGCACTGGACCCTTAGTCATTGTATATCCTTTAGGGAAGATACCACCTTTCACATATAAGTAACAGAGCTCCAAGCATCCAAATCGAGCTTCTGGTCAACACCTGGAAATATCTGCAGCACAGTAATGAACAACTTCTATCCTGCTCAAAGGGCGCTTTTCTGCTCATTCATTTCCTCTTAGATGCTTCCTATATCCTTCTCCAAGTCTTAGTTTTTAGTTATCCTTCATCACTGTTTGTATACTGTACTCATCCTTTCCTCTCTTCTTCCGCCTTCACTGTTACCCTGGGTTTTTTTTGTTTTCATTCTCTAAGAGAAAATACCCATTTAGCAAGTAACCATTATCACTCATCTCTGGTTGATTCCCAAATCCCTAATTTTATCTTATCCTACCTCATTTCTCAAATCTTGTTCAGAACAAAATTACATTTTCTCTATCCTTTATGAATCACCATCCCCAAGCTCTAATCACAACTTCTCATGTCTCCACCTCAGTCTCTATTGCTTTCTCTGATTTTCATTTTTTTTCATGCTTTTCACTTTTTCTTTGACTGTTCTTTTCTCATCCACAGAGATGCACACACATACATACCGAATTAAACATACTTTATATATATTCCCACTTCATCCAAAGGATTATTCATGATCAGCTTTCCACCTTTTCATCTTTTCCAACTAAACTATAAAAATAATATTCTCCCATAGCTCCTACTGAGTCGCTCGTACACTCCATGTACCTTGGTTCCTTTCACTAATATGCTTCACCTGCTTAACCACAGTTCCAAAATCTTGTTCAAAGAAGGGATTCTCTTCTGGATTCTGCTACTTACTGCTCTCACAACCCTTTTCCCTATTCAGCAACAATTTAGATATTTTTTTAGCTGTTTTGTCTCCATAGATCTGACACTTCCTCCAGTCTGAAAAACACATAACTGATACTTTCCTCCTAGGTATTCTAACTATTTTATGTGGGTTATGTGTTATGTGATAACACTCTGTTCTCTACAATGCAAGCCATCAAATTTTCCTCCGTCTTCTCTTTGTTTTGCCCATATTCTGATGTTGGCATATACACCACAGAAGAAAATGCCTGTATGTTTGTAAGTACTCCATATATTTAAAGCAGACCCATCACAAAATTCCCAGTTTCATAAGCATAATCAAAGCAGATCAAAGCACATATCATGATTTCAAATGGGGTTCACAGTAAATAGAGATGAAATTACATCTGTGTGTGAATTCTCTTTAGGTGAAAGAAGAATGCAAATTTCAGCTTTTGTACTTAGAACCCTCTCTCTTACACTAAGAGAAATTCAGATGCCATCATATTACCTATTTAATAGGTAGAAATCTAATTTAAGCAGCCATGTAGGCTTTTTTCCACAGGCACTGTAGAGAGGAATCAAGAGGGGGTAATTTATGCCGTAGTCTTTGGATGAAATTGCTATTTGATGAACCTGTCTCTTCCCACTGACTATATGGAGGCACTTTAGACTTTTAGGATTTGCAGGCTAAAAAAATAATTTTGTAAAATTCCTTGTATTTCTGTATCTTAAATTTATAATATATATCAGTTCAGGAATTTGAAACAGTGCATTCCAGAGGACTGGATGCAGTTACTTCTTTCTGCAACCCTGGGTTATTTCTTGTGCAATTCAGGTCATTTACTGTACGGTTTCAGAAGTTTGCAGTCACTCTGCCTTCCCTTTTCTTCTGTGCTTCTGCCATTGTTGGGACCTTAACATAACAGTTATCATAAACTCTCAGTTTGTCAGGTTCCTATATCTGTGGCCCATTTTGGTTTTAGAAGAAAATCCATCAAACTTTTCAAGAGTCTGAACAGTTCATACATTTCTATAAATCATTTTTCTGTGTAGTATTTCATTCCATGCACAAGATACATAAAAATGGAAAATTGCTGTTGCTTGATTGACCTTATTTCATCATCAAAGATTATGAAATACTTGTAACTTGGGACGTACAAGGTTATTTTAGTAATGTTTAATACTGCAATTTGCATAATTTTATCTAAAGGGTTGGTAGCTCCAGTTATAGTGTTTAAAAGGCAAATAATTAATACATAAATTGTGGCTTAAGCCTGATTCATTTAAACACTTAAGATAAAATTTTCTCTTGGTTTTAGGAAGAAATCAATAGCATACTAAATGGCAAAATTTTAGGCAAGGAAAGGACAGCAATAATTTACTGCATTCTTTGACATCCATGACATGTTTATGTAGCAATCGTATAATGAAATATAGATAATATACATGATGAGCAGGCCCCATTTCCTCAATAAATAAATATACAACCAACATAATCTAATCTCTTGCAATTTGTTAATTTACAACGTACTCTGACTCATATTTTTGAGCCTAAAAATGTTTCCCGGTAGCTTTGTTTACCTTTGAGAGTTAATACTCCCCTCCCTGCTCTCTTACCCCATTGCCTTTAACAAGCCACAGTGTGGCTTCTTATCTTCTCATGTGTTAACTCTTGTGCAACTACTGAAGGCTAAACTGCACTGTCAGTAACACTGGTGCAATCCCACTGGTGTCACTGGGCTTGTATCTGTGTAATGGAGGTTACATTTATTCATCTGTGGATGCACTTAAACCTGCAGGAAGGAGCAGGCCTGAAAAGGCAAAGAAAATACTTGCACAAATAATAAAAATGAGTAATAAAGAATATTCACATAAATAAAGTATATCTACACTTATAAACAAATATTAATGTATTCCACAGGACAAGCATTTTACGCAATAGTCACTTCACAAGTATTTTTACAGCAGGTTCACTATTTCTCTTAAAATCTTGGAAGACTCTTTAGTGTATATATGGGCAGAGAGCCACAGTCCTCTGCACTCTACAACTAAAAGCATAGCAGAACAGCTCCCTCATGCCCAATTAATTTTGCTGCAGAAAGAAAAAAGAAAAAAAAAAAACAAACACAAAACACAACAATCTGAATGGCTGAGACAAAATCAAAGTGGTTTTCTGCTCCTCTTCACAAGCTTAGGGAAAGAAAATGGATGTAACTGTTGCTCACAGGGATTAACAGTGCACACCCCGAGAAGCAGCTAATATGGCACAACTGATCACCAGTCACAATCTAAGCCTAGCCAAAATTAAGCAAATTGTTCCAAACGCTTCTCAGTATTCTTGGTAGGAGATACTTCTTTGCATCAGTTTGAGAGAAATTTCAGTTTTTCATAAAAAAATTTTCAACTTAATCTAAGGAGGGAGAGAAAAATAATTTTTATGCACATTCAGTTGCATTTCCAATACAAAGATGGGATCCTGAAAGGTGAACCTGAATGTTACTTTTGAAATAACTTCTATGCTGTGCCTCAGTATTCTAAGGAAAAAAAAAAAAAGATGATGCTTTTAAGGTTACCAACAGCAGAGATGCTTTACTTAAGCACTAAGGGAAAAGCCAAAAGAAAGCTTGAGAAAAATGCTGACGCATAATGCTCTTTAAAACAAGCACAAAAAGCTTGCACTGCACAATAAACTCCCTCAGATTAACAAAGCAGTGTTGGTAAAAAACCTATGGTAGAAAAACTACTCAAAGAATAGCTTTAATACACTAAAATGCACAACTGCAACACAGAAATACTTTGACAATGTTTAATGTTATGTAATCCCACTTTAAAATGTCAAGTGTTGCATTGGCTCTTTTCAGAAGTAGAGCATAATTTACCAGTTATTGGAAGTATCTTTAGTATGTTCTCCATAGGCTTCCTGACATAATGGAACCTACGGTTTCCACATCTAAACTGTAAACTATCTGGCAGCAAAGATTTGGAAAATATTCTGGTTCTTATCTCACCAACACGTAATAAAGTTAGTGGTCAGTGATCACCATCAGTAGATTTGTGGTATAACATATGTCCTGGACATCAAATTCCCTAATATCCACAAGGCCACTAAACAGGCATTCCTGGGTTTTACTACACTGTATGTGCTCTAACCTGTCTGCTCCACAGACGTGTTATTTTTCATGACTAAATTTTTTCCTGCCTCATCCCATATTTGGAATCTGGAGTGTTAGTGTATGTGATAAAATCTCCTCTGTCCCCAGAAAGGAACACAGAGAGACAGCAGCCAGTGAAGGAGCTCAACTAACACCCTGCCTGGCTGCTCCCAGGCTCATCACAGGAGCCATCAGCCCATCAAAGCTTTACATACACATAAACAGAGGCACAAGGGTAGGTGGAGGAGCCCCTGTAGCCCCGTCAGAGACCAGTGCCCTCCCAGGGAAGCCTCAACCCCATGGGCTAAGGGTGACACCCAGCACCATGGGTCAGCTGAGAGCACATTGCAATCTGGGGAGCGTATCACTGCCTGTGGGGGTGGAACACATGGTGGGATGCAGGGAACAAACATCTTGGAATGTTAACGAGACTTAAGAGATTTTTAGAGGAGGAAACAAAGTTGGAGATAAAGGAGGGATAAAGGTGGCTTGGAGAGGAAGAAGCATAGGAAAACAGAGGTAAGGGGATAAAAGAGGCCACTCACAAGTAAACAAGGCTGATCAGTGCTTTCCCCTGTCCTTGTCCTGCGCCTGCTGAGCATCACCTGTCATGTCTTCTATTTAACTTCATTTCTACCTATTTTCTTGGTTGAGGGGTGCTCTATTCTGGGGGAGGGGGGGGGGGTGAGGGGGGGGGGGTGACTGTATGTGTATGGGGGTCATGGTACCAGCAGCTGGAGTGTGTGAGAGTGCTTGCGGCAGTGGGTGATTGCCAGCAAACATCAGGCTGGACTAGCTGGTGAAGCCATCAGAGCTGGAGGGGGTGTGTAACTGGGAGTGAGACAGCTGGAGGAGTTGTGTACTAGAAGGACAAGAGGTCCATAAGAACTGCCCAAGAAACTTTAGGATCCAGGCGTTGACCAAGACACCCATTTGTGTGTGTGTGTTACTGTGCAAGTAGAAAAGCAAGGATCCACGGCCAGCTACTGTTTGGACTGTACAACTCAGTTACTGGAGGAATCCACAGAAGGGGGTGGGCGAGTGTAGGTGTGTGCTGGTACATGCAAAGGGGTCTGTACCAGCAGCTGGAGAGGACTTGCAGCCTCAAGGGCTTCCACACTCAGCTGCCAGCATCTGGGACAGCAAGGATCTGGGGCCAGCTCTACTGAGCTGACCAAGTGTCTAAACCCAGCTACTGGCAATTTTCACACTTTACATATCTATATATACATACATACGGGGGAGGCGAACACAATGACCTACAATGAGGTGGGTCTTTTGTTTGTGTGAGTACTGACTGCATCTGTGTTGTTCTGTTCAGCCATGTGTACACTTGTACATGTGTCCTCTTCCTGTATGTGCTAAGTGGGAACACAGGCTCAGCCCTGCCACTGGTGGGACACTGGGGCATAGAGTTGCAGCAGCCTCACCTTTACAAGGACCCCCTAACATCTTGCAATAATTCTTGCACATGCATTGCAACAATAGTATTTTTTACTATGCTAGTATGCCTAAACTGAGAAAAAAAAAATGTTTAACTATGTGTTCATAGCTACGTACCTCCTATTTTCACTAAAGCAGAAAGATTAAAACTGTGACAGGGAAAGCTATTTTCATAATCTTTTTGAGTCACTCTTCACTAAGAAAGAACAACGGCTATAAAGAGACCTGGAAATAAGAAACTGCACTAAAAGTGTATATGACCACAAACTACACAGAACGTTACAGCTTTAACACTAGTAAAGCAGGGGAATGCCTACAAAATAGAAATTAACTAGGTTTTAGGTACAGACCAAAAATCAATGTGGAATTCAAGAATTGGGTAGTAAGTAAAATATCATCTATTTTCCTCCAATAGATCTGCATATAAGAGACGTGTCATTGAAATGGGGGCCCAGGTCCTGACTAAAGACCAGTCTGCCCTACTGATGAGACCAGGCTCCTTAAGTCATGAGAATGACTCCTGGACATTGGTCCCTCTTTTGAAAGACAGATGGATATCTTTCAACAGTCTCAAGACAAGATATATGAAAAAAAGTTCCAAAAGCTAGAATATATTTGTGTCCTTTGACATGAAATGCCAAATGCCTGGAGAACGGAAGAGGAACACTTCTCCAATTTATTTTACAAGCAAACTTCAAAATAATACACAGTACCTCTGAAAAGAAATGGAACAGTATTGAAAGCAATAGCTGCAAATTACATTTGTCCTTTTCTGGGGGAGTAACAAGAGGTCATATGGATAGTTGGAGACTTTAACAATTTATAGAGTAAGAAAGAGCACTATTAAGATAACAGCAATCTGCTTCTACTAAAGAGAAAGATGATGGTGAAATCAAAGTGATTAATCAACCTTGTATGCTGGATGTTATTTGAAAAATTATTATAGCTCAATAATTCAAAGATAAACCCAACGTGCTAAGCTCACCTTTCCATCACCTTTACAAAGTCTAAGTCCTGAATTTGGACATTATACAAGATTAATTTTGTTATGACCACATTACTGCCCAATTAAGCTGTGTAAAGAATGAAACAATCACACTTGCCAAAATCCAATAAAGTGAAGTTTTCTGCCTAGATAACATCAAACATCACATATTCAGCACACATAATTTATGACCAAAAAGAATTCCGTCTTAAACAACAGCCACCTTTATGCATAGCAATTTACAGACACAAATCACTCGACAGCTGATTGAATATGTTAATCTAAGATACAAAAAAAAATGTAGTTCAGTTTTAATTTCTTTTTATTAATAACCTCCAAAAAGTGGAAATTTATCTCATGCAGGCATCTTTACTTTCTATTACCCTCAAACTAAGTCAATCTTCTATAGAAAATATAAGAGCTAGGATTTTTAAGATCAGGAAAACAGATATTATCTGTGGTATATTTGGGTTAGCTACTATAAGCAAAAAGCTAGGTCATCTAAACACTGATTAAAAATATCATTTTCCATTGAGGCTGAATCACCAGATCACTGCATTAAAAGTAGCATGGGTTTTTATTATGTAAAATGTGGATTAGAAATGAGTCACATTCCAAAACAGTCAACACTCACAAACTGCAACAGCAGGGACTTTGCTTCAGAACATTTCCTGAAACTGTGCTGAAGATGTGTTAATTTTACAGCATGGGTCAGCTCATCCCTGGCTAACAATGGGGGGAAATGAGAGAGAATTTAAATGGTTAATTTTGCACTTTTATTAAAGCGAAATGGTGTTCATTCAGATTTATTTGTGTTGCTATAGGAAAGGAGTAGGAGCACACTGCAGCTATTCTAAAATTTTAAAAAAGTAAACATAAATAATGTGAAAAACCCCTCCTATAAAACCTGCAGTGGATAATGTTAAGAGCAATACATAAAAGATTATAGAAGGAAATCTTTCTATCCAATATTATTACTAATGTCGTGTTATGTACTGCCAGGAGAACAACAACCTTGACTTGACTGAACTTTAAGAGGTAGTTTGCAAACCAAAACGTCAATCAATTGTAGACATAAAAAATAAATATCCTTAAAATTACAAAGAAGGGTTCTCATAAAATACATTTCAGTGTATCTCATATTAGAGGACATCACAGAAATTAAGCCCTTCCATTTCCAAGACATGAAACCAATATTTTTATTTCCCACTTTTCATCAAAATTAGTTTTCTCTTCAATACCAAGCAGTAACTTTCTCTTTACTCCTTAGGTTATCCAAGGTCAAAGGAATACATCTGTCCCTGACAATAGCCCTCTAAATTTTGCCTAACTGATGTCTGAAGTCCTCCAAATGAAGTCTCACAGAATAGGGAAGCTCTTTCCTCCTTTTGTATAAACTAAAACTAGTAAGATAATGACATCTGTGCTAACTCTTCTTTCACTTTTGAAAACGACTTTCAGTTGTTCTACACATTTCTAATACAGTGAAATCTACATACAAGTGCCATCATTGTCTCAAAGCACAAAGAAATTAAGTCTATAGATAAGTAATTATTCACTTGTACTCTTTATGTTATGTTTCCCAATTCAGTTCAGAAATGCAACTTCATGACAAAGTAATTCAGAATAAAGCTATCACCTTGGAAAAATAGTCTTGTGTACTTGAAGAGTACACAAGAGCTTTATCAACATTTTAATTTTATATCCCAATTAAGCTTTTTATGCAAAAGAATAAAAACTAAAATGAACAGAAAAATTTCTGGAAGACAAAGGGTTTGATGGCTTAAGACTCTGTATTGTATTATTAAAGCATATTTTCAAGAGGTTATGTTAGCCACTGGATCCTTGCAAACACACAGGCCCTACTGATTTTAGCTTACTTGTAAAAATCCAGTAATGTTAACTGTTGGTCTGTAGTGCAATATATCAAAAATGACACAAAAGTAAAAGCTAATTCAAGGCTAGGAAGAGCAAGACAAAACCAAAATCAAACTACATTTAATTTAGGTCAGTTTGGGCCATGCAATGCTAGGCTGATTCAAATCTCCAAGTGCTTCAAACAACTCTAACAGACAAGCTCTGCATTCTGCAGCACATAACCTCATGGAAAATTATCTTATAGGAATTAAAAATGAAGTGTAGCTGGGTGTAAAGGAAGGGTATATACACACACTCCCACACCCACAAAAGTATACGTGATTTTTCTCACAGGAATAAAAATAACTGGTAAAGTACTGCCTTGTTGGCTTCCCCACAGTAGAGGCTACAAGAAGAAGAGCGGCCCAACAGGAACAGACTTTGCAAAAGCAAAGCACAGTACCTCTTTCAGGGGGTTTATTTCAGTGCCACCCAGAAGAATTACTGCCTGACAGTGGGTAGAAGGTATACAGAACCCTGCTGTCGAGTTTCATTATTTATCAGAAAATCTGCTTCATAAGCTCAAATGTACGAACAAAAGACTGGTAAACAAAGGGAATTTGCTTCTCAAGCACACCCATCATCTGGACTAAAATGTTAAATAATGTACTCTAAGGAGTCCAAATCCAAAAAGTATGAGGCATTTTCTCTGCTGGGTTCACCTGAAGCAGAGGGACACAGACAAGGGTATGATGTGCTCTATTTTTATATTTACAATAAGCTCCTCTCTCCCATTTTGCTAATGACAGGGTTTCAATCAAACGTCTATAGAAAGAACTTGATTGAATCTAAAGGCCAGGGTTATTTACCAGCAATTGAAAATGGAAAGTATTATAATGTTGCAGAGTAGAAGTGTGAAGAAGTAATTAGATACGTGACCAAGGGATGCTTTTACCTTTTGGATTGACAGGATGTTGATATTTCTACCTACATCCAGACACAATAAAGGTTTTCTTCTGACATTTTATGTAATGTGATATGTACCACTCAAATACGCAAAGTAGCGCTCATTCCTGAGGAATATAAAAGAAATGCCCCCAAATCTTGAAGTTATTTTACTTTAAAGAGTTGCTTTTTCCCCTCGTTAAAAATTATATCTTTGATGATGCTTAAATATTCAAAATTGCATCCAGAATCTAAAAGAGAAACCCAGTAAAACCAATTACATTTTTAGCTCAAAATCACTTTGGTCCCTTTTGTTAAAATGTTTCTTTCTAAAACAGTATATTTTAAAAGAAAAGGTTTCAAATATATTGATTTTCCAGTAGAAAAGCAATGGATATGAAATAGAGGCAAAATAAATCAGATTCATAAGATCCATTCTGTATTTTTGCTTTGGATTTTGAACAGCAGCAACATATTTTTTCTGCTTTCCATCATACTAAAATCCCTTTAAGTCATCAGATGGCAGGATGAAGATTTTTCTATTTTTGCATGTTTATGGGGCATGGCTTTATATTAGCTCATTAGTCTTGTGTTATGTAGCACCTTCTTCACTAATGATCTCAAAATATTTTATAAACACAAATTAAATCAATCTTGTCAATACTGCTGTTACGAATGAAAAAATCTCTACGCCACTGCAGAAACGATGCCACGCAGAACACAGGGCAAACAACACTGCTGTGATGCAATTCAAGGGCCAAAACAGAGAAGCCAAGCCAAGGCAGCTTTTAAAAACTAGCACAGAGCTCTACCAGATTTCGCTTTTCCGATGTAATCCACATTAACTGACAGACTGTAAGATGAGTATAAACAACAACCAAGCAAAACTGGTGTTTAACAATCTAGAAAATACAAGAGTCTTTTGAGATGAGATAGTAAGATGAGCAATCTGACTTTCAGGACTATGATCAAACTAATTAAGAAAGAAGTAACAAATTTCTTCTGAAGTCAATCAGTAGATACATATGCTTATATGTCAATATTTTTATATCTTTTAATGCATCATTAATAAAAAAATCCCAACTCTGAGAGCCCCCTACTTCTTTGAAAATTTAGATCCTACCTTTTTAGACAACATTATTTTTTAATCCTCTACTAGCACTGTCTTCAAAAATTTGCTCATCAGTCATAGTTATATATGACATTTAATATTCATTATGTAACGCTATATGACTTATGTTTTATTGTAGAAATCTATAAGGCCACCTCCCTCCTCCAATTTACTTATATAAGTCTAGGCTGCGCCTACATTCATATTATCCAATAAAAGCCTTTGGAGTACTGACTGTCTCAGAAATTTGCAAATTTTCCCCATTCTATTTAGCATCAGAATAGGGTGGGAAGAATTTATTTGGCTTTGTAGCCTTTTTTTAATGCTTTTATGTACCTCCTTCTAATGTGCTAAATCCAGGTGCAATGGCTGACTGGGATGAGAGAGAAGGGAAGCTGAAATTTTTCCTAACTTCTCCATTTTGGCATCACCTTGGCCCCCACACTTCCCTGCACAAGAGCTGTCACAGGGCAACTGCCACACTCCAAAAAGGGATTGATCTCCCAGCGTCCCTAAACAGGGATGCACTAACAGAGCTACACAGCCATCTGCATGGCTGAGCTCAGGAAAGTGGAAAACAACCCAAAGATTTGATTACAGCTTATGAAAACATAACCTTAGTCTGAAAATCACTTATTTAGGAAATGAGTGTACCTACACAGAACTCATCATAGGCAACTCTGTTAGAAAAGCAAACCAGTAATAAAATAATGGCAACAATAAATTTAATAATAGTAGTAATAATAACAAGATCATCATCATCAACAACAACAACAATAATAATAATAAATAAGAATAGGAAGAAGAAAAAAAAGAAGAAGAGTAATTTGGAAGAACAATAGAAAACTGAAGAAATACAAGGAATTCACTGGCACCAGAAGGAGAATAAAGTATATATTCCTTAGATCTTATCAGTGTGACAAGACAAGGGGAAGAAGGGAACAACTATGGTACTTGAGTGAAGTTATATTAATGTTTACTTGAGGTGAAAGGAAATTGAAATTCCATCATGAAATAAATAGGAAGGTTCCCATCAATTTCGAAAAGTAATGCAGCAAAGCCAGCCTTACAGTGACTTTCAACTTAACTATAAAGCATTTTGGAAACTAAAAAAGAAATAAATAAAGCTTACTTGGTGCAACAGAGAAACTGAGATGATTCATATGTTATTAATTTAATGCTTCTCACTATACAAAAAGATCTAAAACTTACAGCCATAAAATAGAGAACAAACAAACTCCCACAAATGTTTAATTGTGCTTAAAGTGCCACGGAATAAGGTTTCCAGCCACTGAACCTAGAAACAAAGCTAATTAACTGCTGCTTCTGTTATTCACTGTAGGCCCAAATTATAAGGAATAACATACAGTATAATAGAATAAGGCCTTTTATCTCATTTAAGAAAAGCACCTTCTGAAAAACTGTCCCTCACAGGATGATTTTTGTTTTCCAAACTATTGAGTTGAAAGGTTTGAAGAATGTTAACAGTACCAAAAGGTTTAATTACATGAATTTAAATCATTAGAATGTGAATGAGACAAATCACACAGTTTTCCAGTTGCATACCAACTATAAAAAGGAGATTTCTCTCTGGTGGACCAGTGGAAACACCACATTTGAAAATACTTTGTGAATACCGAAAATACTTTGTGAATGCCCCCTACCTTTGAAAAGACTCTGGAATTTTTGGAGGAAGAGGACGGGTAGAGCCGTTACTGACATGGAAATGCATTGAAGGTACATTGCATAAAACAAAACAATGAGACAGGTTTCTTGTGCTGCTGAGCCAACAGCTAAATGAAATTATGAGAACTCTCCATCTGGTATGTAAAACACTAAAAATAGCCTGATCTTATTTAGGGATAATTTCTACATGGCATAAAATAGATTACTTAACTTTGTTGTGATAAATACAATGAAAATAACAGTTATTGAAAAGAAACATAGATTTTAATAAAATTAATAAATTAATTAAAAGCTTTATTTTTGTAAAAGAGCAAATTTGTTTTTGCAAAAAAACATTAGTGGGTGGCATAAACTGGTTGTAATGAAAAGCATCTTAAAAAACCCCAAAAATCAGAAATCAAAAACTAATATGTCAAAAATTTTCATGAGACGTATTACTTGAATATATATCCATTTGCCTTTGAATTTTATTTCACAAGTTAATTTAGAAATAGTACTCAGATTAGTGGAATGCACGTTCAAATGAAAGAATTAAAGGCCAGGCTGGATGGGGATTTAAGCAACCTGCTCTAGTGGGAGGTGTACCTGCCCATGGCAGGGGGGTTGGAACTCAATGATCTTTAAGGTCCCTTCCAACTCAAACGATTCTATGATTCTATAAGATCAGAGGAAAAACCAGCTATGAGAAAAAGAACACGATAATAGGAAATGTGGTCCAATTGGTAAGATCTAACAATTTCTGCCTGTTCCTCCCATATGAGGCTTCCTGGACTCCCTGTGCATTTTGAGGTTTGACAACAGGAGCCAAATAGCAGGGATCTAAGATGACTCTAGCCCTGAAGATCAGCACTTCTGGGTGTTGTAGACACGCTGCAGTTACGAGAGAGGATCAGCTACTCTGTGCTCACTTACATCATGGCTGCTTTTAGCTTTGGAGCAAAAGTGTCAAAATTGAAGCTGGTTTCTCTGATCCATAAAGTAATTTGTCCCTGTAGTGTCAGATGTTATTTGTCATAACTAAGAAAGAATGATACCTTTCAGAAGCTTTAATAACTAGCTAGCTAAATCTAAGGATATTTAAACATTCACCAGAGATGTCCCTAACATTTACAGTCTTCCTTCAGGCATGTTTTGAAGTCCTGACAGTGCTGAAAAGGCAGGTGCTTGACTCATGTTCAAGTTTCAAAATAATAATTAAATCTAGCTTTCTGTTATCCCTCTGAATGGACCTATCTGAAAATATATTAAATTTTAGGACATATCTGCTAAATTATATTTCCTGTAAGATAAATGATATTACAATGGCTGCATTGTCATACACTTAGTACATCCAGTTTTGGAAGATTTTTCTCCACCTTTCAAAACATTTGAGGCAAAGCCCCAGTAACACAGTTTTATAGGCTGCACACAGTACTACAGGCTGCACTAGGTCTGACTGGGATGGAGTTAATTTTCTTCCCAGTAGGCTGGATGAGTCTATCTTTTATTTGTGGCTGAAACAATACTGGTAACACACCAAAGTTTTGGCTATTGCTGAAGAGAGCTTGCAGAGCATCAAGGCTTTCTCTCTTTCCCATTTTGCCCTTCATCCCCCAACAGTAAGTAGAGAGGTGTTGGGTAAAGTGTTGGAAGGAGACTCAGCCAGGAGAGCTGATCCCAGCTGACCAAAGGGATATTCTATACCATATGATGTCAGGATCAGCAATAAAGAGAGGCAGAAGCACGGACATTCATGGTTATGGTGTTTGTCTTCCCAAGTAACACATGATGAAGCGCTGCTTTCCAGGAAGTGGCTAAACATCTGCTTGCTGATGGGGAGTAGTAAATGAATCCCTTATTCTGCTTTGCCTGCATGTGCAGCTTTTGCTTTCCCTATTTAGTGTCATTACCCCAATACACAACTCTTCTTGCTTTCCTTCTATTTTCCGACTGAACCACAGGAAAGGGGAGTGAGAAGAGTGTTTGGCTATGGCCAGAGTCAACCCACCAGAAGCTGTCTGTAAACTTGTTTTTGAAAGGTTCACTGGGCCAGGAGCAGATGAACACACAAGCAAACATGGATCTGGCTCAGTGACTACAGCTCCTTCCTAGCAGAGGAAGTACCATAAAATGACACCAAACTAAACTAAACTAGCCCTGGGATCTGGAAGGAAAACAGAGGTCTCCTGGCCCACTATCCCAAATATTAGGTTGGAGGAAGAGGTCATTTATCTGTATGTTTGTCTGTCTGTCTCATTTTGGAGAATGTTCAAGCATACAAATCCTGATCAGAAAGAAATGCCTATTTTTAAAGCAAAGAGCGCATGTCATGTGGGGCACTATGTTGGCCTGGGCTCAGCAGATACACTTCACCCTGACATCTCTTACTGGCTAGTCTAAATTAGTCCTTTCTTTGGTAGTACTGCTGTGTCCCATATCTAAGGGACATAACCCTTCCCATGCGCCAGGTAAGAGCAAGGTGACTAATTTGCAATTGTCTATTTTTACAAGCACCTTCTGTTTATTTATCTAGTTCACATCATGTGTCAGAGACTGAAACAGCCCACAGGCACTTTTCAGTCTACTGTCAATATTTCTCTTGAATCTGTTTGGTCATTTGTCTTTTTTTTTTTTTTAAGAGAAAGGAACACTAGTATAAAAAGTGGTATGAAAGTGTATAAGTATTGACAGACTGTGTTATGGGAATAAATCATATTGATTGAACATCTTGTCACTAGTGCAATTGCATCTGTATTTAGGAATTCTAACACCGTAGCTGCAGAGTATCCTGGGCACAGGTCCAGCACTGGAAATGAGAACTGAGGCTCACAATGTCCCTCCTGCTAGACCTAGAGAACACTAAGTGTAAAATGTCTCATTAAAACAGAAGAAAAGCCAGAGCTATTGGAAGTGAGAACGGAGCAGAGGGTTCTGATGTTAGGAAGCAAAACTGAGACTTAGAAATTATAGGAAGCCTTTTAAGAAAGCCCAAATGCAAATGAACAGAGAAATTTTATTTAACTTTTCCATCCTTCCCAATGGTCGAAATTCCCAACAAGGGATTTAATTCTCTTCTGCTTTACATCAGTGCCATTCTTCTAAATTGCTCTTGGCTGTGATCTTTACATGTGTTCTGCACAACAATTTATAAGTTTTATGAATTGTCAGAAACAATCAAGCTGGCTAGGACAAACCCTATTAAACTTCCTCATCAATAGTCCAGCAATATGATTGGCGTAGGTGGAGAAATAATTAGGCTTATGCATTGGTATCGTAAGAAACAGATGTGGACAAAACATGACAGATGAGAGACATTAATTAAGAGCTTTAAAAAGATAACTAAGAGTATGCAAGGAGAAAGATTAGATAGTGGCTGGCTAGCTTTGTACCACTTGCTCTTCTTGAGCCAAATCATTTAAGCCTGTTACTCTTTTTAGTATATATTCACTTTGTCTTTCTCTGTATCCTTTATCTTCAGGCATAGTTACAGTCTACATTAGTTTACAGTCTAAAATGACAGTGATATCAAATGCTTGTAGAAAAGCAGATCTTTTAAACTCTAATAAAAGCATGCATCTATTTTAGGGTAAAACAAATTTTTCTAGAAGCCATACAAATGAATAGACATTAATAAGAAAACATGAAGTCATCTAGTTTGTGCTGTAATTTATCATTAACAGCTTTCATCTTCAAAAGGAATATAGATAGACAAATGAAGAGCTGTTTACACCATTCTAATATTACAGTGTGCACCTAGAAATCTTAATAAGCAAGGAAGGAGCACACTGCTCTAAAAGGAAATATTCACACTTTATGTCACTGGTAAAGAGGAAAGGCTTAATGAAATCACAGGTTTTTTTCAAAGAAAGGCTACTTTTAGTAAGTTACAGTTTATGTGTTGAAGTCTAAACTGCAAATTATGTGTATATAATATGCTATAATTCACCTGAGTGCAATTATCATTCCTGATCTCTTCTTCTAGAAAAGATGAACCGTGTAACTGTAAAAGACATGATTAATTGTAAGATTTGTTTATAACTTTTATGCAATATTAAATAGAATTTCTGTGAGAAAATAAATTCCATATATTATTAAAAAAATAATACTTACATAAGGAATTGTGTCCAAGGTGTCTGTGTTGACAATTATAGGGGCAGGGCTTGCCTGAAAGGGGGAAAAAAGAAAGAGAAATTTAAAAAGATGAAATTAATAAATATTGAAATGCTTATAATGATACATTAAGTTAAAAGTCTGAAAACTTTATTCCCATTGAATTCACATCATACAACAGCACATAACGCTGGGTACTGTTCAATCAACTAAGGATGAAGGAAGTGCAGCAATTTGAATGCTTTAAGAATATCACAGCTTCTTTCCAATTTTGATGTAGTGATTGCAAGATAATTCCATGTTCAGAGAAATTGGATGCTACTGCACAACAGCTGCTGATGATCAATACTGTTATTTCTATAAAATTGTGGATAAAAAACCAAAAATTAAATGCATACAATTTATTGTGTATATATTTCACCGCAAGTATCAGTTATCATAATAAGATACAGTTTAATATTAAAATGCTTAGTATCTGAAAAGATATTATACACCCATACCTATTTATTCCCATTTTGCCCTATAATACTGGACACTTTGGAGTGACAGATAAAAGCTGAAGGCCATTTGATTATAATATTTTCAGCTTTCGGCAAATGGAATTATTTATAACTGTGTTATCACTGAAGGTTAAAAAAGGATTTCCTTTTTTAGATTCACAGTTTTTAATTACATAAATGTTTAGCTTCATACACTTAAAGACTGCTACCTTTGTTACATGAAGAAAAAAAGTATTTTTTTTTACAGTATTCTGTTGTCTCTACCAAATCTTGCCTTTCATTGATTTTACCTTCTTTTATTCTTTTATATTATGAGAAGGTCTACTACCAAATATAAATTTCACAATCTTCAGAATGAAAGCATCTTTCCACTGCTTTAAGAAAAATTTCTGCTAAAATAAAAAACACTTTTCAGTAGTAATTTTCCAAAGCACTCTCATATTACCACCAATCACTTCTAACTCATTGAGGAACAAGGCCTTACACCTGTATCCGATTTTCCTGAAGTAAAGCTAAAGAGATTTCTCAATCAGAAACTGATTGTGGGAACACTATCAAAAATAACATTTAGGGGACCTGGAATTTCTTTTGAAATCTAACTTGCTCCTTTACTTTCTCAACCAAGCACAAGCAGAACCTTCACGTCCTTCACACTGTAATTTCTATTTGCTTTCAGAATGACTTTCACAGACTCATGGAACCCTGTTACAGTGCTGTACCACCCTCACTGAGAAAAGTTTTCTGTTATATCTAATCAGAATTTCCCTTAATGCAACTTGCGTGTATCACCTTGTACGTGTCTGCATCTCTGGAGGAGTTTGACTTTGCTCTCCAACCACCCCTCAAATGGCTGAAGACAGCATTTAGATACTTCCCACAGCCTCTTCTTCTCCAGATGAACAAACTGAGCTCTCCCAGCCTTTTCTTCTGTGCACCAGACCTCACACTGGTTTGCGTGCCACCATCTTGGTTATCCTCCACCCAACACACTTTGGCATACTGGGGAACCTAGAAGTGGACACAGTACTCCTGATGCAGTCTCACAGCTGATGAGGAAATGTCCCTCAAACTGCCGCCTGGGCTGTTATTGGTGCAGCCCAGTTTTCTATTAGCCTTCAGCATTGCAAGGGCACATGGCTGACTCAGGTGCAACTTGTTCTCCACTCTGCAAAGCTCCCGCTGAGCCAGACTGCACCTGGCTGGGACTGCTGCATTTTTTATTCTGAGTGCAAGAACTCCTGCCTATTGTCACTGAACTTCATGAGGTACCTCTCAGCCCATTTCTCCTGCCTATTGAAATCCCTCTGAACAGCAACTGTCTGATATATCATCTGCTCTGCCCAGTCTGCTGTTATCTACCACCTTGCTGAGAACGCTCTTGATCTAATAGTTCTGGTTATTAACGAAGATGACAAACAGCATTAGTGCCAGTATCAACTCTGTAGAAATCCCACAAGTAATTTGCCAACGGTTACTGGACTTTGAATTGCTCTTTGGTTCTAGTGGTCTCCATGAAGTATACAATAGCATCAAAATTGTCCTGTAATCCCAGTGAAGTTACTCAAGGGGTAGGTCAAGAAAAGATAAGCAGCAACAGGGAGTCAGAAGGATTTTACCTTCCAGGATGATGTGCCTAAGATTCAGACTGCAGGTGAACAAGAAATTGCTTTCCGGAAGACAAAGATAATGACTTTATTACTATCTCTGCCCTTTGACCTGCTCTTCAGTCTTGAAAAAGACATTTAATTACTCTTTACCTAGCCTTTCCCAGCTATAAAACAGCTCTAGAAAAACTGGCTTAATTTGGTTAAAGTTTTAAGAGAGATGATGGCTGGCAAGAACTAAATAACATATATGTTAGGAGTTTTAAAATTTTACATGTCTAGTTGCCTAACTTGCAGCATGAATTCAAATCAGTAGTAATTCATGAGACAGCCCTTTCTTAAGCCAGGTAGCATAGAGAGGGCTCCCAGACACTGCAATCAGATTTTAAAGATGGGAAGAGCCTTCATGAACATATTCACAATTCTGCAACAGCAAAATAAATCCAAACAAGTCACCAAAAGAGGGAATTTTACTGAGATTAGTGGAGTGATTCTGTTTTCCCCATTTCTCATGCACTCTCCTTTCTGCCCTAATCCTTATGTATACATTAAGTATTATATTATGTGGACAAAGTACTATGTGGGCTCTCAGCCTTATAACTACTGCTCCCTGTACAGACCTTTTTCCTGCCCTTGACTAGAAGCAACGCTTTCAGCTGAGCCATCTCTGTGCTTTGAAGAAAAGGCATCACGCTGACAGCTGCAGTGACAGATTGGTATAGCTGGGATAAAACTTGAATAGCTTTTGGGGAAAAAAAAAGCAAGATTTTTTTTTTCTTCTTCTTCTTTTAAAGGACTTGAGCACAACAGACTTTCCGTCCACAAATATATGAAATTGTTTTGCTTGCAGTGAGTCAGGCAGTCTAGTTGCTTTTCCACCAAAAGCACAACTTAAAAGCAAGACACAGTGAAAGCACTTGAAGCCAGCAGAAAGAGAACAAAAAGGCACATAGTCTAGTTCATGAACATTTACTCTGCTACCAAATTCTCTACAAGTGTATGACATGACTCATACCTCTCAGACAAGATGAACTTTCCCCCTACCACAAGCACGAGCATTGTCCTTGTTGACTGTTTTTACTTACAACATTAACAGTTTTATAGATAATCAATATTATATTGAATTTCATTATTTTTGGAGCTTTCATAACTCCTTGTTTTAACTGTTCCTACTCTGCAGTGCTGCATTCAACATCAGACCATGAAACTACTTGCATAGGTACACGAATATTTTATAGATAATGAGCACAGCATATTACTTCTTAACCAGAAAAAACTAAAACAAGTATATGATAATTTTGAAAATATCAACCTATATTTATTCCTAGCTTTAATTTGACTGAGAACTCTCAATTCCTTGCTTTCCTGTTAAGGAATCACTGCCATAATCTACATTATTACATTTAAGTAAACTCAAAATAAGGAGGTGGTGAAGTTCACAGCAATACCACAGGGTATGTACTGCCATTTTAAAATGTAAGTGGAGTTGTCAGTGGTTTATTACCACATTTTGCAGACACCTGTGAACTGTAGGTCAGAGTTAAGGGCTCACCCTTCCAGGTAGACAGCCCTAAATTCTAGAACACTCTCTGTAGCAGTTTTATTGTAGTTCAAAACGTTAGCGTTTTGTGTCTTAATAATACAAAGTGAAGCAGCCCCAACATTTGAATAGAGCATACTGCATCTCTCAGATGTACTAAGCGTCAGACTGTTTGAGGCCTTAAGAAGGTAACGCTGAATTAGTTTAAATTAATTTCATATTTTCAAAAGTTTCCTTTCACAACTGTAAGAAATAGGTCTACATTGATACACAATGGCAAGAAAGATTAGATGATAATTTAGATGTCAAAACAGTAATTCTCTGGCATGCTATGAGGCCTCAAGATCACAGAACACGCAGAACTTTTTGTCATCTTTACCACTGAATTACAAACTGTAAGATTAAAAAGGAGAAAAAGTCATTTGCTTGCTATTAAACAGAAAATATAAAAGATAGGGAGCCTCTTTGAACATCTAAAGAATGACTTTTCAGCAAACAATTCTACCTCTACTCAGAGACATAAAACAGAAGTCAAAAGCAGCTTTGCTTGCAGGCTGCAGCTGTCAAGAACAGAAAAAAAAATGCCTCAAAAAATTCTCAAGACCTTTTCCTACATATATAGTGCAACCACATACAAAGCCATTTAATTTAAAGGCAAATAATGCCTTTCAAAGATAGTGGCTTTATTTTGGGTCTTGGGGTTTTGAGTTGTTTCTTACTTAATCCGTAGGAATAAATTCCTATTTTAAATTGTCTTAGCTGTGAAATTATTTAAACAAAAAAGAATTTAGACCTAAGGAAAAAAAAAACACTTCTGTGTAGATCCACAGACTGCCCCCCCCCCACGCTCCCCACCCCCTTGCCAGGGGGAATGGCAAGAAAGCACCTACTTTAGTGTTGGTGAAGTTTCACCTCTACTGATATTAGCAGTTTGAATTAGCAATAATTAACGTAATGGTAACTTTTTTGCCCAATATCAGATCCAGTGAAGGACACAGAAATGTCAATGGGAAAAGCTCTATAGAGAATGAGGGATAATTATGGTACATCTGAATTTCCAGTGAAGATATTATTCAACTAAATGTTATTGCACATTAAATTTCGAGGTGATAACCTTCCTATCGGTAGACAGGGTGGCTCCATCTGTCTCATTCCAGAATGCCAAATGCCATACTGAAACTCACACAGAGGTCCCTTTTTCACATCTCTACTGACTCACAAAAGAAATTGATGTAAAGACTCATATACCAGTGCTCTACCTTTGAACAGATATTTAGG
>JAOTQQ010000001.1:204174416-204222962 GCA_026546715.1 Gallinago undulata | reverse complement strand
ACATCTCTACTGACTCACAAAAGAAATTGATGTAAAGACTCATATACCAGTGCTCTACCTTTGAACAGATATTTAGGTCTAAATCCTGTTTTAGGATGTACCGCTTCAGCACATATTCACAGCCCTTGGAAAATAAATGGGCCAGAGCGTTCACTTATTGCATAGACTTCTCCTCTGATCTCTGCTCTGATCTCTGCTCTGATCTCCACTATGCTTCAGAATTTTCCCCAAAGTCTGTGTCACAGTCTCAAGCACATCTTAAAAAAAAGCACATCTCTTAAGAAAATAACAACTTTAACCAATCCAGGCAATGCCAGTTTCTGGTGTGTTCTTAAGTCTGGATATGGAAATTATAGAATCGAGAACAAAAATAGAAATACATTCTGTATGGTCTTTCTGTAAGCCTGTTATCTTCAAAGCTCTGACATCTGATATGTATACTTTTTTAAAAAAATATATTACATGATGTATAACAATTTTATAAAAACATGAAATATTTGAAAAATTTTGCCACGGCAATCTACCTTAATGGAGACATAGACTGCAAAAATGGAGTTAGGCTACTAAATGTTATGCTATGTGATGGAGTGATGCTACTGAAAACCTAAGAGCTAAGTAGACTTACTTTATACTATGAAATTACCAAAACAGGTTACATCTTCCAATTTAAACATTCTTCTACATCTATCAGATCTAAAAATTTCTGAGTGAAAGTCTCTGCATAAGTGAAGTTAATGGCAAAACTGATTTCCTTCAATAGAGTTAAAATTTAAGCTAATACGATTCTACTCAAGTTTTGATTTCTGCTTCGCAGGATTTGTACAGTGTGCATGCATTTAATCAGCAGGTTCATGAAAGCTGTAATAAGCAAAAACAATTTAGAAATATTTGAAGAAATTAATATTCTGCTTTCAGATTTTGTATCTCATTTTTAAATCACATTAGCTAAATGTCCAGAAATTAAAAATCAAGGAGAAAAAAACTGCAACACAAAATGCTTATGTTAACCACAGACTTCTTAACAATGGCAAACAGTCTCATTGATTTGAGAATTACCATTTTTTCCTAAAGATTAACAATTTAAGATTTCTACAGTTTGCCTAAACATTGTCTTCATTAACTGCAGATGGGTGCAGATTTTTTATAAAACAGTGTAAACCTCAAGAAGAGCTGCAGAATGAAAAGAACAGGAAAGTAATCTCAAATACCTGTCAAGTTCTTTAACCTGAAAATATATTGATTTATGGCATTACTCAGGAGTGTAGACTACTTCAATTATTTATATAAAAATATTTTTTCACTGCAACTGGGTTTTAACATTCTACAGAAACAAGACAAGTATATAAATATGTACAGATACAAAACTCTATACACATACAAACATGCACATCGAGATGCATACACATAAACTCAAACATGGACTAGGACAAAAGCACGGAACCAGATTTTAGGCATCTTGTTTGACCCGACTGCACGCTGTAAGTGCACGTTTCAGCCTTGATGTGCACAAAGCAAAAACTCCTTCCAGAGAAGGGAAAACAAAAGCAAAGCACAACCACAGATATTCTGTCCCTCCTTTCTCTTCCAAAGTGAAGAGCCCTGAATCACCCAGGGCATGAATTTTACTTTTAAATTCATGGCACACCAACTTCACAAAGGAGTTATATAGGATCTGATTCTGTTAGCCTTTTACAGCTTGAAGTACCTGCAAGTTCAGTGTAACATTTATTCCTGCATGGAGACTTTTATAACCAGCCTCAAAACCACAGAAACAAATGGACTAAAAACCACAACTTGGATGAAGACAACAAAAACATGTGAATGTAGAACTAAACATGTGAAATAGGGAAATTAATAGAATTCACTACTTACTCAAGAGGTTTATCAAAACATAAATTCCAAAGAACCAAACACCTGTTTTCAGGAACTAATCAATTACATTCAGCATTATATACAGCAGCCCAGAAATAGTGGAATCAGTGCCAAAGAGCACTTAACTCTGCTTGGCAAGAGCAGAGGAGACCAAGATTTACTGGTGCTACAGCTAAACTCTCCATGGAGAGGAATTAATAAGAAATAGAGATGAAAGGCTCTTTAGAGTTTTAGGAAAGGTTCTCAAGTATAATAGAAGTACCAAAATCACCACTGATCCTCTTTCAGCACTGAAGTCACCAGGAGAAGAGCTGTGGTCCATAAAATGCAGCAACTTAACTGATTCTGTTAAGGATTTGCAGGATCAAAACTATTTTGCCAAATGCTTTCACTTAATGAATATATATTTAACAGTATTTAGGAAGAACTTAAAGAATTAAACTTGATTTTTAATATCTGCAACAAAGTTAAATTGGGCTGTGCTGTAGCAAAGACAGTTTTGATTTTTATGTCACTAGAAGGTAACTTCTAACCTAATGTCCTCTGGAAAAGTTTTAATTGATTTCCCAGAGTGTCCCTTCATGGCCCAGAATCACTACGTGATGAATAAAATTAACAAAATAATTCCAAATATATCACTTGCCGACAGCTTCCTTCAAAACCTAAATCATTGCAGAATGACTGCACTCACAGTACGTTATTTCAAATTATAAGAAACATCAGTGATTAAAGTGAAGCTATCCAGGGTTCAGGGCAAATCAGGCTCTTTACAAGGTTTTGCCTCATGTACAATAAAATGCATTTCTCAATGGAAATGTACTGCTACAAAATTACAAGTATTTAGCATTTAAGTATAGGGCTTGCCAAACATTTTTAATCTCAGGTTTCTCACTGAAATCCTGACTAAGAGATTGGGTGCTCTGTAGGTGACTTGAAGGATGATGCATGCTAAAACTGCCACCTTTCCATAATTTTACAGATTGTAGCACCGTGAAAGAATGTCACAGGTTGCTGAGATTAGCAAAACCTCTCCTCATGAATCCATGTAATACCACCAGGTTGACTGAAAAGACAGAATGTTCCCTTTAGGATGATGCCATTTTCTTTAGATCGATAGATGGTGGAAATACAGATGTGCCATTTTCTTGTAGTTCTTAGGACCGATTTCCCTCACAATTTAAAAATGTGAGGGAAAAAAGTTCCTATTTCTAGTCTTTGTATCTTGCTATACCTTAATCTGGTTACATTCAAGCATTCCTTTTAAGGCATACACCCTGCTGAAACATGAAGCTTGTATTATTATTGTATCATTCTGCTTGAGAGGGGGTCCCTTGTGAACCTCATGTCAGGCCAAGTGCAAGGTCCTGTACCTGGGTCAGGCAATCCCCAACACTAATACAGGCTGTACGGAGATTAAGGCAAGCCCAGAGGAGAAGGACTTTGGGGAGTTGGTGGATAAGAATCTCATCATGAGCAGGCAATGTGCACTGGCAGCCCAGAAAGCCAACCTTATCCTGGGCTGCATCCCCAGCAGCGTGGTCAGCAGGCCAAGAGAGGTGGTTCTGCCCCTATGCTCTGGTGACACACCACCCCCCCCACCCCCCAGTACTATGCCCAGCTTGGGGTCCCCCAACATAAGAAGGACATGAACCTGTGGATGTGAGTCCAGAGGGCTGGAGCACCTTTTCTATGAGGACAGGCCAAGAGAGTTGGGATTGTTCAGCCTGGAGAAGAGAAAGCTCTGGGAAGATCTTATACTACTTAATGGGGGCCTACAGGCAAGCTGGGGAGCAGAGTGTACCAATAGGATGAGGAGTAACAGTTTTAAACTGAAAGTGGGGAGATTTCGATTAGATATTAGGAAGATATTCTTTACGATCAGGGTGGTGAGACACTGGAATGAGTTGCCCAAAGAAGCTGTGGATGGTGTTCAAGGCCAGGCTGGATGACGCTTTGAGCAACCCGGTCTGGTGGGAGGCGATCCTGCCCACGGCAGAGGGGCTGGAACTCGGTGATCTTTATAAGGCCCCTTCCAATTCGAACCATTCTACGATTCTATGATTCTATGATTCTACCTGCCTTCTGCCTTGTACAGTGCACACACAGCGAGGTTCTGGTAGCCCGGGGGCTCCTCCATGAGGAGAGGCGGGGTCTGCCCCGTGCCGGCCACAACCGGTTCCAGCCGGTTCCATGACAGACCCGCTACAGGGCACAGCTGAGCCAATCAGTGAAGCTGGTGGTGTCTCTGAACCACCAATCAGAAGCAAGTTGCGGCTCTGGTACGCCATGGTGGGGCGGGTAAGGGCCTGAAGAGACCGCAGCCCTGAGGGCCCGTGCTGGAGCAGAAGGAACAAGAAGGAAGGAGTGAGGATCGAGGAGAGGGAGAGAGAAACCACCATGCCCTCACCCCAGCTCTGACCCTCTGTGCTGCTGGCACCTCACCTGAGGGGCTGAGTGTGAGCAGTGATGTAAATAGCGGCAGGAGAGGCGTCTAGAGCAAAGCTGAGCCTGGGAAAGGGGTGTTTTCTCTAAGTGTTAGTTTGTCTTCTTTGTCGCTCAATACTTAATTCAATCATAAAATGTTTATGTTATTTGTCAGCAAAGTTCATAGAATCATAGAATTGTCTAGGCTGGAAGGGACCTTTAAGATCATCTAGTCCAACCATCAGCCTAACTGATAAAAAAAACAAAAAAAAAAACCCACATTACTAAACCATGTCTCTAAGTACTATATCAAATCTTCTTTTGAATACCTCCAGGGATGGTGCCTCAACCACTTCCCTGAGCAGCCCATTCCAGTGCTTAATAACCCTTTCAGTGTAAAAGATTTTCTTAATATCCAACCTGAACCTCCCCTGGCACAACTTGAGTCCATTTCCTCTTGTCCTATCACCAGTTTCTTGGGAGAAGAGACCCACCCCCACCTCTTTACACCCTCCTTTCTGGTAGTTGTAGAGAGCATGGTCTCCCCTCAGCCTCCTTTTCTCCAGTCTGAACAACCCTAGCTCCTTCAGCCTTTCCTCATAAGACTTGTTCTCCAAACACCCCACCAGCTTTGTCGTCCTTTAGACACGCTCCAGGACCTCAATCGCTTTTTTGTGGTACGGGGCCCAAAACTGGACACAGCATTCGAGGTGGGGCCTCACCAGTGCTGCGTACAGGGGGGGCTGCCCAAGTCAAGTCTGCTTTGCTTGCAACACATGGCTTCCTCTGAAATGTCACTGTAGAACACATATTTGTTCAGTATCTTTTATATATTCACCCTATTTTCTGATAAATCTACAAATCACGTATTAGAGTTGAAACTGCAGCAGCAGAAAAAAGTAAAAGAACAAGGTCTCCAGTTATAAAAGAAAACATTGACTTGATAGCAGAGGCAACAAAGAGAAAGTGGAAGCAGTGCTGCAGCCACAAGGAAAGTAAAGTTATTGTGTAAAAATAGAACCACATAAAGTACCAACTGATTATTGCTCATAGAGGAGCTTTCCACAGAGAAGGAAAGCTATATCTTCTCTGCTAACATATAGTCTATTCAGATACTACTGCTGTCCACCTCTTAATTCTTAGAAACAGCATTTACCAAAAATTTCAAAACACAAAATCAACACAACATGACAGGTTTGTAGAATAACGAAACCGTGTAAAGGGACTGAACTCAAGATGAGTAGTACCAGTGCAATAAAAGCAGCTCTACTATATGTCATTGCTTAAGTAAAGAAAACGCCTGGGGCCAATATAAGTCTAAGAAACACAAGCAACATGACTGGAGGGTACAGCAAAACGGACAGTCTTTCAAAGAACTCATACAGGACCTTAAAAATAAACCTCATTTAAACCAAAATTTATAGGCCTAGGGAAAAAAAAAAAAACCTGAAAGCAATTTCTGTCAAGAAATAATCAAGGAAAGAGCATCCTTGTGGACCTGACAAAATTAGGTTAAGGGTGCAAACAGGTGAGTGAATTCTACAGGCTTAAGAAGTTTGACTTAAAACAAAAGGAGGAAATGTTAAAGTATTTGATATAATATGAATGATGCTGAGAAACACTTCCAGTCACGAAAATTATACTTTCCTGTTTTTCAACAAGTATTTTCCTATTTTTAACATGGGAATATTTTTCAATTCTTGCCAAGGGCAGGCAAACAGATTTTATACAGTGATACAGCAGTGTGGCAATTTCATCAAACTGGAGTATAATGTCCCTAGAGGAGTGATAGAAGCCCTATTACCTAAAAATCTTTCTATAAACTTAGACTAAGCACTAAAATACAGACTGTAGGCCGTACTCACATTCTGGCAGATGGGCCACATGACCTATGAGGTCTTTCCTCATCTTTACATTTTAACATTCTGTCACTTCTAAACAGTGTTGTTTTGGCTGGAATTGGATGCAGAAACACTGAGTAAAAAATGATTATATCTCAAACTGAGTTGAAATACATGGGGGAAATTTTAACAGTGACTTATCTAGCAGCAAGATGGCATTTTTATTTATGAGGCAGTGACAAAAAGTAACACAAGGCACAACTTTGAAATATGATCATTGAAATAAGGATATCTTTTCGTTACTGATTTCAAGACATATTTTCTGCTTTGTAAGACACAAAAATCTAGGATGCTACTTTTCATTTACATTAATAACAGTGACCTGGTCAGGACAGGGAGAGTTCTGTGCTCTCTGAATTTACTGTGTGAATGTGTATACCTAAAAGCAACTTACCCTACAAAGTGAAACAACCTTTCTTGTACACAAATACAACGTTGACCTCTCACTGTCACTGTACTGAACATTAAATGTAACAATCACAGAAACATAAAACATAAAAACTGTCAGAACTGATCTACCAAGACTGAGAAGATGGGTTGCAAATCAATTAGAGGAACTTCATATGTCACAACAACCTTTCATGCATTTATATGATCCCCCAAAACACTGAAACATTAAATGGGTCATAACATCAAGGCAGCCTCTTCCTATAATAATAAAAATAATAATAACAATAATAATCATCTTCCAGATATCTGTCTCTTGTATGATGGTATTTTCTCTCTTTCTAATGGAAGAGCTCTAAGAGAGGACTTTCAGAAACAAGATTTGGTTACTTCTAGGAAGGAAAAAGAAAGCCTTTCCTGACAAAGAATTAGCAGTGGAAGTTATACAGTATACATCAGGTGATAAGAAAGAACACCTGGAAAAGGACTAAACATAACATCTAGAAATAAAAAAAGGAGCTGGCTGCTTAAGTCAGGATGTAGGTAGAATTCAAGAATGCGGTCTTCAAAATATTCAGCTTTAGGATCTCAGATTTCCTTTGTGCCTGTACAACAGTGCTTCAACCTTAAAAACAGCTCAGCATCTATCTCATGCAACTGACATTCAGAAATGAGGCAGCCTTTACCAAAGAACCCTTAGGATAGATCCAGTCCCCTCCTACACTGTCTATTTAGACCAATTTCACCCTCCAAATGAAATGGAAAATAGTCAGCATATCCCCCTCATCCGGTAAATCATGATGCCTGGCAGAAATATCATCTTTACCATTCTCAGCCTGTTGTAAATCCTGACTTTCGCCATAGGACGTCTGGGGAAAATTGACACCTAATCTGATGGTCCTTTCCAAAAGCTAACCAACTTCACAGGCAGGTGCACCAATTCTGAGCATTAACATATAAAAACCCTACTGCAGACCTGACCCTGATACTAAATAAATGTTTGGTTGGGAGGACAAGAAATGGGAACATCGTGTGCTTCAGAGGAATGGGAGAAAAATGACATAGAAAATATTACAGCAAGAAGAACACAGAATCTGCGGGAAGTGCCAGGTTTTTTAGGGCAGCCGTAACAAGGAGAAATCAAGAGACTCCAAAGTTAAAGTCAGCTCATCCTTCACAGGCTACTATGTGATTTGTGACACATTTTAAAATTACTTTTTCGATTATAGTATAATCTCTCTATTCATACAGAAACAGGGGTCCAAGCATCTTTTACTGTCAGCCCATCTGGTATAGAAAGCACTGAGTTTTGCTCACTTATTAGCTCAATACTGCACTGATACAGTTAGCACCTAAATAATTCTTCAGATTGCTGATAATATACTTAACAGTTAAGATATATGTCTCTTCTGCAGAATATTAGTGCATTTTCACTTAAATTTCTAAGTGAATAAGCCCATCAAATTTATATTTCACATGAAGATATGTGGAGGAAAGCAAGATGATCTTTTCTTTCCTCTCCAGCACTCTCTGTCTGGCTTACCTAACCTGGTCAACAAAAGCATCGTCCTGCATCTGCTACTCCATATGGCAAAATAAATATTTTCAGTGCATATGACACTAATAGAAGTAAAATGTTTTTCAAAATACTTGAAAGCAAAATACGATTAAAATTAGTAACATATTGATGTAAACATAGAAGAGATCAGTCAATTGTTTTGTTTTATATACATTATACAATATCAAATTACTGGATGTCATTTGGTGATAAGCAGTAATACCTGTATATTCAATTTGTATTTATTACAGTTGATAAATACTCCTTCATTTAAAAGCTGTATCAATTATATAATTTTCTGGAAGAATAATTTTCTCCGCGGAAATCACCAGGTTTTATTAAAGGCTGTTTTTTCCCACTCACCCATTGATCAGTAAGAAACACAGAAGACCTATGGTAAAAAGCCCGAGTTCATTCAGCTCAACAGAAGAGTTTATTTTAAGCCATTTCCCCGATCTTCCCCCCCAAAAAGAAGACTAATCCTCAGAATTTATATTTTAAAAATGTGCCTTATTTTAGAGAGATGTTACAGTTTTCCTTACCGAGACAAAAGAATCAAATGAGTCTTGTTGCTGATTTTCAATAGCTGAAATTGTTTTCAACCAGAAGAGATAGCTTGAAATATCAGACATTTCAGAGTGCTTCATACCGAAAGCTGCAAGATTAGTAGGACTGAGGTGAGACAGACTTGCAAAAGGAGGACTTTGGCTGTGTTACATAAAGTTCTTAATTAGATCCTTGGTACAAATTGCTATCCTAAGAATAAAAAGTTAATCAAAAAGCCTTATTGGAAGGATAGGAGGGCAAGATTAGAGCCGAGACAGCTGTTTCACTTTGAGATAATAATGCAACTGCCTAACTGGATGGAGTTTCACTATTCAGAAGTGAAAATATATGTGTGAAAATTAAAATGTTTCTTTTGTGTTACTTAGGACTAAATTTTTCACAGCTGACTTTCCACAGTGGCACACAGGCAAACTCCCTGTATTTATACTCCAATGCAGCAAGCACCTAACTCTCAGACCCCCTTGAAATCACAGCCAATATATGTTCATGAGAAGAGGGAAAATTTGAAAGGTACTGAATACAGAATTGGCATGAGAAAAAGTGTTGCAAGGACTTCTCATGAGAAACAGTAAGAATCAACCTAGAAAGATTTGCTTAATGTGACTAAATCCAAGAAAACCGCCGTAACAACCACAGGATGGTGATGGATGATTTCTTATCTGTCCCAAAGGATGCTATTCCAGCCTCCATTGCAAAAGGGATGTTGTACAACTGAGATCTCTCTTCCCCTGATCAAGTTTTTTTTCCCTGCAGAAATGACAGGACATCCATCCAACAGTGGACAGACATGTTTGTTTTACCCATGGTAAAATCCAGAGCCCATAGAAATCTTGGGGATTTCAGAAAGTTTGGGATTTTGGTGACGATGTCATTTAGGGAGGAGGGTATAGCGTAGGTGCATGCTGTCTGCTCAGAAAATTCACAAAGACTGACACTATACAGATTTTCTGGAACCAGATGTCACCCTTTGCCAAAGAAGCTCTGGAGAAAATATGAATCTAAAGCAAATCTGAAAAGTCAGAGATGATAGGTAGTCATGATGAAATACCTGGTATGAATGGTGAAATACTGGAAATAACAATTTTTATATTCCCCAATTCCTCACCCTCTCATAAAAATGGATTTCCAAAAGAAATTAGGAATTATTGGAGAAGGGGAACAGGTGAGAGGAGACAGATTAAAAACTAAATAGTACTAGGGACAAGGGTAGAAATTTCGTAACCTTAAACAATATGTCCTTCCCTGTGTTCTAAACTTTTATCTTTGTCTACTAGTAATAATTAATTTTAGGACTCCAAATACTCATGGTTGGAGTTAACTGAAAAAACAATATCAGAATGACCAAAAAATACTGAAAAGATAAAAAATCAAGTAAAGTTTATCAACTGATACTGATAGACAATAAATAAGAAAAAATTTAAAAAATCCTAAAATTTTTCCTGGTTTAGAACAAAATATTTTATCTCAGAAAACATGAAAGCCTTTAACAATGAAGTGTAAGTACATTTTTGATGAGCAGTTTCTTAAAAAAATGATAGAAACTTTCAAAGAAAAAAAAAGGTAAACAGCCTAAGGTAAAAACTAAGGGTTTTGTTTGTTTCTTTCTGAGCAAACCAATTTCTGAAAAGACCCAAAAAAGACTTTGCCAACTTGTGTAATTTTGCAGAGTGGAGATGAGGAAAGGGAGATGGAGAGCTGTTTTTCACCTCCACCCATGCACCTTCTATTGCTTTGGGTAATGAGAAAATTCTACACAAATGTAAATGTTGCAAAAATACTTCAGTATTAACTAAAATGCAATATCCCTGCAAAGCATATTTCAGAAAATATATTACTTGACCAAATGAATGTGTTCTTTTAGTGGAAATTCTGAAATATGTGAACTGTATATAGCAAGGAGTAGGTAACTTTTCCTTCCCTTTAAAACTCCCTCCATAAGCACTCAGGACGTTATTTAGTGCAATGGCTTGAACAGACCTTTGGTTTCAACTCAGTTGAGTTGTTTGTATCATCTCATGACATGATCTGTACCATTTGCTTCTCAAAGAAGTGGAAAAAGCCTAAATAAGTGGCCAATTCTTCATCACCTTGAATAGCTAATGATTCCAGTTGAACATTGTTTTAGGATGTCAAACAGATCTCTCATTGTGAAAATGGTTTACAGCTAGAATAGCTACATACAGCCTCTGCTTCACTTCTGTATTATGTGTTTGTGGCAAGGTGCAGAGGTAGGGAGCTGCACAGTCAGGGGCTCCAAGCTGGACAGTTGGTTCTGTCTGGCTCTCCAGTGGCCCCATCAGCTGAACCCATCAGCCAAGCTGGTGGCATCACTGTGGAAACAGATTTCATAAAGGACAGAAAATGAGGAGGAGGAGAGAATAAGGGAACAAGAGGACCAGAGCAGTAGGAGGTATGTGTCTCTGCAGGGCAGAGAAGGCACATCCCAAAGAGACCATAGCTGATGGATAAGCCCACGCTGAAGCAGGTACTCCCCCAGAGGGATTGTGACCATGGAGGACACACACTGGTGAGGAGGAAACCAGTGGAATGAAAGCATAAGAAGAAAGGAGAAGCAGAGAGAAACCACTATGTCCCAACCTCCTGCACCATCTGTCACCTCACCAAAAGGACTGAGCATAATGTACATCGATCACAAGGAGCGAAGAGAAGTGTCTGGAGTGAACCTGACCCTGGTAAAGTGGGAGGAGAGGTGTTCCCCCTGACTCTTCTTTGTTTCTCAATAACCAACTCAGTAATTAAATGCTTACATTGATTGGCGATAAATTAAATTAAATTCCCCAAGTTGAGTCTGTTTCACCTGTGACAGTAATTGGGGAGCAACTTCCTTATTCTCACTTTGACTCACAAGTTTCCTTTCTTGTATTTTGTCCCCTGCCCTGCTGCAGGGGCAATGGGTGACAGGTTGTGTGGGTGGCTTGGTTGCCAGCTGGGCAAATCCACTGCAACTTGATCTGCCATGCCTCCAATTAAACTACATTTCTGGAGACTTTCCATCATATTTAAAGAACAGTCTTACACAATACGTAAAGCTTTTCCAGTAAAAAGAATAGGCACTACAGACAGGTAATACCTTGGGTCAAGTGATGACAAGACATGAATAAAGAACTCCTAATGTATCACAGTATCACAAAAGTTGATGCAACTACATCAAATAAAAGCTCATGCAGTTCATATACAAAGGCACAACTGCCCTAGACATCCAAAACATATGTTTTGTAGGAAAAATAGCGTTCCAGGTTCCTTTATGCCTTATATGTGTAAAGCTTTTTAAAATGCATATTTATTTCTATGAAAAGTACTGCTATCAATCAAGTAAATGTTAAATAATTCAACCAGTAAGATTACTTTTTATAATTTGATATAACAGATCAGCTGGGAATACCCCACTATGTCTCCAGCAGAGAATTTTAGAAATTACTTAACTGTACCTCAGCCTTTTACATCTCTCCAACTAATTTACTGCCATCATATGAAACATTAAAATGTTTAATTTTTAAAATAAATTTTAGTAGAGAATAGCTTCTGTAAAGCTTCGTTGGAGTTTTGTCAGTGGGTTGTTTACACAACTCTAATACATTGAGAACAAATGACTGAGGTATCCAAGCGGTTCATTTGATAAGTATTTTACATCAGAAGGATAAGAACAATATGGCCATGTCATTTTACATACTGATGTATTGATTTATGATTGTAGAAACATGTGTGCTGTTTCAGTCTGAAGGGCTTTGCTGGTTGTTGTTACTGAGATTTCAATCAAAGGGAAGTAAGAATAGTATAGAGATTGCTAAGTTCTAGGTGAAGACTTGCATCACGATGGCTGAACTTTTGCATCCAATAATCAGAGGCAGTAAAACTTCTTTATAATACTTTCATATCAACTGAAATCCTACTTCACTAACTTTTCCCACTAGTACTTCAGTAGTTAAAGATCAGATGTTGCACCAATTAGAATTGACTTCTGTGGCCTTTGAAATCCTTTGATGGACTGAATCTGAGTGCACGATGTCTACAAAAAAGCAATTTTCTTTCCTCTTCTTGTCTGACAATTTTGATACTGTAGTTTCAAGATAAATTATAAATAAATACAGGAGTAATATTTTCTGTGCATTTGATATATTCAACTTTGAAA
This sequence comes from Gallinago undulata, assembly GCA_026546715.1. Lineage (NCBI taxonomy): Eukaryota > Metazoa > Chordata > Aves > Charadriiformes > Scolopacidae > Gallinago > Gallinago undulata. Next base: position 204,210,103 of record JAOTQQ010000001.1, on the reverse strand, counting down.
ACGTGTTTTTTCTTTTTTAAAAATCCTGTTTACGTATTAGATGTATTTTTGAGGTCTTTTCATCTTTCTCTTTACTTTTTCATAGAAATATAAAAGACAATAGCACAAACTGAAAAAAAAAAAAAAAAAGAAGCCTTCTAATCCATTAGTCTAATTGCAGGTTAGGCTACTTCTTCGGTCCCAGTTCAGCAGGGTACTTAACTTTTGGCTTGACTTAAGCATTCAAAGTCCTGCTGGTAACGCCAAGCCCCACTTACACAGGCTCTTCCAGTGTGCTTAGGAAACATAGTGAAGCACCGGGCTGAATTGTGGTCCACAAAGTTTTTATTTTCCTCCCTACTGGGATGGCTTATTATTGAACTTCAGATTTTCAGATGTCCCTGAAGAAAAATATTGCCTAAGAAATTTCAGCTATATTTAATGACTTTTTGCCATTGCTTTGTTCTTACATTTTCAGTATTTTCTCTTCTTATTCCAACTTTACCAAGTTAGTAATACAAGAGGTAGTTAAACTGTGTTGTCCAACTCTGCACAAACATCCCAGTGATGAGATCAGCTCAAACTGATGGAGCGACCATCCATTATTGACGGAAAGGCTGAAGAAGTAGTGCTGACTACGTAACTGCTTAGTACCTCCAAGCCAGTATGTCTAATACCCCAAGAGTAAAGCTCTTCCTTTAGATGAAGTTTCTCATAGATTGAATGAACTGATACAAACTGACCCACTTGACCAAGACCTCACTACCCACTGCAAAGCTTTCTTCAATATACACAGGCTCATGGATCCAGGAAGTCACTCAGATTCCCAACAACAGGACTGGGCTTGATGCCACACCTCCATGGTGGCCACAAGCAGCAGAAGCCCTTGAAGGTCTGATGGAGAACGGATTCCAGATGCACTTTCACACAGATGGATTAGCCAAAACCCAGCATAAATCATCTAAGAATTAGAGTACTTCAACAGATAGTGCAAATTGGTCCAGTCTAACTGTTGCTTCCAGGACTAGGATATGATAAAGGGGTTGAAAAGTTGAAAATGCAAAGTTCCCCTTCTGTTTTATGTGCAATTCACAAAATGTTTGCTAACCTCACTGGCTCAGCCTTCCCAGTCTGAAATTGAGTGAACATTGACCTAACTCATAAATGTATCAGAGAACAAAAGAATCATATGGCTGTTCCTTCTGAGGCGCTTTAAGAAATGTCAAGACATCAGACAGTAATGGCATCTGGAGAAAACACAAATAGGATCAATTTTGCTTTGATCACCTTTCCTGCCCCTGTTTTTTTGTTGAAAACCAACTAAGACTTGAGATTGAAAAAAAAGAATTTCCTTCATCTTTGCTGTTTTATTATTGTTATTATTACCATATTTGCTGTTTTATTATTGCTATTATTGTTAAGAGAAACAAAACCAAGCTCCTTTACCCCTCATCCCCCTGCCACTGAAGGTTTCTGATGTGGCAAGTCTGTTCCCTTTTGTATTTTTCTGTTTTGTCAGATTTGCTGAACCCTCAAGTGCAAGAAGCAACATGATGAAATAGAAACTGGCAGAAAGTACATTAAAGTTATTATCACCTGAGGACAAATCCCGGCAAGTGAACCACAAGAAAAAAGACTTCCATCTGGAAATAAGACAAAGAGCGTACAGGTAAACCCAGTAATTCCACTACTGTTTTGGCAGCCATTCAAAAAAGTGAAAATACAGATGAGGTATGAAAAAAAAATATGTAGAATTAATGGGCCTCTTCAAAAAGAAGACAGAAAGGGGCAAAGGTGAGGTGGAAAACAGGTCTTTAATTTCCCCAGTACCAAAATGTGTTTTGAAAGGGCATTACATAAAATGAGCAAAAGACAGCCTTTTGGTTGAGATGACAAGGGCTACTGTCAGAAGATCCAAGGACCCAAGAATTATGAATCTGAAGAGCTTTTTAGTTTTTGACCATTCAGCAGAATATTTCCACAATTCTGCATTTTCATCCACTACAAAGAGCTGATTCATTCCTTTCTGTACTCTCTGTATGATTAACATAATGTTTTACTTCTTGGTGCATGGACTAGTTTAGCTGATAGACAGCAACCAATGCTTAAAACCAAAACAACTAGGAGTGATAACCTCAATTTTCAGCACAAATTATTTAAAGACTAATGTATCAGTTCCAAGTTTGTGCTGACTACATAGACTTAAATGCATCTCAGAAAAAAACCAGAAGATCCACTGAGAATACTACCATGACAACTCAAAGAAAAGAAAAGAATTACAAGAGGAAGCCTTTTTTACAGATTTATGCCCGCAGAAATGATCAAATTGCTACCACTTTTATACTTGCAATTGCTGAGCAAGCTAACTGGCCCAGAGGCAACTGCAGTATATCATGACTCTGCTTATTACATATATTACACATACATATAGTACATTGCAGAAAAAGTATGTTATAGTCAAACTGAACTGAATAGCAACCAACTACTATTGCTTCATTTCATATTTTTGTAGGATATCACTTTTTTAAAACCATTTAATATTTCAATAATATTGACTAAAAAATTATAATAATAATAACAAAAATATCTAAGCTTTTTCCGAGTTGTTGAAAATGTTATAGGCCAGGAATTTCAGAACTGCCCAGTAGACAAGTGAGTCCAAGTGACAGTGGATATCCAGCTAAGTGAGTGTTCCCAAAAATTAGACTTCGCCTTGAAAGTATGAAGATGTGGCACCACCTTCCCCCATCACTTCCTAACGTCCTCCCCAGATTTTGCATGGCTATGTCTCTGTTATTCCCCTGCAGACAAGTTCTACCCATAATGAATCCACTGATATGTTATTGTGCTCTGAATATGCAATGCTAAAAAGCAGTTCCTGAAAAACTAAATCAATAGGCACTGAGGATAGACAGTTGTCAATAACCAAACAAATATCAGTACTGCAAAAGTTTTCATGTATATTATACACAAATGCATACACATTCTGCATAGCCAGAAAAATAGTAATAAGCTGCAGTGGAAGCTGGATTTCATTCACGCGTTTTAAGGATTCTTAGGTTAAACGGTTCGGTTTTATTTCCACATATATTTTTTTCTGGATGTTAGGAAGAAGAGCAGAGTAATGTACCATAATCCCTCCAAGTCTGAAACTGGGAGCTGTGCTCAGTTTTGATAAGTCAGAGTTATACATGTCTAATAAACTCACGATGATCAAACTATTTAGATCTTTTATTTTTAAATAACTCCATATCCTATCAATTTAAGAAAATTTCTTACTTTACCCATCATTAGAAGATGTGACCGGAATATATGTTCTGCGTTGGTTTGCGTGTAGCTACATTGAACATGATCATTTACCTATAAATGTATTAAACATTAGATGTATTAAAACATGAATGTATAAAAGGTCTTGTAAACTATGAATGTGCATAATCAATGTTACCCTTTTTTCATTTTTACACATACAATTTAAAAAAGGAAAAGAGCTTATGTCATAGGAAGAAGGTATTTTACTGATAGGGCAAGAATAGCAGCTACCTAAGAAATCTGCTGTACAGGAACACAGCCGTATTCATGGAGGATGTATATTCCAGCACTACACAGTGTAAGTTTTAATAACTGTGATTGGTTGGTTGGGTTTTTTTCTTTCTTTTTTTAAACTATGTCTTACTAACGTTGCGTTAAAAAGTTGCGTTTGAGAAGTAAAGTGCTGGAAAATAAAACAATAGAGGAGTGTCTTTGTTAGAGGCGTAAAGCACTTGCCTTTAAACCTATGCTAGAGCAGGTTGATGGTGTACAAAGACCAAAGACCGTTCAGAACGTGGTAGGAAACATAACAGCGTCAGCCCCAGAGAGAATGAGAGACCAAAGCTCTGATTTCTTTTACTGCCTTCTTATTAAATACCTTCTTATTAAATACCTATTAAATACCTGGCATTTGCCTGTTCGAGTCTGGCTGCCTGACTGCAGTCTCACAGAGCTAAATTCACTTGCAACAACTGACCTGCGACAAGTGACTTCTCTACTCCTGACTGCAAGATGGACTGATTTCGAGGGCACTCAGATGTGTCTGCAGAACAGAAAGTGAGAATAGAAAGGGAAGGAGAACAAGGTGTCTCCGAAACTCTCCGTTTCCTAAGTGAAACATCATTTTGTCTGGGTTCTTGGAGGTAGCAAAGAGCTTGATACAAGTTTCTGCACTTAGCAGAGGAAGGTCCCCGGGCGCTATTGTGTTGTCAAAACCCAAACGGGGACATCAGATGGCACATTAAGTGTGACAACCCTTGAGAGAGGCAGCTGTGCGCTATCTTCTGGGGCATGGCCCTTGTCACACGCTTCTGCTCTCAGGCTTGCGCTGTTGCTAGAAGCTGTGCCAGTGGACATCAAGCTGGGGCATGAAATAGGTATCTCAAACACGTTTGTTTTTGTTTTTTTTTTTTTCTGGCACATCAGGCCCCTGAGCTCACTACACAAAGTGTAGGGCTGGGACCCCACTCCTCTGGCAGCTCCACTCTTGAGTGGAGCACAGCAGTATTCTTCCTTCACAAAGCTGTCAAAACCACATATTTCACAAAATAGACCCCCAGAATGAAGAAAAGAAAAAGCAGAGCTTAAAGCTTAGTTGTGTTTTCAATAAATATTTCATGTGCTCAGCTATCAGGTGAACGATGAACTGCAACGTGAAAACTTGGGCAGAGCAGCTCACGGATAAAGAGCAAGAGCTTCTGTGATCGTGAGCGCAACAAATACCAGCTCAGCACGGAGGAAGTGATTATCAGAATTTAAAAGCAAAACAAATGTAAAGAAGGAGTCTTAAAAGCCTCTCTTTAACTGTTTTCATATCTGGGCGCAGGACAGCTGCTCTGCTGTGCCGGTTACTGGAAGCCCATGGCACTACTCCATTCTGCTCTCATTGGAAATGCATAATGAGAATCATTTGTCTGAGGTTCTGTTTGACCAATTATATGAGCAATTTCAGCTGCTGAAGTAACCCGCTTCTCCTTGTGCAAATACTTAATCAGAAAGGTAAAAACTCCATATTAAAAGTGCAATATATCTAAAAGCAAACCCAGATGTTATTTTGCTAAATTGGATTTTGTACTGCATTCGTAGCTGGCTCCTGTGACTTAAAAGAAAGATTATACTAGAATTGGAATTTACAAAAAGGATTATTTTGTTTGTTTTTCAGATGTTCATTTTAGATATTACAGAACCTGTATTTTGAATACATAAGAAGTCCTTTTTGATCCCTGCATTTCTAACTCTCAATGGAAGTTTTTGAAATTAGGTGACCATTGAGCTGATTCATCTGATTAACTGCAACAATTTATAAAAAAAATACTTATACAAAAGGTAAAGAATTTATGTTATTTAATTTATAAACTCTGTTGTAACAATCCATGGCTTATTTCAAAGCAACACAGTTCCTAAAAGCAAAGTAATTTAATCCATAATTCCTCTTTGGCTTTTTTGGCTTTATTTTCCTTATCCTTCATCCAAAAGCCACATGCAGACATGAGGAAACAGAGCGCTAAATTGGCAAACTTTGTAAAACCTGTCAATACTGCAACCAGAAACTCCCTTTAGGTTTTTTTTGTGGGCAACTCTGACATTTTCACAGTTGATTCAAATACCTCAGAACAGTAGAGATAGCCATTTCCAAAACAAAAATCAATTTTCAGGTCATGCCAAAATAGCTGAGACAAATTCTGTCTGAGACAAATTAGCCATTGCTCAGCATCCTGCTATAAACTGTCATGCATCATCCTTCACTTGCTTTGTTTTGAGTAGATCAAAACCATTCTGTTTAGTTGCTGCAAAGGTTTTGCATCTTTGAACACCTAATTTAAATGTAGAAGAACATCAGACAGAAAGTACAACCAGGGTTATCAAGTCTTATTCCCGTCTTCTTAAGTAAATGGTAAGGCAAAATATTTTTTTTCCCTTTAGTCCAGAGAGAACACAGTCTCTCAGTCCTGTTGATAGGCCACAAAACAGTTCCAGCAACCTGTAACCTCACGAGCCAGTGTAAGAGACAGGAGACTAAAATCATAGAATCACAGAACGGTTGGGGCTGGAAAGGACCTTAAAGATCATCGAGTTCCAACCCCCCTGCCATGGGCAGGGACACCTCCCACGAGACCAGGTTGCTCAAAGTCTCATCCAGCCTGGCCTTGTTCACCTCCAGGGATGGGGCATCCTTTTGGGCTCTGCCAGTTTGTCCTAGGCAAATGCCCTTCTGTTCTCAAATATGATGAACAGTTTATCTGTCGGTCAATACACATGCCAACTAATAGAGAAATTTATCAATAGCAGGAGGATTATCAGAGCACTTGTGAAGTTTTGGCCAATTACCAACGCTATAAACAATCTCCTTCGAAATTCTACAATTCCCTTCCCATGCCCCCTTTCATCCCCCCTGAAAATCCCAGAAGCCAAATTATATGTCAAGGGGAGAAAATGTTCTTGGCTTCTTGTGGCATCTAGGAGGAGAAACTTTGAAACATGGGATTAATTAAATGCAAATCTAAATATGGTGCAACAAATCATGCAAATTAAGCATTAACATATTTATGACTGAAAAATCAGCAGGAGCCAAAATGTGTGTAGATAAACTACAAATCACTATGAGCATTGGTTAGTGTAGTACATAGCATTTATTTATCCTTTTCAGTATTTAAATGAATATATATTGAACACCTTGCATACAAATACTTTCATGATCTGTGTAACTGTGCCTATTTCTTAACTGCTTTTGCTACCCCTTAAAAATATGTATTATCAAAAATATTAATGCTGATGAAAGAGCTGATACATTAATAGAAGGAGACAGAATATTATACAATGAAAGAAAATAATATCCACTTTTCTTTTACTCCAAATGGCGTTTTCAAGCAATGCTACATTATCAATCTAGGCAGAGGTGGCTGAATGACCCCTTGAGACTTGGTGAAAAATCTGGAAAAGGCACATCCCCAAGTTCCCAAGTCTGCAAAGCACAAAGCCTCATGACTAGTGGTGGGGTTTTCTTTTTCCTGTATTATTAAACCTTAATGCTATAGAGAAAGTCCAAATGAGTCTCAGCATGTTTATTTTCTGGTCTTTTCATGACATACCATGTCCATCTTTCAAATTGGAATGAACAGCCATTACATTAAAGAAACCACATTTCTGAATAAATATGCAATATTTCATGTTTCTTCTAACCAGGAACGTTCCTTACATCACTATGAGATTGCTGACCTCAACACAGGGGACTCAAAGGCTAATCTTTTACCTCCTTTTTGTCATAGAATGGTTCAGGTTGGAAGGAATCTTAAAGATCATCAAGTTCCAAGTTCCAAGCCCCATGACTTGGGCAAGGACACCTCCCACTTGACCAAGTTGCTCAAAGCCCTATCCAGCCAGGCCTTGAGTCTTTACATGCCTAACGTAACGTAAATGCTATGAATTCAGTATTAACAATGCTTTCCTGGTTTTGGTAGAAGAAACTGGTTAAACATGAATGCAAAAACATAATGTTTTCTAAAGCAGCTGTCCTGGGAGAGAGTTAGGTGTGAATGTTACCCAGAAAGCTGTAGACTTCTTGAAGTCCTCTCTCAGTCAGTGGGACAGGATACAGGAATCGTTAGAACAATATTACTCATCTCGCTAAAGAAAATGCCAACAGCTTTTGTATTTCTGCTGGAAGCATTGTCAGCAATCTGTGCAGCTGTTACTTAAAGGATGTACAAGCAAGTTTACTTCTGTAAATGCAGCACAATGATCCATTGAAGGCAAGATGCTGAATTAAGATACATTTCCCCAAAACTTAGGATCTGTGGCCCAAATCCACTGATAAGGGGATACCAGCCTGAGAATGGGATATGAACTTCTTTCTCCATTAGAAATTGCCCAGTTACTCCTCTCTGCTTTATCCTCCTTAAGTGTCGGAGTTATACCAAATTTTAACTTTCAATTTATGGCATCTGGCTTTCAATCATCTTGAAGATTAAAAAGAGATAAAAAAGTTTAAAAGCCAAATAAACAGCATTATTTAGCACTCCTTTAGTTGCTATTTTACTCACACTTGAACATGCTAAATTAGAGTGAAAAGATCTCCCTTAGCTAACTAAAATATCTCTTCTACCTCCATTGCCGGGAGACTTGACAGAAGAATGGCCAGTTGCATGTGGGAATCTGTGAACCTGAAAGGAGTAATCTAAGCTTTCAAAAACACAATCCATGACAAATCATTTCTTTATACTGTTAGAAGAGCCAGCATCTCTTAGAACAGACCTTCTGCTTTAGTACTGCAGTAAAACGCCTTGAAGCCAGTTCTCACCTCATCTCATAATGCAAAGAGCTCTCAAATGATAGAGCGAAACTTCAGCACCAGTGCCAAAGGCTTTCAAAGACAAAAGACTATTCTCAGCTGATACTTCAAAATTTAGCCATTCACTGCCATTTTTAAGTCATGTCACATCTATAAACCAGGGTTTAGATCACAAGCCTCTCTGCCAGGTAACAAAACAGCCCAGTGATGCTATGTCTTTTAAAAGCCACTTACTGCAAAAAAATCTTTGGTCTAATATTGCTGTAAAGAAAAACCCAACCAACCCAAAAAGTTCATCAAAAATTCATCAAAGCTTACATTGACAGTAAACTGTTTAAAAATATGTGAAAATTTACCCTTTGGTGTAAATTTTCAAAACAAATCACATGTATACATTTTTACAGATGACACATCTACGATACTATCTGATATGAGATGTTTTTCCTTGAGAACATCTCAAAATAGAAGGGCCGAAAAATAAATAGCAAATAGAGTTAGTTGATTTAAAGTGGTGTCCAATATTGTCTTCTGAACTGGGAAACATCCAAAGATGGGAATCCACTTCTACCTCTTCCGTTCCTTTTAACAGAACAATATTGAGCTCTAGGATCTGAAAACATGCAGTTACACATATTGTAAAGGTGTTTAGAGGAGGCCTTCTTTCATATAGACTGCATGAAGTAAAATTTATACCTTGGACTTTTTAAAACAGCAGCTCAATCTCTGCAATTTCCTCTTCAACCTACAATCAGGGCAAACTAATCTCCTATCCCTCTGTTCCTTCTACACAAACAATAGCTGTTCATTGTACGTCTGCAGCTACAAGTGTTATCATACATTTCTAATCTGATTAATTGGTAGGTGATATGTTCCAGAGGTCTATATGTACCAACAGGGAAAGTTCATCCCATGTTACAAACTCCCTCCAATATTAGAATGACCCATGGAAAGCTGCAGGTCACCTCCTTGTCTCTGCACACCTCCTCAACAAAACTGGCTCAGATCTCTCACAGCATAACACTGACCTTAGATATGAAATCACCAAGTGAATCAATCACATAAATTATATGACTCCGTGATACTAAGAGTGCAGAGACAGCCAGTGCACCTGCAGAGAAACAAGAAATATTTCCTGGCTACAAGGCCATATAAAGCTTGCCTATTAAATTACTTTTTTTTTCTTTTTATTTTTTTTTCTTTTAATAAAGGAAACAGAACAGTAAATGAGTTTGTTAAAAAGGACTGGAAATAAAAAAACAGATTAGTTCTTGGAATCAAATTTCCATCTAGCGATTTCAACTTACTTTCAAAACTAAGAGGGTTGGATGTCTTTTTTTTTTTTTTTTGTAATTCCAAATGAATTTCTAGGTGGGTATGTAGAAAGCATTTTTCTACCTGCAACTCAACATGAAACTATGAGCAAACAGAAACATGCAGGCTTGCAAAGCAGAATTTTTAAGACAGTTAAAATATTAATAATACCAGAGCACCATTCTTTGCTCTGACATACTAAAGGAGGAGGAACTGGTAAAGAAAATGGAGCCCTGTCTTCAGTAATAAAAATCAACATTTTTATCAGGATCAGGATGACAAAGTGTACATTACTGACAGCTGTCTGGTACACACTCTAGGAATTAAGGACCCGTGCATTAAATTTGGTGCTGTAGTATTAATTGAGAAGCAGTTTTTCCAAAGTGTTATGTCTTCCCTACGCTTGAAGAAGGTCATCTCTCCTAAAAATGTCAAGCAGAAGAAAAATATGCTTAGGACTTTACAGAAAAATCCCTCCACCTCTGAAGTTGTCATTAACTTATTAATTATCACATTTACACATAAGATGGAAATTTCAAATAAATTTTCCTTTTTTTAAGGCTAGCAAATATTACCATTTCACTACTCCTTATTTTGGTGAGAAAGACCACAATTTTCCCAGTCAACGTTCCCCTTGGAAAGCACCACTGATTTCAACTCGTATCCCCAAAGTAAGGGCAATTATTAAGGGCATCTCCATTATGTTTTCCCATGTTGCATCAATGTAATGTAATTGATAAACTGATTGTCAAAGTGTATGTACGTACAGCAGTATATATACACAGCACATACATATTACACACTCTTTTCTTCCCATAGCTTGCACAATGCTTACTCTGCACAGAGAAAAACATAAATTTGAAACAAACTATCTCACAATTCTATGGAATAAAAACCACCCAGTATTTGCCAAAGTAATACATAACATACAGAACATGAATTTGATTGATGGTAGGTTGATTAATTATAGGCAGAAGCCAAGAAAGGGACTTTCCTAAACGGAGTAAGGTAGTTGGCATTAAGAACATATAGTAAAGAAAGTTTGCAGTGCAGACTTCAAAATTAAATACAAGAAAGTACACACATCTGAACAATTTCACATTATCCAAACAGAAGCGGTGTCATTACAATGGCATTGGAAATACTGAAATGACTTTACATGGCATCTGTAACTTAGATACTGGAGTAGTCTTAGAAGTGGCTGTTAATTTTTTTAAAAAATAATTTATTTTTTTTAATTACTCCATTTTTTGTTTATAATTTCTAGACTTTTGAAAACAAAGGAACTCTTTCCATTATTTTTTTCCTTCAAGCTTTTTCCAAAACAGAAATCTTCAGAGCCTAAGAAAATGTTTAGAGATTTTTATAATTAAAATTAGAACAAAGTCTAGTTCTTTGTTTTAGATATTGTTTTAACATTGGCTTTATTCTGACATAAATAGTTGTATGTGGTTTGATTATGACAGAAAATGTATAACATATACACGTCACTCGAAAAAATGTCAGAAAACTTACTTTTTCCACTTGGTAATATAATTGAGGCAAAAAAGGAAGCTTTTTATATGTAGCAATCACTTTCAGTCAACAGAGCATCACTTTTTTAGACCATAAAACAAGATATAGTACAGCTACACTATCTGACAATCCTTTCCCTTATTGCTTTTCTGTTCAGTGAAAATATATTAAAACCATTTTCATCAAAGAATTGATTAATCTCTAGAGAGGGTGCCCATGTTCAATGTGTGATAAGGCTAGTTAAGCTCTAGTGTATACCATTTTAGTAAGTCAACATGTATCTCAAAATCCTATTTCAACATTAAATTCTGCTTTTGTTTACTGTGAAATTATGACAAAAGGATGTGATGTTGATATAATACAAAGCTTTTGAATGACCATAAAGACTTCTAAGAGAGAAATGAAAACATGCATCAGTGGAGGAAGTGTTAATGCTTTTTAATATTAACCATCATATGAGTGTCACTGTGATTTCTGTTTCACATTGCTGGGTTATCTGGTGTGTAATCACTGTCTCTCTAATTGCTCACAGGTATCTGTACACATCCTAGACCCTTCTTGGTTTATATTTTAAATAGGCTGCCTTGCCATTAAATAAAAATCTATAGAATTTCATATTTATTAAAGATTTCAATTACATTTGAAGTTGAAAAGAGGAAAACCAGCTCACACTTTCTCTCATTAATAAATCTAAACCACCGCCTGCTATTTTCTCTATTTAAAATATCCTTATAAACTTCATGAAATATTTGAAAACCAACTGTTTACAGAAGCAGAAAAAATCCACTACCTGGGGGGGAGGGGAGGAAGGGGAATAAACACATTGTTTCTTTACACCATGCAATGGAATACAAAGTTTATAGAACCTGGAGGTAGAAACCAAAACATCTTAACAACAAAACCCGTCCAAGAGGACCCCACAATTTCCACAGGCCACAGAGAATCAATATTCAAACGACAGACATCACCAACCGACAGCTCACCCTTGCATATCATTTTTCCAGAAGACACCACTAAACGCAAACCAAGATACAGCACGAAAAGTTGCCGACACCACCAAACCTCACTTTCTTCCCCTGGAGCATCCTCTAAGTCGCTTGGAGAGTGAAGAATCGGCTCACCTGCACCGGGGGGGACCAGCCGTGGGCACAGGCGCACTCTGACCACCGCTCCCCGGGGCTGCCCTGTGGAGTGGCTGGGGATTTATGGGGGCTCTTCCGCACAGTGTCCCACAGAGGGACAAACTTGCTCCTGCTCTGGCTGGCACCCCCAGGTCCCCAAGAGGGAGGCACCTGGGAGCTGTATGGGAGCCCCGGAGGATGCTGGTGCCAACGACAGGCGCAGTGGGCATCCCTCGCTACGGGAGGCAGGCTCCTGCCGGCATCCGACCCCTCGGACCCCCTGCCGCAGCTGTGCTGCTTGGGAAGGTGTGCGTGCATGGCGCAACCCAGGGCTTCCTTTGGCCAGCTTGCATGCAAGTGCTTCTCCTCCCGGCCGTGAGGTCCTTTTGCCGGGGCCTCTCCAGCCCCCTTGGCAGCGGTCAGCGGCAGGGCATGGCGGGAGGGGGGCGCAGCAGGAGCTGCTGGCCGGCGGCTCTGTGTCAATACCGGACTCCACTCGCGCAGCGACTTGACAGCATCCCCGCTGCAGGCAGAAGCAATCAATGCTCTGTGTGGCTGGGACGCGCGCCTGCATCCCTTTCTGGATGACAAACCACGGGAGGAAAGGAAAAAAAAAAAAAAAAGAAAAGCAAAACACACACAAAACGAAACCCAACCCCACCACGAAAACCAAACCAAAAGCCACCCTTGCAATTTTCAGACAGATTTAGCCTTTTCCTAGCTGACCCCGACAGAACTTGCAGGTGCCCTGCGGAAGCGGATTTGTATGTACAATCTTTACAGGCAAAGTGCTTTCTTGTGGAAATAGCATCCTGACAAACTCCTGAAAAGGATACCCCTTTGCCAATGATCAAAACAGACGTGGGAGTGTTTTGTTTTTTGCTTTTTTTTTTTTTTCCCTGCATGCTTGAAAAGACCTTGTCAACAAAATTGCATCAGAAGATGCAAATGACAAGCTGAGGAAGAACTGCCCTAAATGCTAAACCCTAGTGTAAAGCTTGGTATGTACTTATGGACATACATGTAATGGAAAGAGAGCAAAAGGCTAATTTAAAAAATATAGCCACTTAGAAAAGAGATATGCAACAAATTAAGAAATCTTTAGCAGCTTAAATATATTGAAATATGAATAAATGAATTTGTGAAGGTCTTCAATATTATGACGTATAATTTTCGTCTCTTTATTCACCCTTTACAAATTCTTTGGTCTTTGTCAACAGCATTTTTGTACATAATTTTCTATAAATCCCCTCTTGAATTTTTCCTACTAATACCATCTACTTTCCTTAAATTTTCTCACAAATCTTTGTTTGCAAGTGTTTTCTCTTCTTTTTTCTAATAGAAGTGACAGGGGTGCACAGTGTATAAAATCTGGGCTGACTCTTTCAAGCATATGGAGAGGTTCAGGGATATACTCTGGTCTCATGTGAATAAGTGGATTCAGTGGATCTTGGACCCCTACGTACCAATATTTTTCGGAGATTTTCTTTTAGCCGAAGCCTGTCTCAGGTACTTTTAGTCATTGAAAATGACCAATTGATTTCTAAAAACAAATAAAGGATTGTGCATAGAATCCTTTTATGTCTTTTGGTGTTTTACTAGGATTTAAGTACACCAAAATTAAACAGAATTCACAAGTGACATGCATAATTTTACCATTCCACAGACTAAAGCAAATTTACTTTTAAAGATTTCAAAGACAAAGAGACAACTCTGATTATCTGCAAATGTATTCTCAAATGAGACAAATGAATTTTTACCAATGCTGTGGTGCAATAAGATGATTCAATTATTCAGTTCCTCCTAAATTGCTAAGCTAAAATTCTCAAAGCTTAGACATTGCTAAAGCACATAACGATACAACCTGGCAGCGATTCTTAATGAAAAATCACTCTAGCAGTGGAGAAAATATTTTGACAACATTGTAATTCAAATTGTTGCATGTGAAAATAACAGCAGTTTTAACTGTATTTTCATTCAAGGTGCTAGTCCCAAATTAACCTACCATCATGTTATAATGTAAGGTTTATTCAGAATCTTGATGAAAAGCCAAAATCATTCACTTTGCTCTGCCCCCTCATGTAACAAGCGCCCAACTGCAAGAACCCCCATAGCTTTTCATACAGTTAAGATCACTTAATATTTAAAAAACAAATATTAAAGCACTTCTGAATTGCAGGTACAGATATGGAAGCCAGCACTTAAACACCTGAGCTAAGGGAGTCTACAGGGTAATTATGGCCACATGTAAAGTAAATGTAAAGATACATGAGACTTAATCCATGTTTTTGCAATTTTGCTCAAGCATGAAGAGTGATGGTGTGCGAGCTGTCCACAAAATTGCTTTCCTTTAGTACTCAAGGGTAGGTCAATCCTGAGCACCTAAGACCTTGTCTACAAGAATATAATCCAAATCATTGCTGCATCATTTCCAGCAGGACTACCTCTATGTAAGAAATATATATAAATTACTCTTGGTTGATGCTGTAAATCATATATAAAACATTTCTTTATATACCATATATATATACTTAAAGACAAAACAGTAAAAAGGCCAAATTCAGATTTCATTGTCACCATCATAGACCTGTATTAGCAGTGTCCATCAGCCTAAGACCATCACCTTTTCTGTCACATTGCAAGCTACCCAGTTCACTTCAGAATATACTGGTGCTGTTGTAGCTTTTCCAAATGCCAGTCAGAATCTAAACATGTCTTTCAATGTTTTTCAAGTCTATTTGGAGAAATCTGAATAATTGCAGAAGTCAAAAAAAGTTCACATACAACTTTTTAAAAGACCACTCAAAAAATTATATAAAGAAAAATCAGGGCAAGCCACGTTGCTGGGGAGTAGAAAGAACCTACACATTCTGTTACCAAACACACTTCTACATAATAATATTGGCTCAAGCCACCTGTACCAGAACAGTAAAATGTTTATCACAAACCTCCGTAGTCCCGTATTTTAAAGTCCAGACCTTTTAGCAACATTACTACACCCCAGCCAGAACAATGACAGACTACAAAGGCATCCTCTTACCTGTAACATTTATTTACACACTGCTTAAACACTATATTTGAAATAGCCTCTTATCAGAACATGGAAAAAGTGCTTTTCCGAAGAATTTGATGCCTCTGATCTTGCCCTGACCCTACCTGACACTACTAGGCTACTTCATACTTCAAAAAATCCATAAATAAAATATTTATATCAATAAATATTTTAACTGTCCACATTTTTATTTAAGGTTTGAGACAAAACCACATGAATACAGGATGTATATGTGACACCATGGTATAATGGATTCAAAAGATAATGTGATTTCATCAGCTGTATCTGAACCATTGCATTAGCCAGGATGGCACACACTTCTGCATGAACTTGGATTAACACATGGCTCAAATCCACATGCCCTACTATCACCCTAATTTGATAATAACTGGTGCACAAAGCAAAACTGAATATTGTACAGTACACTGTGTGAACTGTGTTTGACCCGATGCTGTTGTGGAAAAATCTCACTAATTTTCTTTTTAAAATATTAAGTAGGCATGACAAAATGGAGCAAATAGATTTAGCTGATATTCTACCAGCACAAATAACTGTAACAGGATTACAGTAATGTTGGACATGCACCAAAAATAAACACTGAGAAGAGTTTGCTTCGGGCAAAAATGTGCATATGGGAAACCAAAAGTGCATATGGGAAACAAAAATTATTAATAGAGTTCTGAAAGGGAAGCTAGAAGCATGGGTGAAGATGATTTAGATATAGTAACAGATTTTCCCCTCCAACTAAGAATGCAATGTTACGCAACCATAATAAAAAAAAAACACAGAATGAAAGAAGAGTAATAAACATGTAGTGGACCAGCTTATTTAGTAATCCTAAAACCTCTACAAATGTTTTTCCAGAAAGAAAAATAGTGAGAACAATTAATAATATGCTAGCATGGATATTGAAACAAGTCAAGTGCAATTTCTTTGCAAGTATTTTTTGTTGTTGTTTGGTGAAAAGCAATTATGTTTGTATAGAAATAATAGACTTAGTGGTGACACGGACTAGAAGGAGTGGTTGTGATTAGTCCAAGATTAGGCTGGGAGCCAAGTGATCTGGCTCAGCACACTGCTATCACAGGGTACCTAGGAAATCTTGGGCAAATTGCTTGATTTCCAACACTATCCTATACATAAAATGAAAAAACCACTTCATTTAATGAAACCAGAACATAATGAGTGGGGAAAGACACATCTGAGGCTTCTCTCCCTTCCTCCAGGTGTGCAAGACAAGAGGAGCAGGCAGGATTACAGCACAAAAAATGAAACAGTAGAAGAGGAAAAATATAATAAAAGGTGGTTATGTTAAAATTTCACCATTCAGGAAATTTCACTGCAAATCTGTCAATGGTCTTTACAAGTAATATTTTGTTTACTTAAAAAAGCTGTATGATCCACACATCCTTTAAACAAAATGTTGAATCTTGAGCTTTGAAGTTTTATACAAATATAACAGCACAGCACTAGCTGAGACATAGCTCCCTTCACAACAGATCTGCCTGCATGATCAAGGGCATGTTCTTTTCACTTTTACAAGAGGGTAGAAAAGCTTAAGGAGTTACAGATACATTCTAAGCGTTAGCTGCATGTCCTAGGGTTAACATAAGGACAATAATTTAGAAATCAAGATACAATGAAAAAGAAAAATGACAAGGTTTTGGAAGGGAAGTATACCAACAGAAGAAAACAACCCTCAGCTGGGAATATTAAGTCAAAGTCAATCATGTCAAAGCTGGTGGAGAATAGAGCAGCAGGTTTACCAATTTCACATCCAAGTGAATCAAAGAATCATGAAATTGCAGTGGAAAGACTGAAATAAAGAAAATTTCCATGCCAATACAGAAACAACCCATACAGTATTTGCTATTTTCAGATAGAGGTATGTAATAAATAGTTTGTGGATTTCTCCCCTCTGGAGAATTCAGTGCACTTTACTTTAGTGCTTTAGTTCACCTTAAACTAAACGAGATTCATATAAAGCCATTAGGCAAAATCACTTAGATGGAACTGGAAAAAAGATCTGTTTGGAGAAGAGAGATGAAATGCAGAGGGTAGAAGGGACAGCAAGGGTTGGTGCAAATGACATTTTCACTACGTGGGAAATACTTACTGTCACCTCTTTTCCACATGATGTTGAGGACATAGAGGGCCAGCTTCAAGACTTTAAATACTTAAAGTAAGGCCACCATCATTTGCCTAAATCCCTTTGGCCAGGTAATTTGTGACAAGCACTGCTGAGTCCAAGAACTTTAATCCCTTTAATAACCCTTTAGTTTACACAGTCAATACTAGTTCTAGCACTTTGGCAAATTTAAGAGCTATTTACTAGATTACGCCTTTCCAGTTTTTTAGGAATTGCATTTCAGAACTTCAGAATCAGCCTAATACTCCAACAGTGTTTTGCATGTAATTAAGAAGCATATGGAAATGGTTCATGGCTAATAGTTACTTAAAATTCGTATCTACAAGATGAATTGCATCAAGATAGTCAGTACATTTAACTTTTTGTATTTATGTCTCTGTTAAATTAGGAATAAAACAGCATGTTATTTACTATGAGTGATTTCTGATTTTGAAAGAGAAAGTCAACTGCATTGGTTCTCCATTCAGGTAGTAACCTAAGCAGCAAACATATACCATAAATAGGCAGGAGATAGCCATAGAATACATTTATCAGCTGTGATTATTAAAATCACATTGCATAAATATATCTGCACTGCATGCATTGTATAGAGAAAGAGAACAATATAACCAAGCCAGAATTTTTGCAGTAGTACATTTTTATTCCAGTGCTGGCAATCCATGTAGCAAATAAAGACTGCCAATTAGCCAACTCAAGACTGTCTTTTTTAGGTGTAGTGCCTATTACATCAACCTCTTTCTGACCCATTTCTTCCCATTAAAGTTATTTTGAAAGAACTTCATTCAAATTTATTAGCAGACCATGAGAAATTGTTTCTTCCCTATGAAGCTATTTGTGTTATGTTCATAATACACAACATCTTTAAAGATTTTGGGACAGTCTTATTATGTCTTATTATAGGCCAGTTGTAAGCTTTCACTGTGGATGGATGGAAAGCAGAGAGTTGTGATCACATAGTGCAGCCAAAAAAACGAAGGTATATAGCATACATTACTGGGAATTCGAGTTACTAAGCTCCTTCTTCAGGCTTTGGAAAATGATTACTTGTTTTAAGTAACTAATATAACTCACAACAAAAGCACAGCATTTAATGGAATTCAACTCACTGAATCATGAAAATCTGTATGGTTTTGCTACAGATCTGAATCAATCCATACCTGTCCACCCCTCAGATTTCATTTCAGTTGAAAACAATGTCTAAGAAGATTTCCCAAACAGAAATATTGTAGTGTGATTTCTTAAAGGAATTACAAACATGTCTTTGCTTTGTATTTATAGGAGAAGGATGGAACATGAATCAAGAAAGGAAGGTACAGAAGCAAGACAAATCCTTGATGGCTTTATATCAAAAAGAACTTTACCCATAAACAAAGTCCCTCTAGACATAAGAAGTTTGTATATGTTTTGGATATAATTTCTTAATATCTGTCATTATTTCAATGAGAAAAAACAATCTATTGGCATGATTTGCAGAACCCAGAGCATTACACCATATCTGCACCTCGAGGACCTGGACTAACTGGTCTTTGCTTTGATACAGCTGGAAGTTGCTGAGCTCAATGCAGGACTGACAGGGTAAAATTCTAGAGTTCTTTATATGGTAGGTCAAACCAGATAATCACAATAGCCTTACTAGCACTGTACCTATGAATGGAACCAAACTAATGGCCAAGATAAAAAGTAGTAGTTTCTCTGTATCATCAGAGGATGTAAAGGCAGGCTGCTATTCATAGCTTCTTTAGGATTCCACTTGGTTTTAGGAAGAGAAGCCAAAATTAAACGTGCTTCCTGGAATGATGCTTTGGAGGAAGATCTCCAGGATACAGCAGGTAAGGGACCAGCCAAGTGCCTGAGCCATCTACAGCTGTGTTGGTTAAAGCAAGAGGAAACATGGTGATACAGAAGAGCACTTTTCTTCCTTTAAATTGTGAGGATGACTTTTATTTTTTTTAAAAACATGCAGGAACGTAAACCCTCAGTTAACTAAATACATGACTTCTCTCAGAACCACTTGCTATCTTAGGAAAACAATCTGGTCTATATAACAGGATCACACAGAAAGCACATTAGCTTGTGAAGGAAATAGAGATGTTAAACATTGTCAAGTAGCAAATTACATTTATGTAATTCAAACAAGTCTGGCCTGTTTCTCCTTTTGGTAGAAATCTCTGACATTTTACTTTTCTAAAGTGTGATGGTAAAGAGGATTGGAATAGTACAGGCCAGAAAAAAATGAGCAGCCTGAAACTGAAGCCACAGTGACTCTTTTATTTCATAGAACTAGACCCTACATTCCTAAAGGAGATGTCAGAGTGAATCAAAGAACAGTTGAGGAGTCATATACTGAAAAGTAGGCAATGATGTGTATTGCAGGGATTTTGTTTTGCTTTGCATCATTTATTGAAACAAATTCCAACATTTAACTAGAAAAGCTGCTCTACAGTTAAATGGCTGTCACTCTGAGAAACATTTGCCTGCATTACTTTCAGCTTCCATCTCCTTTCTTTCATCAATTTATTTTTGTTCTCTAATTTTCCTTTAAATCATTCTTACCCCTCTCAGTAATCATTACTTTCAAATTAAAAGATCACTAAAGATCCTATGGTTTGTTAGTCTGTTTATCCAGTTTGTTAACTCACCCCTCATAAATCAGCCCCACCCTATAAGCATTTTACTATTTTCTTTAAACTTTATCCAGTCCAAACACGATTACATCTCTGCAGCTTTACATGATAGCTGTGAGTGACAGCTTAGTGACCAGAGCCCTATGAAAAAGAACCTAAAAATTAACACGGAAAGAAGTATTGGTAAAACAAGTTTATAAGAACAGCCCATATACTTGGAGAGTCCTTGAACGGCAGTTCTTGGCAAATTGTATTAATTACCTTAATATCATGAACTACATGTACAAATATAATATCTAGATACTGAAATAATGCATAGGAAAAAAAGTCTGAAACCAATACATGCAATACTATTACTATATGGTGCATTATTCATTATTTCAAAACAGAGTTGATTTATTAAGCCAATGTGTAAACCAAGACTCTGCTCAGATAAGATACTTTCTATTCTGTAGGATCTTACACAAAAGTGTTCTCAGAAAACAAACAAAAAAAAAACAAACCCAAAAAACTTGCTGAAAAATTTTTGTTTCCTTCACAAATCTGGTCCCCAATGTTTCAAACTTCAATATTTTTAATTAATCCCCCCCCCAAAAAAAAACCTACAAAAAAAAACAAAACTCAAAAGACTCCCAAAAAATTTTTAAGTGTCTAATTTCCCTTAATTAATAGTCACTAACATTTTTCAAGCAAATTTTGAAGTCATGAAAAACTCAAACTAGTGTCAATTCACCAAATACCTCAAGCATCAATGAGAAAGGACACTTTCTGAACAAGGTTCTACTCCCTTATGTTACATTAAGAGTAATTTCATAATGCTGCATTTTGCTTCTTCATTGACTACAAGGAAGTTTCATGACAAACTCACAGGATGATGTTTATGTTGCTGGCACCCATCTTTTGTTCCTTAATGTCTAAGAAACAATTTTTCTCTATCAATGAATTGTCATCTAATTTCATAAATGAATTATCAAGTAGCACAATAATTGACTGCAGTATATGAATTTTTTTATATTTATTATTTATTATTTATTAAAGAACCTAAGTAACCTAAGAGTCCAAAGCTCATTTTCCAAAGGGCCTGAAGTATTGAAAAAACAGTCTAATTCATTAGAAACTACTTCTATCTAGAAGACAATCTAAGACTGAAGAGTTCCTCATATGCTCTACATGACTATTTTGGAATAGTCATGTTGATTATTCCAAATAAGAATAATGTATCCTTCAAAAAGCTACGTTTCTGGATAGGTAGGGTGATAGATGGGGAGACAGATGAAACATTTACTCTATACTTCAAATGTGCTCATAAAACAAACTAGGTATTACTTACTGGTCTTAATGTATGCAAATATTTAAATTTAAATTATACTTTTCATTTTTTATGAAGACTAAGATGCAATTGCTTCACACCTATGGACTGGTCAACTGAGTCAGTAGCCTCTTCTGCAACTTGAGTTAGCTGTATTCTAGGTTAATTCATCTAACTTTGCACTCTCATCCCATTCTGCTGCCTTTCCAGGTTTCTTACATGTTGATCAATCACAAATCCAGAACAGGCCCTCTGTTCATCTTCAATAGTTTACTGTAATTTTCTTCAGACGTTTTCTGAACTTTGTCAAAAGTTTTTAAAATACAAAAGTTACATTGTATGGATACATTTTTCTTTCTGCACACACTCAGTTACTCTGCCAAGGAATTAGACCAGGCTTTGGACAAAACCTTCCCTTTAGAATAGCTGTGTTGACTCTTCCTTTGTGAGAATGCATTATCTTTTCAATCTTTTTAGGCAGTGTAAAGACAGACCTCCTGGTCTATAACTCCTTGAATCATCTTTAAAATCTATTTTAAGAAAGTTGTGTTTTTCATCTTCCATTCTTGTGTTTCCAAAAGCACCCTAAGCAATATGATACCCATTGTTTTAGTGTTTTGATAATATTAATTTTCAGTTTCTTCCTGGGCTAAAACCGCATGGTCCCAGCAGTATCCAACTATTAATTTAATCAAATTCCTCTGTTATGGCACTTTGATTTTAGGCAGTTTCCCTGACTTCTTTCCTGTAAAGGCTAAAAAACAACTTCCAACATTTCTGTAAAGTGGAAAGTGAAGCAAACAACTAATTAGATTTTTAAAATTATTCTCTTTTTCAGTGGCCTTTCTTTTGAATTTTGCTCCCCTATTAACTACTTCCAGTGACTCTTTGAGAAGCTCTCTGCTTCTGGTGTGCTTAAAAATAGTAATTTTTTTCTCCAGTAAAATCTTCAGCAGGCATTACCATAGTTATATATCTAAATTGTCAGAGTTTATGGATATCTACATATTTCTTGCATAGAAACAATACTAAATTATTGCAAGAAAATATTTTCTTCTTTCAGTGATTTTTTAAAAATCCTATGAAACTAGCTTCTTGATTTGTATGAATTTTATTTTTTGAACTTTAATATTTCTGGGACTTTTTATCCCCAATTCTTACAAGGAGATGAAATTTAACACATGCTCTCTACATCACATCTATGTTCTATGCATTGGTCAGGACTAAATCAAGACAGACTTTGTACATTTCTCTGATTATTTTACATTACTTGGTGTACCTAAAAACACAACCTCTTTATCATTCAATTAACATTATAGCTTTAAGACCATACTATGCTATAGGATTTCTTAGCCCATTTTCATACAGGTTAACTACTTTGTCATCAGTTCTCTTTCACTAATATTATATTATGTCATTCTTATGCAGATTACAGCAATATCCCATGGATTTTCTTCTTTCTACTAAGTTTCTTAGAAGTATTGTGTTCTAATAAGGTCATTTATATGAAGGATTAGTTTATCCATGTAAATCATTTATATGTAGAGGTTACTTGAATTCCATAAACAGAATTAATTACTAGTTTCAAAGAAAGATATGGAAATAAATATGGTAAACAATTAAATACAGCTGAAGCTGAAAAGAAAGATTCCTATAAAATGCATTGTTAACTCATGGAACTCATTGTCTGTAGATAAAACAAAAACTAAATTTGCAGTCTTGGTACAAGCTACGGTTATAGTTCTTTTATAATATATCTATAATTACACTCCAGCACACGAAAATAAATAATATTAAATGGATAGTCCAGAGAAAAATAAACAGTGCTATCTGCAGGTAACTGTTGAAGAGTGGGCTAGACTTTCCCTGAATTTCTGTCTCCTTTCCACCAAGCACAGAGCATTACCTTTTATTGAACAACTAATCTGAAATTATTCAAAGGAAACTTCACACAAATGTGAAAGTATATTTTTAACTAGTTCAGAGCAAAACATCATGACATGCTCATCTACCATTTCAATCAAACATAATTTTGTTCCCTCATGACTAATGACTGATTAGTGAATTGCTTTTATGCCAAAATAACTGTTTCTAAATATGTTCTTAAATAGATATAATGACTGCAAAAAATTACAACAGGAAAAAAGGAGCATATATCAACAACAGCATTCCAGATTTCTTTCAGTCCATGTATATATTGACTTGTGAAGGCAATACAGAAAGTTTTAGAGGAAGAGTTCAATGAGGATTTGTCACTGGGGTGAAAAAGTAAATAATTATTTGAAAGCTCTAATATTTAGTGCTTCTCAGAAAATATTTTGGAACAGTGAATCTCAGCAGATAGTGTTATTTGTAAAGATACTTTCCAGCTCTGTTTTCTTTGATATTTAAATTCTCTAGAAAGAGTGACTTGAGTTCAGCTGAAGTTAAAATTGGAGATGGACATGAATGGCAACAAGAAAGGTTTCTATAGGAACACTAGAAGCACAAGGAAAATGTAGGGATATAATGACAAAGACGTGGAAAAGTCTTTGTTATGAAGTGACTTTGCTTTCTCAGTGTTTAAAGACAAGGTCTGCTCTCCGGCCTCCCAAACCCCTACAAGAGTCCAGTGGTAGAGTGATACTTGGAATACAGAAATATGAAGCCAGAGACCACTGTAGGGGAACTGTAGTCAGCAGCATGCCCTTACAGCAATGAAGGTAAATCATATACTGGTCTGCACTAATAGGAGTGTAGAAAGGATGTTGGGGAAAGTGATTCTTCACTTCCACTGACCATGAAGAAAGCACCTCTGAATTACTATGTTTGTCCAGGTCTAATCAGTAACAGAGAGAAATGAACAAACTGACGTGAATTCAGTGGACAGTCATCAAGAAGGTCAGTGCGCTGGAGCACATGGTCTACATGGACAGGATGAGAAAGCTCTTTTCAGGCCAGGAAAGAGGATTAGGGGCAAATCCAGCTGACCCTCTTCTTAAACGGATGGTGACAGGAAAGCCAGAGCCAGACTCTTCAGAGCTGCACAGCAAAAGGCAAGAGCCAATTAACACAAACTACACCAAAGGAAATGTGATTAGATGTCAGGAAAAACAGAATTGCCATGAATGTGATCAACCACAGGAACAGGTTGCCCAGAATATAAAAAACGTAAAGAACACTAATGCTTATACAAGTGTTGCAAATGATGCCTTTACTCAACAAATGTCCCCTAGTGCAGAGCATGTCTTTTGAGGTCTGACCAGTCAGTCAGTCTTTGGTGTTTCTGCTTGAGACACCCAACTAGTATAAACCACATTAGAAAGTCACCTTCATATAAATTAAGCTAATTGTTTGACAGAAGGGATGATTGTTTCATATTTCCAAAGACAACTGGTTGGCAAGAGTCAGCTCAGCCACGTTCACCTCATTCTTTCCTCACAACTGTTTTTTTTTTTAAAGTCTGATTTAGATCTTGGCAGTTGAAGACAAACTATTTCAGTCTGGAAAATTCATACTGTGGAACTGCCAACGAGCTGAAAGAATGTGAGAAAACAGAAGAAACTATTAAAAAATCCCAAATAAATCAGATTTGTATTAATTATCCAAGGACATTGAACATGGCAAAAGAGGACCCTAGTGTGCATTAAATACTAATAGACCATTCTCTTTTAGAAAAGAAATAATACCTTTTTGTTCAACATCTTTTCACAGCTGTTAGCAGACTGTCAGGGAATTAGATTTTCGAGGTTTGTTGACAAAAGATCTCGCAGAGTTAAAGGTGTGTGAAAGTTTAATTGCATATCTTTTGTCTCCTGAATCCTCTGTTCTTTGTGGAGTGGTTTGCAAGACAATGTAACACCCATCTGAAGAGAGCACTGTCAGGGCCCTGAGGGCACTATGAGGCCTGACCTTAGATGCCCACCTCCACTGGCCTCCCCAAACCTGGTCATGGCCCAGGACCCCATTTCAGTCCAGCTTGGGGCCATCAGTCCCTTCTCTAGGGACTTCCCCTGTAGGACATGGTCTCCAGCCCCACCACAGCCAAGGGCCCTGCTGAGCTGGGCCCACTCCTGGGTTGGCACCCCAGCCTGGTCTCCTCCCAGTCCATTCCCCACAGAGGTGTCCGAGGGATGACAGCGCTGGAACTGCCCTGACTGCCCTCAACCCTGGTTGGGGATGGTGGGACCAGGCCTGGCTGCTCCTGTCCTCCAGTGAGCAGCTGGTCAACACAATCCCCTGACAAGCAGGTGTATTAGTATGGATTTATTTTTTTTTTTGTGCATCCATGTTTGAGAGTCATGAATTAAAGGAATCAGGGAATGAAATGCACAAATGCAGTCCCTGGAGAGCCTGCACCATGTGCCCCGTGGTACCTGAGGACTTATGCGCATACTTTAATATTACAAGTTTTGTTTATGTTACAAGTTGAAAGTAACCAGTGCAGATTTATAAAATACTCAGAGATTTTTATCTTCTAACAGCCAAATAATTTACAAAACTTTTACAGGCATAAAATCATTTATGTATAGCTGGAATTTTGGCAGCAAAATTCAAAACCCAATTATCTACATAAAGCCAAACAAATAACTTCTTGATTAAATGCCTTCTATGACCTTCAATCTTCTTCATAATTTTTCTCTTCTAAGACATTTGAGATTCACTTTGCTCTGGAAAGAAAGCTTTTGTAAAGATTTGTGTTTTGCCAATATGTGTGTATTTACCATCCAAAAGCAATCTACCCACCCAATTAAAACAGAAGTTCATGCTAAATCAATATTAAAAGTTAATATTTTGCTCTTACTGAAATAGGCATTCTTCTGCTTCAACAAACACAAAACACTCACAACTCAGATTGTATTTGAATTACCTGTTCAAAAAAGGAAAGCAAAATAAAAGCTATATTTACAAAACTACTGGAAGTATGACCTCATTTTCTACAATAGCTCATGTGTTGAGACACTCACCTAAGACAAGGTTGCCATGGAACCTAACAGAGAGTATTGAACTTTCTCTAGACATGACTCAACAGATTTATCTTGACCTAAACCCAAGTCTTTGCACTCTTCAGAGCATCTCAGTTCAGGATCCTGCTCAAGTTGTCCAGCAAAAACAGACAATCCCAGCCAAGAGAGATGAGACCCTCTGTGCTGGGCTGCCTGTTCCCAAGGAGTACTGGATGCAGCCCAGTCAAAAAACATATGATTTCACAACTAGTAGGAAAAGCCTGAGAGTGCAGGGTGTCTTGCCTGAGCTCATCTCAGCCTAAGCTGATTTTAGCTTGTTTAGCTGTGATAGCAACTGCCTAGCAATCAGGTACTTACTGCCTGAATTTGATCTGGCTTCATCTTGATTGATAACAAGTGATTACTCAGTATGGATTTAATTGTCTATGATTCTAAAATAAAATGTGGCATGGAAGAGACCAGATAAAGGATGAAACCAGAGCTCTTAGACTGCAAATGTTAATCCTCAAAAAATAATAATCATTAAAAAAAAATCCTCAAACCAAGAAACCCAAGAGTTAACAGTCACTTCTAAACCAAACTTGAACACACTTCCCATTGATTACCCCATTCTCAAACACACACTTTCCAGAATCTGACTTCTACCCTAATCATTTTGCTAAAAGGTAGACTGAAAGTTGTTTCATGCCTTTCCATTCTCTAAGCACCAAAACACGATAAGTAAGTACTGCAGGATACATTTTAGTTTTGACAGAAACAAAAGAACAAAACAACCCCCCAGCAATCATTATGTTGATTTATCACTGAGTTTTTGGGTTTTTTTAATGCCACCACGGAATGTCTGTAACATACTACTTTAGATACAATATATTACATCAATTAGATACATTCCATTACATTTACTTTGTACTTCACCACCAAACCGAAGTGCTCATCCTGACCCTTACTGTAGTATGAGAAATGGTTGGGCGCATGTCTTTGTTTTCCTTGCATGTATGTGGACAGGTGACTGGCAATCAATGTACAGGGTGTGCTTCTGTCTCGTTTTCTTGAACCTCTCCCTGTGTGAGGAACAAAACCACCTCCAGAATCTTTTGCAGATTATTAGTGTATAGTTTGAGGGCAGTTAAAAATATGTTTTGTGGTAGTCTCACTAGTTACCAAAGAAGTAAACCATTCCCAGCTCCAGCTGAGCTGCTGTGCTTTTCTGTTTCACTCCTGTCCCAAGGACAGTGCAGACACTTTCATGAAGACTCAGATCACAGAATCACTCAGTAGTTGAGGTGGAAAGGAACCATTGCAAAGCAGAGGGGAAGGATACTGGCCTCCTTTGCTGCAAGGGTTGGTTCATGGTCAACTTGGTGCTCACCAGGACCACCAGTTCCTTCTCTGCCAACCTGCTTTTCCAATCAATTCATGAAAGGGCATTTGCCTCTTGTGCAATTACTTCAATAGCTTCATGGAAGACCTCTGCTGTCAGTGTGAATCCGGAATGAAAACAAGAAGCGGCAGTGTAGGAGTCTGCTGAGGGCAGGAACTGGGTGCCAGTGCAGCTTAAAACAAAGTATTACCTCATAAATCTGAAAATTTTCAGTGTTCAAATCTCAAATGTCTGGGATTGTGATATCTTAATGGAACTACCCTGTAAGAAAAGTGCTTACCACAATGAAGCCAACACTGCCAACATTACAGTTACAGTTTTTCTCATTAAAGTTGTCAACATACCTGTAAAATGTAAAAATTTCATAGCATTCATAATGCAACACCTCAGATCCAATTTAGCCTCAATCCTGAAAAGCAATTAATTTCACCTAAGTTTAAATCTGCCAGCTCGGTGAGACATTAAAGCCCAGTCAGACAATTTATAATAAGCAAAAGACATTCCATGTGCAAAGGCCCCTGTTTGCTTGGGCTTGTGACTCGAAGAACCCTGTCTCACAAACGGCTGACCAACACTGCAACCAGAACAAAGCCAGGCTGGGCACTGAATAAGGCACTGAACTGTACTTCAGGACACACACACTGCACTCGGTACAACTAATGTACCCTCCCCCTGTGCAAACAAACCTCATATTTAAACAGTTTAAAGGAGTTCAGAATCCGTTCCTTAGCATTTCCATCTTCATTACAGTCACATTTCTGCTTCTAGAGCCAGATCTCATCAGATTCTAAATCATTCTGATTATAGTAATTTCCATATTTTACAAGACCTTTTGCAATTCTGTAGTTATTGATGTTAACTACAAAAAGAATAATCCTCAATTTCTCCAGTAACGAACCACTGAGTTATCCCACGATATTTTCTCCCCAGACCCTGAGGGTGACTTTGAAAAGAATGTTAGTTATCTCTAATGGAGATATGTAAACAGATGTTATATTTGCCATCTGATTAAGCTTTTCAGAATCATCATTAAAGTCACTTACCCATATGGAACATCATATGTATCTACTGTTTAACTGGGCAAAGCACATTCCTTGGTCTGAAGAAAATATACAATCTGTGATAGCTAAGGAAAAACTAGGAATCTGAACTGTATTTTCTCCCCTCTCTTCTGGAAATAAATTAGGATTATCTGAATGAAACTGTTTTCAAGACTTTTATCTCATCTGCACCAGAACAGCGAGTGTGTGCAGATAATCAAGAAGATCTTACAGTTAAAATAACTAAATCATTCCCTTCACTGCCGGCTTTGACCCGCTCTTCTGCCAAAGTGTTTCTATGTTCCGCTGGGAGAGTCATTTAAAACAACATTATCGCATGTGGTCATTGCATATGCCTAATTTTCTCGCTATTCAGTTTGAACGCATTGGGTCTAATTTGCAGCAAGATCAAAAAACAAAAACACGCAGCTGATGTCAACATGAATTTTCTTCCATACTTCATGTGCTTCATAAGGCTGAGTAAATCCTGAATTATAAAGCATGGGTAAATTAAGCATCCAAGATTAGCGCAAAGGTGGATTTAGATTTTAAGTTTGTTTGTTGGTTGGTTGATTTTTGTTATTTCTCTGTGCTGTAGTTTGCCCCAGAGTTTGTCATCTGAGCGTTCACGTTTCCCCCCTCTCCTACTGGTTCCCAGCTGTACTCCCCTTACCCTTTCTTTCTCAGAACCCATCCAGACAGATGGATTCAGATAACCACTAATGCCCAGTTTCTAAGCTACTTGAACTCAAAATGTAGCTGTGTTAACACAGAGCTGTTCCCGAGCTAATACATTCTGTTGCTCAGTTTGGCTTTTTATTCTGGGGCATAAAAAGGAAAGGTTCTGTGCTTTCAGTTCCAGTGCACAAACACATCCAAGGATGGAGCAGTTGTTACAGCGAAAGGCTGACTTCATCTTGGAGCTAATTATGCCTAATCCTTGGGAAAACAGTAGCCGTGTACCCTGGTTGGCAGGTGGAACGGTAAGACCCTTCAGCATGTGCAAGAAAAATTAGCTCTTTGAAGACTTAATTATTATCTCTAGCAAATATAGGGAACGCCTGTGTGAACTCTGGATTGTAACAGCCAAATTTGGTTGCATTTTCAGAAGGACTACCCTTAACAAAAGTCACCCGCCTCTTGATCACAAAAAAGACATTGAGGTGCTGGAGCAGGTCCAGAGAAGGGTAATGAAGCTGGTGAGGGGTCTGGAGCACAAGTTTATGAGGAGAGGCTGAGGGAGCTGGGGTTGTTCAGCCTGAAGAAAAGGAGGCTGAGGGGAGACCTTATTGCCCTGAAAGGAGGGTGTAGAAAGGTGGGGGTCGGTCTCTTCTCCCAAGTCACAGGTGTCAGGACAAGAGGAAATGGCCTCAAGTTGCACAGGGGAGGTTCAGACTGGATATTAGGAAAAGTTTTTACAATGAATGAGTTATTAAACATTGGAATGGGCTGCCCCAATGGGAAGTGGTTGAGACATCATCCATGGAGGTATTTAAAAAACAGGTTGACATAGAGCTTAGTAATTGGGTTTAGTGACTGGTTGTGGTATAGTTTTTTTGTTTTTTATCAGAGTTAGGTTGATGGTTGGACTAGATGACCTTAAAGGTCCTTTCCAGCCTAGAGAATTCTATGATTCTATGATTCTAAAACTGCTAGATTATCAGGAATACAGAAAAGAATTCCAGGTTTAGTTAGTTATTTTTGAAAACAGATGTCTTTTCATTCCCTAACATCAGAGTCCATACTGATGAAATAATTCTTGCTAAAACTGTGAATACACAAAAGCAAATGATCAGATCAATTAGCCTGAGACATAGAAACAGAACAATGAAAATTTTAGCTTAATATGTTATCTTTGTCAAAGTTACAGTCTGAAAAGTGATTGTATAGGCGGAATCAAGCAATTCTACTAGTAGTAGGTGTTCTCAGTTCATACCACACTGAGCTGTGATAGCTGAGTAAAGTAAACCTTTCAATATCTGAAGGAAGCTGACAGAAGAGCTGGAGAGGGACTCTGTCAGGAAGTGTAGCGACAGGACAAGGGGCAATGGGTTTAAATTGGAAGAGGGGAGATTTAGATTAGACACCAGAAAAAAATTCTTTACGATCAGGGTGGTGAGGCACTGGAACAGGTTGCCCAGGGAAGTCGTGGAAGCCCCATCCCTGGAGGTGTTCAAGGCCAGGCTGGATGGGGCTTTGAGCAACCGGCTCTAGTGGAGGTGTCCCTGCCCATGGCAGGGGGGGTGGAACTCGATCTTTAAGGTCCCTTCCAATCCAAACCATTCTACGATTCTATGATTCTATGACAGAATAATTATAGTGAATTTCTCTAGTTAAGTAACTTTCTTCTGTTCTAAATCTCTAATTTGCTCTAATCAAGCTTTTTCTTTGACATACACTTAGAATAAATGTTTCCTGTATAAAATATATCATTTGTTATAGCATCAGTAATATAAGAAGGAATGCCTACACTTTTTTTAAATCCACTGGATTTGGTTCCCCTAGAGTGTACCACATTGGGTGCAGGTTCGTTTGTCCTCCTCCAGCTGCTCATACCAATTCTGTTCTCCTCCACCTTTCTTTCCTTCACTGTCCACATCAGCTTGTTTCAGCCTCCATTCCTCAAATTTCTGAATACACCTCCATTCCCCTGGCTCAGACATCTTGGCACTCACATCTTCCCGTGTTTTCTGCTATTATAACTAGTTCTGTCATAAGAGAAAGGCATTTCCCAAACCTCCTTGCTCACATTTAGATAATATTACAGATGCTGAAAAATACATTATCATACCTTCACCAAGAGATTCTCTAATGAAAACTAAGTTAGCACTTCTGGTGCAAAATGCTTCAGCATCCGACTGAGGGTTGATAAACATATTAAAAGGAAGATACGCTGGCCAAGAGACTTTTAAACACAGCTTGGAAGGTGCTGTAAAGTGGAAATTGACCACCAGTCACCCGTGTATCTACATCTGGATCTAGCAAATTCATGTTAATTAATTTTCGTATTTCATTAAAGAAACTAGGATTTCCAAGTTAATAGGCTTTGGATTTTACTTCCCATCCTTGTCCTGTGGCAGTTGAGAGTCTTCGTATCTTAATGACATTATGCAACCCATTAGCACAGAATCTCATTTACTATACTCTTGTTGATATTAAAAGTAATGAGATAAAGTGCATAATAATAAAAGTCAGCAAATAAGTAAACAAGGGTGAGATGTAAAACACATTACTTCTTTTAGAGTCTTTAAAATATTTTATAACTTTTTTGAAGAATACCTTCTAATATGGACAAAGGATGGTTAGCATTAAATACACATTTTCCATCAGCCTTGATGTTTGTTTTGAGCAGAGTGGTGACGATATAACCCATTCTAAGGAGAATAGCATGAGACAAGTCTATGCTATTGTAACTGGTACACTTTACTGATGATTTTTCCCCCTACTGAATATTCTGATGACAACATCAGATTTCCTTTTACCATCCTTTTACTAATAAAAACAATAAACAAGGGAATATGAATTTCCAAACAAAAAGCTGTTTCATTTAAAGAGTCTATACTGGCAAAGTCTCTACAGTAGAGACTGAACTTCAGCAAATACAGAACAAAACCAGGGATGTGCTGTGAGAGATTGTCTACATGGCGCAGGCATCACTAAAAGGAGCTAATGCTCAAATCTGAAGCACAATAACTACCCAGCACTAGCTCCCTGCACTATTCTGCCCTGAATGCCTTTGTGCATCCAGCTTAAACCCCACTGCCAAGGGAAAACTGCAGAAGGACACTGGCAAGTGCTTTACATGACGTTGATGTAAGGAGCTAAGCAGTGCACAAGGAGCAACTTTGGCCTGTTTCCCTCTTCTTTGAGATACAATCATAGAATCATAGAATGGTTCAGGTTGGAAGAGACCTTAAAGATCACCTAGTTCCACCCCCCCTGCCATAGACAGGGACACCTCCCACTAGACCAGGCTGCTCAAAGCTCCATCCAGGCTGGCCTTGAACATTTCCAGGGATGAGGCATCCACAACTTCTTTGGGCAACCTGTGCCACCATCTCACCCTCCTCACAGTAAAGAATTTCTTCCTAGTATCTAATCCAAATCTCTCCTTTTTCAGTTTAAAACCATTACCCCTTGTCCTATTGCTATACTACCTCGTAAAGAGTCTCTCCCCATCTCTCCTGTAGGCACCTTCAGCCTCAGGTGAGGCTTCAGTCAAATTTAGTGTCCCTTGTACCAGAGCCCTTGCTACTGGAAAAATCTCTGCAATTTATAGTAATATCCTTGCCTGCCTATGGACACGTGACATACCGGAAGCCCACAGCCGTGCGATTTGTGTGATAACACACTTTAATGCTCTGCTTGGAGCAAGATTCCTTGCAAGCGTCCCTTACACCAGGTACACCAGGATCTCACACGCTTCCTACCTCAATGGAATCGTCTCCTCCCACCAACGTGGAGTTTTGTATGGGTAGAATCAAGCAATTCTGCTACTAGTAGGCGTTATCAGTTCTACCTTTTTATCAGCTATATGGGGTTTTTTTAAGTTCTGGGGGTTACCTGTCAACCCAGACTCAAGGGCTATAAAATACAAATGGAATTGGATTTTATATCCATCTACTGCACTTGTAGTACACAAATTTAGTTTCCCTGTGATATCAAGCAAGCACGTCACACAAAAGAAATTTAAGAATACTTTGAAGTCCAGACTTCTCAAAATAAGTCTGTTTTCCTTACTAATAGTTAACACCTGAGATGAAAGCCATTTTAAAAATCTTTTGATCCCAGTCAATGACTTATGGCAGATTATTAAGAACAGTTTTATTTACACAAAGTACATTTACATTTAAATTAACCTTATTTAAATGCATCTTTGATTATTTTTAATGTTAATATACCAATTTTAAAATTCCTTATTAATTTCTTTTCTCACCAAATGCATTTAAAATAGGCAGCCTTGAAGTAGTTTTCAAAATAATGGATACAACAAACCTGAATAAATTTTGCAGAAGTACTAATAAAACATAGTGATTCATTAAGAGCAATTTCAAATTTCAAAGAGCAATTTCAAAAACATAAAACCTGGCATTTTCCAAGGTGGTCTTCGTAAAAAATATTGCTTTCTCTAGAAACTTAATTTAGACATGAACTTTAATGAGTGAACCATCTTTTCTCTCCCCGTCTTCTGAAGACTCTACTTTAGAGTATTGCTCACAATTGCCAACATTATATGTGTATATTCAAGGTTCACAGTAGTCTTATCAGCCTCCTAAAGCAGATTCAATGAATACACAGGATGCCCTTGTAATAGAAAATTTCCAGGTTTCAAAAGAACATGGAAAATATAGCAATTTTATCTGTGTAATTTTGCATGTAGCTACCTGCATGTGCCAGCTTGTGTGCCCTTAGTGAATGTTCACTGATTGTAGAGACACTCAACCCAGATCAAAACAGATACATTATTAAAATATATTTTCAAGTGACTGCACACTTGAAAAGGTCACTGTACAGACCACAAGAATCACACAAAAAAATATTAAAAATTAAGCAAAACCAACTTGTATTTTTCAACATTGTACACTTGGCCTAGGAATATGCCTGCAAAACTGCCACACTTGCTATAGTAAGAGAAATATTTCCAAAAATATTTAAGAAGTTTAGGAATCCATATCACATTCCTAAAAATTTCCTCCAAAATAAACTAAGTAACTATTGATTTGTTACCTACATTTCCTCATGTGGTTTCAACATTTTTTGTACTTTAGGATATTCGCTTCCTATTCCTTCATGCACTGCAAGAATTAAGCCAAGAATGGATGTTTGTTGAAATTCATGTGGTTTAGAAAAAGGAAAGTGTGCAAAAGAACTGAATATAACATGCAGTTACATAGGATCCTCAAGAAAAAAGGAAAAATCCTGGCACAGAATAACCTAATACACATATACTGTTGATCAGGGCAAGGAGGGACAAAGTAAATTCCCAGTTATTAACAGAAAAAAAAAAAAAAGCCAAATAAATCAGAAAAAATAATAATGACAGTTAGAGGTCTAAAAATTGCTAAATAAACTCAATAAAATAAACAGGACACATTAAATAGCAGAACAATGATGTCTTTTTAGAGACATTTCTTCAGCAACAATCTCATAACAGTTTTCTCCTTTTCTAGGCTCAACTAGGGCCAACTGAAGACTCCAATTTGGAAAGAAAGAAATCAATCAGAGGAGAAGCACAAAGCTGCCATCCTGACAACCACTGCACGAATTCAAGCATTGGAATGGTTTGCACAGAGATGCTGCGCAGTCTCCTGCCTTGAAGGTTTCCAAGACCAGGTTGGACAAAACCCTCAGCAGTCTCTGAAACCAGTATTGACCCAGGTCTGAGCAGGAGCTTAAACTTTTAGACCACGGATGGGTCTAAAATCTAAACAGGGTATATATGCTATGAATCTTAAATATCAATATATGAGCTCAAAACTTTTATACCTTTATTTATATAGAGAATAATATTTAAAATATCAGAGATGTTTTCTGGAATATACATACAAATATAGTATATTTCTATTAAAAGACACTATGCAGCATTGCTGCTTTTCTTTTTTTTCCTTTCCCTTTTTTCCCCTCAATCTTTTGTACTCACTGAGATATTTATCCTTCTACCTTCTTTCCATTTTATGAGGCTGATCTGGACTACAGATTCTCAAACCATATCTCAAACACTTTATACAGAAGTTCATTCCATACATTTTTTTGTGGTTTGTACTTCTGAGCCTTTTGTATAAGAAAGTTTGCCTTTCTGTTGCCCAGTAGTTGTGTGATTCCCTTTTAAAATTTCAAACATGAAATTACGACCACTGGGACAGAACATCGCATCCTGGGCTGCATCAAAAGAAGTGTTGCCAACAGGTCCAGAGAAGTGATTCTCCCGCTTTACTCTGCTCTA
>JAOTQQ010000001.1:204116165-204174316 GCA_026546715.1 Gallinago undulata | reverse complement strand
AGTTGGGGGTGTCCCTGTGACTGCAGGGGGGTCGGACTAGATGGCCTTTGGAGGTCCCTTCCGGCCCAGATGATTCTGTGATTCTATGATTCTATTATTCTATGATCTTTCCAAGTATTAAGTATCACACTGAAGCATGTGTTGCAAATAATCTCTGTGTTTCAAGAGATTAAAGAGAAATTGCATTTGCTCATAAAGGCCAAATCATGCTGCTGGTTTTCCAAGATTAATATCTAAAAGCTCGCAACCTTCTTGTTCGGGAATAATGAAGTGATATCTGATTAGAAACACGTGCAAAAATAAGCTAGCTGAAGGAATGAGTCACACAAAGGTGTCAAATCATCAGACAGAGTCAAGTTCATCTCGGTGCCAAATTGTGGCTGAACCCAAGACAGATCCAACTGGGCTCTGACTTGACCAGGGCTTGCACAACAGCTTGAATGACTGCAAACATGGACCGTGCTTTCGCTTCGAATATGAGACAGAGTTCTGAGTTCAAAAAAGTATTTGTGCGGATAGAAAGAAAGCATTTCTTTATCCTGCTCTTTCATACTTCTGATCTGACATAACAGGATCATTCTCAGAAGTAGGAATATATATAAACCTTCAGTTCTCATCCAACATTTCATATATTTTTCAAGCAATGACACTCTAAACTTGCTTCATAGAGTCAAGGAAGTATGAATTCTCCATATCCTGCCACAGTTGTTCCATCATAAACCTGTCAGACAATCTCTCCATAAAAAGAAATTTCAGAAGTAGGTAAATACTTCGCAATCCAGTGCAAGTCTCTGTTCCAATAGGGCTTCCTCAAGAAAGGTGGTTAAACTATCAATTTCAAGCTTTCACAAACACTCAAAACAAGAGGATGTAGCTCTAGTAAACAGGAAGGTTAATTATTTCATCTGCATAACATTTAAAGAGATCAAAACCTACCCCTTTTTCACAAGGTTTTATGCTACAGTTAAATCTGAACAAGCAGGGTTTGCTTATCTGATACTGTAATACAAAGGAAAAAATTGCCATAAAGGTGTCCTGTAGATGAAAAAAGTAAGTTGCAAATAAACTTTGATATGAAAATAAATCACTATCAGTTTCAGACATTCAGGGGCTAATTGATCTGTAGCTAATTCTGGAACTCTGGAGTCGGAGTGTTCATAATGCAGTTATTTTACTTCTCCCTACACTATCTGTTCGTTTTTACACTGAAGAATGGATGCAGGTACTGAATGACCTGGTCAAAGCTGGGTTTTGTTGCTTGTCTGTGAATCAAGCTAATCTGTACAGGTGAAACCTAAAGTAAGATTATGCAGACAGGAAATGTGCAGGTGCTGTATAAAGACATGAAAAATTATTACTAAGTCCTTCCAGTTATCAGTGTGGTCTGTGGCTTGGGCGCTATTAACGCTCAGATACCTGATGCATATTGGTTTTACTCATGTAAAAAAGGAAAAAAATACCAAATCCAGATACACCATTTCTTCTAAAAGGAAGGGAAATTATTCAAATCAGAAGAGATTATGATCTCCCAGAACTGCACTGTCATCACTGTGGTCTCATCTTGATCCCCATAGCTGGATTTCTCGCCATTGTCTCTGTCACTGGCATCTCTGGGGCAGCCACATGGAACAAAAACCCTGCAAAGGCACGTGCTTTGCTTCCTTCCACAGATCTACCATCCTCTTTCGCTTATTTAAACTGTTGCTTCTGTGCCCTCTGCAATACTCGCTCCCACTGCAGATGGTATCGCAGCAAAGGGAGCCCTCTTCTCTCATTCCTTCTGGAGACAGCAGGTCCCTCTGCAGAGAGCTCATAGGAAAGTGGCCTGGCTGTTAATACATGAACTGATCTGGCAGTTGACTCCTGCCCACACAAATGCCCCATTATTTTCTACATTTTCTGCCGCTCTGGCTCAGAGATATCATTCCTGACACTGCAGTAGAGCCTCGCTGGCTATAACTCCGTATTTCTGTTTAAAAGCATTTTAGTTCTTCATTAAATACTCTGTTTCACAGTTTTGCATAGGTAAACTGTCAAAATATGCCACAAAATGAATCAAAAGGAGGGAAAATATTTCTTAAAAGTATGACCTGGGGCTGCAAAATAATTGTTTTGTTTTTTTTTTCTGGGTTTTACTATGCTGCCTTTCTCCATAATCCAGGTAAAATCTGATCATTGTCACACTGTTTGCAGTAGAAAAATAATATATTTGATTGTCTATGTTGAAGCTAGTCAAGTAAAACGATGCACCCAGTTAAGCTGGGACCTGTTTATATACCACTAAAAGCTTCCATCTAAGACACAGCAGCCAGCATGCTAATTGTTTTAATTATGAAGTACAAGTAGAATACACACAAAGGGAACCCGGCTTCACCATTGCAAAGAGCATTACATGTAGACAAGTGAAGAACAATTATAGCAAATCACTGAAGGATGTCATTAGCTGAAGGAAAAAGAAGGGGAAGGGAGAAAAATAAAAAATAATGCAATTCCTATGTTTCACCTCAATAAATTTCCAGTGGCCTATGTTGTTCTTCCTCTCCAAAAAGAGTCCCCTTTCCCACTTCTTCTCTCAACTAGAGCTTGTATGAAACTCATCAGATAAAAGGAAAGGGCATGAAAAATCTTTCAGTTTACACTTGACCGTTCTCTATTAAAGTAACTGCAGAGGCTACAGAAGCCACAAGATGGCACATTGTTTGTTTTCTGTTTCTCACAGCACAAACAAAAGATTGCATTAGGACTCGAAGGATGAACTACTGTAGCTTTATTAGCCCCATTATCTTTTCAACAACAATCACTTTC
The DNA here is from genome assembly GCA_026546715.1 of Gallinago undulata. Classification (NCBI taxonomy): domain Eukaryota; kingdom Metazoa; phylum Chordata; class Aves; order Charadriiformes; family Scolopacidae; genus Gallinago; species Gallinago undulata. The sequence continues at coordinate 204,171,511 of JAOTQQ010000001.1, read as the reverse complement.
CTCTGAGTGCAATGTCTAAGATTTTAATTGCAGCAACTATTGAAGTTTCGGGAAAAAAAAAAAAAAAGAATCAGAATTGCCATGTATTTAATTGCAGCGCCTATTGAAGTTTTCAGGGAAAAAAAACACAACAGAATTACCATGTTACCATCACTCCAACTGCCAGAAAGTATACACACATCATGAGAGTGAAGTATTACTGCTTTTACCTAAAAGCCCACTGCAGTGTGTTCATAGATGTGTTTTGATTCGTATAATCTGACTACAGTAAACAAAACAGATTTGTAAAACTACCTGTGTAATCAAAACACTACCAAAACATGCAAATCCCAGTGAATATACTATATAGAACTTCCAATTTCTCAAATTCTTTTACTGAATGCATTCGCCACTCAGGCAGTGTTCAGGAATCCTACACAGCTGCATCATTACTATAGCACTGTTGATGTCCACCCAGTTTTGTGAACACATTTTCTTCTCAATGGAAATTAGCTGAAAAATGAGGAGTGGTATGAGCAGCTCCATGGAAGCCCTGCATGAGGGCTAATGCCATGCCCTCATTCATTCCCATGACCTCATTCCCAAATCCTACTCAGCCTTTGAGATGACCACAAGTAGCTGTATTTCATGAAAGTTTTCAGGCTTTGATCTAGAGTTTTATCCTGTATTGGAACAAAATGGACATCTCTGAACCTGGAGAATGGGGGAGAAAAAGCAGGACAGTGACTGCTTTCTTCAGTACACCTCTGTGATCCTTTTTGCAGTCCTTAGTATAAACTCCTCCTTAAGCTTTTTTAAACACACTTTCTGGCATCATACAGTGATTTGGTATCACACTTATCCCAGTTTCACACACAGAAAACTGTGTCTGAAAGAAGACATATATGAGAAACTTTAAAGCAAATACAGCTTTGCTTCTGCCATTATTCACACTAGACTGGGATGTCCAGAAAGAAACTCTTTTAGACAAATAAACATTGACTATAAAACTCCAAACGTCTCTTCCAAGTGTTTTGCAGGCTAATTTTACTTTTAACACAAAGACTAATTATGAAATGTATCTATAAACCCCTTTCAAGTGAGCTAGCAAAGCAATACTCCAGCTCCCTTAATAAAAACTCTTTGAGCTGTGATGTTTCTAGGTTTCACATATTAAAGCTACATTTTGTGGTGCTTATCTACCACAGTGACAGGATTCTAAAAGACGGTTTCCAATTCAATCCACAGCAGTCCCATCTACTGCTTATTGATGTTCCTAAGCCTGTGTAAAATTATATTGTGTTTTCTTTTCAGTCTGGGAATATTCCTCTATTTTAGATTTTATTAAACCTAGTAATCTAAAAAGCTAAATTTGTTTTATACAAGTCAGACTGCAGTCAGATGCCAGAGAAGCTCTTCATGAGATGAAATGCAGTTTTCCAGCCCTACCCCTTCTGCTCTGTTTGGAGGAACTCTTGCGCCCTAAAAGGACAGGACACAGCTACTAGTTCTTACCTTTACTATGGTGTTTTCTAGAACCAGTTCCTAAAGTTCACCAGCAACTTGTATCTGATTAAGTGGTGCAAGAACATAAGTATTTAAAAAGATCTTTTGACGCACACTATTTATCATTATGAAATGGTTCATATCATTCTTAATGGTGTTAACACAGGTCTTTTCTAATATTGACCTATGTGCATTTAGTGTAGAAGTAGTCCAGAAATACCTATATGACTAATCACTTCAATATAGTACATTAAGACCAGTTATTAAGAGAGCTGCAGGTTCTGCCTCCTGAGGACAATTTGTTTTGTATGTGCGACACAGAAGCAGCATGATTTTATTGTCTCTGGGTCTTTGCTTTTGAAACTCCCTACGTTGGCAGCTTCAAAATAAAACACACCCACCAGAAGGCAAGATGAAGAAGATGACAGCAGGGGAAGACTTAGGGAGAAGGGGAAGGAAGACTGTATTTCTTCCCACATGGGTTTGTTGTGGCCAGGAAAGATTCATGCAGTAAGACAATTATAGACAGTAGTTTCCTTTCCCTATTTAATTAGAGTAAAATTACATTAAGAAATTGAATACATCTGTCAATAAGACAGTATTTTTTCTTGCTCAGAGCTAAAAAAAAAATATAAATCATAGGAAGAGGGAGCTATAAGACTGTTTCCAGGCTGAACTTCTGTCCGTTAAAGCAGATGGCACTGCAGGTGAAACACATACCTGCTGAGGTCAGGGAGAGATCACAGAAACCAGCTGTGCTGTTCCCCGAGTCCCTCCAGGTCTGCACAGCATGTCAAGCAGCAAAAATAGTCCTACCAACCTTAGTAAAGCAGTGGTTTAGCCCCAGTAGGCAGGTAGGCACCACATTGCTGCTCACTCACTTGCAGTGGGGAGCGGTGGGGGGGACAGAATTGGAAGGGTAAAAGTCAGAAAACTCGTGGATTGAGATAAAGACAGTTTACTGGCCAAAGCAAAAGCTGCTTGGGCAAGCACAGCAAAATAAGGAATTATTTCACGCATCATGCAGGTGTTTAGCCATCTCCAGATAAGCAGAGCTTCACCGTGTGTAATGGTTACGTAGGAAGACAATTGCTGTAACTGCACATGTCCCGCCTTACTCCTTCTTCCCCCAGTTTTATATACTGAGCATGACATCATATGGAATATCCCTTTGGTCAGTTAAGATCAGCTGTCCCAGCTGCGTCCCCTCCCAGCTTCTTGTGCACCCCCAGCCTACCCTCTGGTGGGGCAGTCTGAGGAGCAGAGGTGGCTTTGATATTGTGTAAACCCTGCTCAGCGATAGCAAAAACATCCCTGTGTTATCAACAGTATTTTCATCACAAATCCAAAACATAGCCCCATACAAAGCCACTATGAAGACAATTAGCTCTATCCCAGCTAAAACCAGTACAAAACAAAAGACCGAACAACCCCTCAACAGTCTGTCAGAGGTACTACCTCCCACCCAAATGTAAGAACACAAGAAGATCACTGTTTGGACCAAGTGGCCGATCTCCCCAGTATCTTGTGTCCCACAGGAAAATAAGGAGGGTGCTCTATTCTTTTCAAAATAATTTCTAGTATAAGAGAAAATTTTGTACTCCTGGGGTGATCTTATCTGGGAACTATCACGAGTCTAAGATCTCTCCTAGGCACCCAGAGCCCACCCTATGAAAAGTGCTCACCCAGTCTCCACCACCACGTGCACTGCTCTACAATCATTCACACTAAAATTCATCAGCCATTTTATCTCACAGTCTTTTAAGATCCTTTTACAATTCATCATCCAGATGTTGCTACCTAAACTTGCAAATTATTGTCACCTAATAAATGTAATTCTTGACTATTCATCCCCCCAAAATTAGGCAATATATGAACCCAACCTGTTTTGCTCTTTTTTCTTCCTCCTAAGACTCAATCACCTACACTAAATTCAATGCCAAACTGCTAGAGATATTTTGCAAGTCATTTCATACAAATCATAATATGAAAATTCATGTAGCATCATAATATTTGTCTTGTTTATAATGAATGGCAGATCCACCTTTATTCTAGTATATATGTTTTTTTCTATGTGAAGTATGATGATATTTTAGATCTCTCCATTTTAGATTTACGCAAAGTTGCCTTCTTCAACAATTTTGGCCTCCACTAGTACACACTAATGATGGAAAGGTAAAAAACTTACATATTTATTTTAATCAAAGTAATAGGTATTATGGGACATTTAAACAGAATTCTCTTTTATTTCATGACATAGTGACAAAGCAAATTTAAAAACATATCATAACTAAAATTAGTTGATTTGGGCATTTTTGATAGGGAAAGGGAGATGCAAGAAAAGGTGGGGAAAAAAGCTTTATCCAGGGTTTTTTTTTTTCTGATTGCTACTTAACACTGTCAAATGAGTACAAAGCAGTTCATTCTGTAAATGATTATTCTGAATATGAACAATATAAGAATTCTTTAAAATAATCCTCTATTAGAGCCAGCACTGCCTTTAATTTTAAAAAGGGAAGCTTCTGAGAAGAAAGGAATTGTGAGTGATTGTTATGACCCACTCACTATTATCGCTTAAGCACTGCTACCAGAACTATAATATAATCCGTTCCTCATTAAAAAATGTTTTATACTCTTTTACACAGTTAAGTTTTGTCTTCTGAAGTTTAAAAGGATTTCTGCTTGAAGGTTAACTTAGAACAAGATATCATTATATTCATGAACTATAACTGTCCACCTACAAGTAACAGCATTGATGAGAATAAATTCATTAGCTCATAGGAAAAAAATATGTTCACTACACAAATATCCTAAAAACATATACATAGTATTATATACAATCTATTATATTAATCTCTAACACTGCTACTAATGAATATACCAGTGTTGTATTTAGACATTAGTATTGAAATTCTGCTTGCACTGAAATCAGCAGAAGACTTTGAACTTAACCAAACTCTTACTGAGTCCTATTGAGATACCATTTCTTATTGTATTTTTACCTTTTCTACACATATATTTATTTCATGCAGTTTAATACAGGACTCCAAACTGTGAAGTTGAAGCATGGTCAGAAATTGCACACTCCTGTAAACATTATAGCAACTGTCAACATTCTTCTTTCATAATTGCTATGTTTACAAGGAACATTTTTATTTTCAATTTGCTTTTAATCAAACATGGACAAGGAAAAACATAATGCAGAGTGAATAAGACCTCATTTTAAATTACTGAAATATAATACACTCATTATATGCACCTCAAAATTAATATAGCCATAATCATATTCAAAATGAATTACCTCTTACTTCAGAACTCTCACCAGAGATGTTGCAAAGAAGACTCCATGATTTTCAGTAAAACCTACTAAATTATATTTGCTGGCACTTCAGAAAGCATCACTAAGAACTGACAGCTCTGTAAGATGTCAGGTACTTGGCTGTACACTAATAAGAATTCTGAAAACATATTCATAACAAGTTTACAAGTCATTAGTGCAAATCAGGAATGATACATGACATACACATCTAACGTTAATCTTTTAGACACAACCACATGCAGTTGCTGATTATGTTTAATCTTATTACTTATGACAGCCAAGATATTCTGTAACTGACACATTACCTGAAAACAATTCAATCTAGTTTTGTGCTTCTTCAGTAGGCGCTCTTCCAAACTTTGTCTCCATTTAAAAATAGTGAGAAGAGATGGCCACTTCAGCTGGCTTGACTCTTGGTTTTTTCCTTTCTGCCCATCCAAAGAACACCTTTTTTGGTAATGTGGGTGCAAAACCTCATGAGCTGCTGCTTTTACACTAGGTACACTTCCTCTGTGATTTATCAACATTGAGTTATTTACCGCTAGATAGTTCATTTTTAACCCGTCCTCTGATAACTGTTTTCTCACTTTTTGTAAAAGAAAAAAAAAAATGAAAAAAAAGTTTCCTTTAGACCTCTGTTTTCAAAGCCTTATGAAACACTTTTCTGTATATAATAGTACTCTGCACTCTAAATTATAAATCTCTAAAATTTTACAATAATTTCACAGTATTTAATGCTAGTGATTGCGGAACCCCAAATTGGGGTTATGTCATGCACATGCCACTAAATTGGTTGTCATTTTATCTGACCTATCTCAGAGAGGATCCTAATCTATTATTAACAACTCTTATATGAGACAGGCTACATGGGATCTCTCTCACTTGTGTGTCCTGCGCTGTTCCTCTTCTATTGTACTAAATGTATATTGTATATGTATAGTTGCCAAAAGCAAATCACAGCATCAGTGCACTCATGCAGCATGAAAAACAACTCCATTGACACATATTCAATGTAGCCAATAAAGATGTAGTAGCCTTATGAAAAGCCTATGAAAAACAGAAAAAATAAAAAGCTTCCTGAATACAGTTTGCAGAGCCACATAATTAAATGCCAGAGGGCTATGAATTCTGCTGGATGAACTGAACTGGTTCTTCTTTTTTTTATTATTTTTATTTTTTTTTTTAAATCAATCATGCAAGCCTGAGCCCATGCAAGGACACCCATATATTTCTACACCAAAACAATATGAAAAGAATGCCTAAAGCAGAAGCTATAGAAGCAAAACTGCAATTGTGAAAAAGCTTCCTGACCTTTCCCTCCCCCTCCACACCCTCCTCAAACACACTGGAAATAGAATTGTCTGCAAATCTTGAAGCCTCTGGCTTAACTTTCTAGAAGCCAAGCTGACATATTTATCATTAATCAGAAGATGTTCTTGCTACTATCACATAGTTCATTTCAGGTAACACTTGAGAAACAAGTTTTCTATGAGCATTAACACTAAATAGAAAATCACTGGACAGAAAAACTTTTTCACTGCCTCCACCTTTCTTTTTTTTTTGGAGGCATAACTTAAAAGAGCCAGTGTCTAGACAACTATCTGCTGGCATTATTGAGCACTACATTCAATAATTATTGGGACATTTCTGACCAAATTGGGGCAACTCTCAAAGCTTCTGGTAATTTTCATGGGAAAAACAGGAAACTTGAATGAATGAGAAGATGTTATTGTGTCCAGTGAAGGAAAGGCTGCAGCGTGGTTACATTTTAAGACACCGGATAATCCATGCACAAGTAGGGAAGCTGGGGGTAAGCCTACAATGACAGCATGCACTCAAGCATTTAAGAATCAAATGAGGAGGCAGAAGTCTATCAGAAATGAAACTCTGCTACTCCTTGTACTTATGTTCTCTTATTAGAAGTAGAGGACCACAAGGGAAACAAATTCAGCAGTACCACTAGGAAATATTTGACGTATGTGAATGAAGCACAAAAAGAGAGATATTTCTGGATTTTGTAATGCAAGATGGATTTGGGTTTTGGTTTGGTTTGGGTTTTTTTTAGAGGCGCAGTGGAGGCGTGAGGAGGACACACACCACATATGGGACTATCAAGTCTGAGGAACATTTGTTCCAGAGCAACACCAGTAATGTCCTCTCACCAAACTATTAGAAATGAAACCACAAGAAAGCTGGAAAGATTCTACTTATCCCTCAAAGCAAAGCAACGTTTTCAGCTGGAAGCCCCCTATTGCAATCAGACACATGGAAAGAAATCAGAATTGTCAAGTAGAACAAACTGACTTGATCATTATTATCACAAGGGAAGCAAAACAGTCCAAGGGAAAACTAATTTTGTTGCTCAGCTAATTTTTTTCATGACTTGCACAGCACTGGGCTTGATTGAAGTGTTTTATTGTCTTTATTATTTTCAACACTTGTATAATTGATCTTTTTCGTTAAAATCTCTAAAATAATTTTCTGCTGAGTTTCAGCAGTAAATTCTCATGCTAGTGGTAAAACATGGTGTAATTGAGAAAATTCTGTGATTTCTCCACCTTTAGGATAAGAAATCACATTTTCACTCTAAAGCACAAAAGAAGGTCATGGATGCCATCGCCAGAGATGTTTTCAGTCAGAATCAGACTTGAAGGGGTTGTCTCTCTTTTATTTTTTCCTTTACCAAGAAGATCAGCAAATGCAATGAAAAAAAGTCTTCTTATGAACTTTCTCCAGGCATTTACACAATATGCATTGTGATACTTTTGTAGGGCTGGTGGATGGGGACAGTGTAAGAGGAAAAAAGGGGGTGGGAGGGTACTTTCCAGCAGGAAATCTCAGCTCAAACTACTTAAGCTTCAAACTGATTTTTCAATGGAAAATTGCAAGAAACCTGTGAAGTGACAACTTGGAGTCCAGACAAGAGACAAGAGGAAGACCAGAGGTCTCAAAAATATAACATATGGGTAAAAATGGATTTATTAGTCTAGTTAGAGGAGTAGTCCTAAAGAGTCTTTAATAAAAAAAAAAGGTTACTGCAATAAGAAGAAACTATGTATTTATTAATACAAGAAGGCAAAGTGCTTACATTTTGATCAACATTTGGAAAGGAAACTTTTATAAATACAAGATGTGCTGGAACAGATTGCCTGAGATGACCATAGCAAAGCATTGACTTTTCAGAGTGTATCAGAAAGACATGTCAATGCTGGTCATGTCTTGAACCAGGGGGAAGGCTTAAGTGACCTTTTTGTTATCGTATTTCCTTTAATTTCTATTTACTAGAGACTTTTCTTCATCGACTATAGGAAATCAAGGATTTTTAGTCTCTGGTTTTAGTGCTGAAGAACTCAGAGAAGGTTTGAAGAACCTCCCTTAATATGGACATAAAAAAAAAAGAACACCCCAAAACCTATTAGTTAGGTGGTATGAGCCTTTCACATTTTGCATATAAATTCACTAACAACTAGACATGGAATACAAATAACAAAATACACCATCCACTGCTCCAAGGTCAAGAAATTTCTTTTTAAATAAAAAATAAAATCAATTATGTATTTTCTGAAAAAGAAACAGCTAAAAGCTTGTCTCCCCACTCCTCCAACAAGAGATTTAACAACACAGACCTAAGATAGTTTATAAAAAGCAATGCAGATACTAAAATGTCACTAATTTTCCAAAATAGGTGTCACTATTTAATTTCCTAATTAGCTGGAAAGCCAGAAAGTCACTGGTGTTCAATGTGCCTAACTCTGTATACACAATAGGAATTTGAAAACTGTCAAATTACTATTAATGATTTTTTTTTTGGAGAGCTGGCAGTATCATGAATCTTCCCTGGCAATGTATATCTACCACAGAGGCTACAAAACCCACACTTAAAACAAAGAGGCCCTTTCAACATAACCCCAGCTCCTAGGTGAGTTGGGAGATACTGGCAAAATACGAGAGAGCATTTCCCAAAATCTAGGTTTTTTGTTCAGAACACTGCAAACACCGCAGATGAGTAAGAATGCACATCAAAGCGTTAACAGGCGTGTTAAGAACATGAAATAAAAGATCTGGGGTGTAATTCAGCTGACTGTGTGTGTGAGACTGGTAACATTTCAGATGCCCCAGGGTATCCTGCCATGCCTAGAGCTGCCGCTCCAGAAAAGGTCAGATTTCTAAAGGTCCCATGTCATATCTGCCACTTCATGCGGATGCCTCAAATTCTCCAAGGTACCTAAAATACATGAGAGACTGACGCCTAGACACCCAGATCATGCCAATTATGTTCTGAGACCCCTGAAGCAGTTTATGTCTGCTCGTGTATTACAGCCACATAATTGTGTTAAACTCTTTCGTTTGCCCAGAAGCTTTTGCAATGAGCAAAAAGAACTGACATATTCCATAGTGAGCTTCTGAGTCCGTGTTAAAGCAGAATATGCTAAAATATTAGTAACAGAAATCACTTTTATGCAGGTTAATGTCACCAGAAATTTTGAATGCCTAGTGAAATAAAAATAAGCAAAGAAAAGAAAAGACAAGAGAGAGGGGGGGAAAAAGGATAGATAAAAGAAATTCCTCTGGAGTCTAATGAGCAGAGTAATACATTCACCTTCCAAAACTAACTGGAAACCAGTTCCTACCTGTTTTTCAAGAAAGCTTGAAGATCAAAGGAATGTAAATAAAATCCAGCTAGGGTAAGTATGCTAATGTCTGCCTAATTTAGAAGAAAAGTAATCAATGAAAAGGAAGCAGACAGAGAAAAAATAGAGAGAGAGGCACAAAGTGAAAAATTCCATCAGAGCTGAATAAAAAGTAATCTTTTTTGCACCTTTCTGAGAAATCTTAAGATAGGGATGGCAGTACTTAAACCATTAAAAAAGGAGACAAAAGTGAAATAAAATTAAATGGATAAAATAATTGTTTTTAACCAAAGAAATTCTCTTAGTTAAAGGGCTGGAGACTGAGACACTACTATCCCATATGTGTTCTCAGTTCTTGTAGAACTCCCACCTGCTTGGTGGGACACTGAGATGGACCCCTTGGGCAGACCCAGGGTAACTAGTCTTATAATTAATTTAATTATAAACAATTAATTCTGGGTGTAACTGACCTTTTCTTTTCCCTAAGAAAAAAAACAGACAAAAAAAAATAAGGCAGAAGAGCCTCATGTAAGAGGGCCAACATGACTGCCCTTTGAATTTGTCCATCTGTTCTCCCTTCCTCAGAGCACAGACAGGAGTTTCTGTCTTCATTTTTCAGACTCTACTCTTCTGCTTCTGGAGAACTAAAGAGAATATTTTCTGAAGTCAATAGCATTTTTAGAATGTTGATCTTACTTTTCAGAGTTGTTTTAGAGCTTCTGCCTATCCCACATGTAGACGTTCATCACAGTGTTGCCCACTGTTTCATCTTGCCAGCGATTACTGCCAAGACGAAAACAGATTTCTTTTTCCCTTCCTTTCCCTGTGCCTTGAATAATATCTTCATTTAATATTGTTACAATTTGAATGTGCTGTTTCTGTCCTGACCCTGTCAGCACGAACATCCTTTTTCAACTTTATCTATACCTTTAAGAGAAGATATGATAATATCTTAATTATTCCTAAAATATATTCATATCTGCTAACTACCTTTCCCTTAACACATAAATTATTGATAACCTCTAGGCAAGATCATTACCCAAATATCTGACTGGAGCTGTTATCAGTTTCAATTCATAATTACAGAGTTTCCATTATTCTCTGCCAGTAGAGATTTCTGGTTAATGGAAAGAAAGGGAAAAAAAAAAAAAAAAGAGCACATAGATCAACTAATCTCCTGATTAAATGACTTTTTAATTTTGGGCCACATTACATGCATGCAGTTACACCTGGCAGAAGCAAATATGCTACTACACATCAGCAGGTTCCTCCACCATCATTTAAAGAGTAACGGATGAATAGTTCTTTATATCTAAAGAATTGCATCTACCAAGTTACAAACTTGGCCATGGATGCTATAAACCAGAGTTTATTCCATAGATGTTTTTTAAACAACCCAATATTAAGTATTCAAAGATTATAAAGAACCACATAAAATGGTCTTTCTCAACTGTTATTTCAAAGAACACTATATGAGCAACCTAAAATTAAGATTGTGGGGTTTATAATAGCTACATTTTTCATACTTCAGTGACAGAAAACATTTTTGCTTTTTCTTTTTTTTCCTCCTTCCCATAAGTGCACGCACTGTAAACTGCTTGCTGGTTGATACACTTACCAATTTTTATTTCACGTCAGAATTTATATATCACCATGGTAATGAAATGAAAATGCTTAGTAGATATGGCACTGTGAAGGCCACTCAAACCTTGAGTCATCCTTATAATTCTCTGGAAATCAGTCACAAATTATTCTAGTATTATCAGTAGCCAAATGGGGGTTTCATGACCCCCTGAATACTTCACTGCAAACTAAATGATGATCTCAGTAGAGAATATAAGGTTTCAAATGCACAAATTTTATCTCTAGAACATGACTGATGGCCTCTTCCCCACAAGATTTTAATTACATCATTATTTCAAGCGCATGATATTAGTTTTTAGAAATTATTATAGTGTTCATCACTGTCATAATTAAGCATCTGTATTACAATATAAATTAAATAATCCATCTATATTCAATTCACAAATTATTCATAATCTAAGTGTTTTTATTCTTGACAACCCTTTTGTTTGTAATGGTTTAAAATATTTAAAAAGGTACTAAAGCAGCCAGTTTTGTCCTTTGGAATAATTTCCCACAACTCCTTTCATTAGAATCAGCATAAGCAACTGTGAAATATAATCAACACCATTTTGATAACTGACATTTTTGTGCTTTGTGAAGTCAGAATATTAACACGTTGCTCTTGGTGTCAAATCACGCTTCAAAAGTTCCTTTGATTTACTAAGTACTTCAGACCCCTAACAAAGCAACCTTACAGAGAAACTTTAATTTGAACTGAAATCCCAGCTCCAAGTATTCAAATCCTACACCTTCTGCCTTACTTCCTTCATCTGTTTACAAGAGATTGTGGTTAAATGGTAATATTATTAAAATTGCAAGCCTTTTGCTAATTTTCTGTATTGAGCTACCTGTGTGCAGGCAATCATATACATAGTTTTTTAAGAATGTTTACATGTATAAATCAAGATTGGAGAAGCAAGAATTGGAAAGGAATGCCAGAGCTCCTCTATTTCCCACAGCTGCAAGAGGAAGAGTAAAATGGAAAGTGCAGGAGGGATGCAAATAACACAGTTGCTTTACAAAACTGAGATGATGCTAATTATCTCAACGGGTATCTTCAAACCAAGGTGTTTCACGAAAGACTACAGATTTTAATTATAAACTGCCTTCTGATTTCAAGTTATTCTAAGACACGCTGAATGAGTCAAAAAAAATAAAATATCTGTAATCAAACATGCTTGCTCTAAAATGCCTATGAACCTGTGTTAGTAGATTACATAATGATATTTCATTCAAAAATTTCAGCTTGAAACAGGGTCCCTCAAAAAAGAGTAAATAGGACAGCTTAGGGAAGGAAGTAATAATTTCTTTTAAAATTTATTTTCCTGCATTTCCATTATAGAATGGAAATGTTATATTGTCGTATGCTCTCTGCAGCCTCAGGAGTCTGAGACACAGAAATTTTTGAAAACTACTTTCATAAAAATAACCTGTAATTTACAGAGTCTTTTTTTTTTTTTTTCTTTGCAGTAACACCTGGGTCCCGTAAAGCTTCCTGGCAGAATTTTGTTGCAATTGAAATACTGGAACACTTTGGGACACATCTTTCCTCTAGGATAAACATCTAAAATTCCAATGTCGGGCAGAAGCTGTAACCCTACTGCCAGAGGGAAAAGCAGTCATGATACTTCCCTAGTAAATAAAAAGCAGAATGTATGAGAGATGTTGTGAGTCACGGAACAAGGTCCATGCAGCTATCTCACATGGAAGGAGCCTTAATAACAGCTTGTCCTTTACTTTTTTTTTTTGTTTGTAAGGATTGCAGATTGAAATGCTATTTGTATGATAGCCAGAGCTATAGAGACATTTATACAATGGAACAGCTGCATTTTTATTCAGAACTTCATTTACATCTCTCTGGATAAAGGGTAGTTTCAACTTTTATTTTCTTAGGTTGAAAAATATATGCCTATGTTTTTGGTTTTCTGTTAGCTTTTGCCCCAAAAGCTCTCTGCTCCTATTTGGCTTGATTATACAAAAATATCAAAGAATTTCTTCAAGCTTTGAATTTCTGCACGGCTCTTGTATCATGAATTGTTTTCTCATGCAAGAATGGAAAGAGTTTGATTCTGAATTTTTTCTGTTAAGCTCACAAAGTCTAGAGGGAGACTCTCAACCTTGCATGTAGGGCATTAGTTAAGCAATTTACACCAGTATCAGCCAGTGTGGCACATCCACAGCTCTCCACATCAACTTCATATTGTCACCATGTCAATAAAGCTAAATCATTGCTCTAGATGGAGCAACAACCTCGGCAGAAAGTTCACTATGAATGCAATAAAGCCTGTAATCACAAGATGTAAAATGTTTTTTTAAAAAAAAAGAAAAAAGTGCTGTACAAGGTTAAGAAAGAATAATAAAGTCAGACTGCCAATGTCAGCTATTATAAAGTGTTAATACTGAAACAGAGGAGTTATTTTACACCATTTACTTTAGGAAAATTTATCTTTGAATCAGAGATGAGATTTTTATCCAAATTTATGTATTTTATGCATTTGACTGTTTTGCAAGTTTTCCTATTAACCATTAATATAAAATGCAAACAGCTCTTAACACACCTGAATCTTCTCCCTTTTACTCTCATTTGAAGCTTTAGAGGGACAGGAGTCCAAAGCAAGCTTGGAGATAGTGTATTAAAGGAAACAATTCCTACCTTCGAGAAAGTGTACAGCACAAATATTCACACACATATGAGAAATACAGTAAAATGTGAGATAATTTGCAAAAGCAGGTCAGTGGCAGAATCTGGGAATAGTGTTTCAGTCTCTTGGCTTTCATTGCAATTCTCCATTAGGGACCAAGGTGACCTTGCAAAGCTAGAATTAAGACCTTCAATTACAACAATCTTGTATGAACTGATGAATATGCTCAATTATACTACAAGAAATATTTTTGTCTGCCAAAAGGCAAAAGTGTGGGTTTTCTTCCTCATCTGCATTCAGCGTTCAGATCAGCATGACTTCTTGTCTTCTAAGGACGTACCAGGGTAGGTCTAAGGGTAAAATTTAGCCTTGTCTGCCACGTATTCCAGTGGATCATAGAACCGTAGAATGGTTTGGGTTGGAAGGGACCTTTAAAATGCAACCCTTCTGCAATGAGCAGGGACATCTTCCACTAGACCAGGTTGCTCAAAGCCCTGTTCAACCTGACCTGGAAAGTTTCCAGGGATGGGGCATCCACCACCTCTTTATGCAACCTGGGTCAGTGTTTCTCCACCCTCACTGTAAAGAATCTTCTTCCTTTTATCTAGTCTAAATCTTCCCCCTTTTAGTTCAAAGCCATTACCCCTTGACCTGCTGCAACAGGTCCCGCTGAAAAGTTTGTCCCCATCTTTCCTGGAGGCCTTCTTTGAGTACAGAATGGCCCCAATAAAGTTTCCCTGGAGCCTTCTCTACTCCAGGATGAACAACCCCAACTCTCTGTGTGTCCTCATAGAAGAGGTGCTCCAGCCCTCTGACCATCTTTGTGACTTCTCTGGACCTGCTCTAACAGGTCCATGTCCTTCCTGTGTTGAGGGCCCCGGGGCTGGACAAAGTACTTGCGGTGGGATGTCACCAGAAGGGCAGAAACACCTCCCTCACTCTTCTGGCCATGCTGCTTTTGATGCAGCCCACGATGCAGTTGGCTTTCTGGGCCGTGACTGCATGTTGTCAGCTCATGTCTATCTTTTCATCCACCAGTACCACCAAGACCTTCTTGGCAGGGCTGCTTTCAATTCCTTCATTCCTCAGCCTGTATTGACAGGATGAGATAGCCCAGTGCAGCTGCCCTTGCTTTCCAGGTGCTCAGAAAACTACACAGAAATGAAAAATGTCTCAGCATACAGAGGGTTGTTTTCTGAATTTTTGAAAATTTTGAATTTTTGAAAGATGAACAAAGTGTTCCTTCACAGTACTTTAAGGTCTGTAAGCATATGATCCCATCTTCCTTCCTCGACAAAGCAGGAAAATACATCCACTCCACCTGTGCTGAGATCAGCAGCAAGGAAGGTGAAAAATAATTTCAAAAGCAATTGCACTTTCCCTGTTGCTCAGTATCAATTTGGGGGTGCTCACCTTGGTGGGATTGATACTGACTGACAATATTAGAAAATAACAACAGTTTAAATGTAATCTCTGATATAAACAATACACAGCTATTTAAAGTTAAAAAGAGAATTCATTAGTTACCCTGTGGGATGGGGATTTCAAAGCTGAAGGACTAATAAAAGTCGAACTGGATCACAGTCACGGAAATGACAGGATTTTTCACAACATTTATATAATGAAATGCTCTGATGCCAGAATGGGCTGTTCTTACAGCTTGTCCTACAGCACTTCTAGACAGCACATCTGTGCTGGTGCAATTGGTGCTCCTCCTAGTAGATAGCTGAGGGACTAAATAACTGTAGGAGATACCTGAGGGATTAAGTAACTAAAATAAAATATATTTTTCCTTTTTTTTTTTTTGGTAGTAATTTAAGATTAATCAAACTAAGAGAAGGCTGGTAACTAGAAAAAGAGTTTTAATTTAAAAATCCAGGTTTGTATGTACATGCATTTTTCCATTTATGAAAAGTTCTTTATGGATGTGCATTCAAGCGTGAAATGTAAATGAGCAGAATTTCAGAAATAGGTGTACCTGTACATAAAGGTCATTTTAAATAAAACAGAATGAGATGCTTATCCTGTTAAGCATTCTCTGTGATCTCAGCACTAAATTGCCCTAAGGGCTGCAAGCATCAGCATTATTACAATGTTCTTTAAGGTTTTTTCTGTCAGTTTAGGAAGTTTAACAAACAAAGTAGTATTCATTTTCTAAAGTTTTCCAAACATTTCATATCCTAAAAGGTGGACAAATAGAAAATGTCAGCAACTAAATGTTACCTCTTAGACATAACAAAAATTGAAAAGGGAGATATTTTTCAGAAATCTGGGCTCTATCCACACAATAAAAATTCTCACCTCCACAAACAACATCAGCTACACAGAGAAACCAAGGAGAAACATAACTAAGAAGGAACACTGAATAATTCAAGACATCTTTCATACACCACCACAAGGTTCACAGAGCAGCAAGGGGAACGCCTCAATTACTGATATGTTTTCCCCTTCAGGGAGCACTGAAAGTTAACTTTCACCATTAGTGCAGGAGAATATCACTTTAATAAATTTATATTAGTAGCACTTAAAGAAGTCCTTAGATACAAACAAGAATAGAATAAAAAGGCAAGGTGGGGAAATAGGCTCTTAGCTCAAAAAGACAACTGTAGCAGGGCAGCCTTCAGATGGAGGTGAGCTTTCTTCACAAGGTTATTTGGAAATTTCCTCCCAGTTATCTAGAGACAGTGAGTACTGTTAGAATTACAATGTAAACCTCCTTTATGACATTTCTGGCATAAAGCACAAGTTATTTAATGCAAAGGCAAGTAGGTAAGGTATTATAGAAAGTAACATTTCTGAGCACGAAAGAATTAGGGGGGGTTCAACAGAGCGGGAGGAGAAAACCATAGTATTTTCTGCTTACCAGTCTTCACCGTGTTTCAAGTCTAACACACACACACACACTAAACCATAACAAGGTCTGACCACCTTCTCTTTTCCAGCTATGTATTACAGGATGCGACAGAGAGATCAGAACATGAGTAAAAAGGAAAAATTCCTTTAGTCACGCATATTCCTGGTAGAAATATATTCAGTTCACACATCTCCCTGGGTTCAATCTGTACCTCATCTGCTGTATTTGAGGCACCTGGCCCAGTCCCATAAATTGGTTGCCTCCTCACTTGTTCTCAATAGCAAAAACCACATTAATTTGTGAATAAGTATTTGCAGAATCAGTCTGGGCAAAGACTATCTGAGCTCTTATAATCACCCAAACCAAGATGATCTAATCTAGATCAGATAACCTGTTCTGTCAAATACTATAGACAGAAACCCATTTGTTAAAAAAAAAAATCCTAAGCTAGTAGCTAGTAGGTAGGTAGTAAAAAAAAGTATCCTTTTTTTGTAAACCTTGGCATATAAAAACTTCTGAATGAATTAAAGGTGAATAAGAAGACCCGAAAACCACTCCTGTGATTCATTTAAGTTTAAAACTTCATCTGAGGGTATTTTAAAGATGAATATTTCTCAACTGTATCCTGTGCTCTCCATTCATGTAAAATAAGGAGTCTTGACAGCTTCTGTTATCCATTTATGGAAAAACAATAATTTAAAAAATGTTTTTTAATTTAAGATTAGACTTCCAACTCCTCTATTTGATATTTCACCAAGTGTTTTGGACAAGGGTCATAACCCAAAACCCTGGCTTACAAATTCAGTGAAATTTTAGATATTGACAAGAAGTTCTGAAAACCAGTGCTTTCAGAAATCTTAACCATGAGAATTAACAGAAGTAGACCGCCAAAAAAATGTAACATAATATAAAATTAAAAAGTATTCTGTATCCCTCAGAAGAGAAAGAGGGAGACATCACAGGACTCTGACAAACAAGTGCTAAGTATGGTCAGGAATGTAACCTTCAGCACCACAGATACATAATGTTGCATCAACTTAAGAATCACTCTGTTTTTGCATCACGGCCTGGACACCATGGTAAATATATTGTGAATCCCAACATATGTAGCCATGCTCAAAGTATGATATTGTAATGATTTGGGAAGTTCTTATGAAATTAGGTACCATAAAGAATTAACAGAAAAATATACTATGCAGACGTAAGGCAAAGCTGTAGTCACTGAAGTGATGTACCATCTATTAAAAAGTCATATTCTTCTAATAATATTAATAATTAATCAGGTATATTTTCTTTTCCTTAAGCTTTGTTTTGATAGCAAAAACAAAATAAAAAAAATACCACAGCACCATCAACTTTTAGATTCTATTTCCAGTTGTGCTGCCCAACTGTAGGACAGCAATTCCATCATTACATTTTCTGACCACCAATTTACCATTTGTAAGCAGGATCGGACTTAAAAGACAACTTAAGTTAGACACTAAGGACTGTACCAACAAATTTCAGAATGACAACCTTTCTTCTGAATGACATTCAGGAAAGAATGTGAAAATAAGGAAAGGCTCAAATGCAGCAATGGAACTACACAGATAATTTGAAACTATGCAGTGATCAAAATACATTTTACAAGACAGGGGTTTGCAAACATCTCCGGCTGGGTGCCACCACCAGACAACGGTAACAGCATAGTAAGACTAGTGGTGGTAGAGACAGTGGATGGCAGTGACCCTCCTCTGTGCCAGGTCAGGAGGGACACTTAGATACTGTATAAAGCCCCCCACTATATCATTAGGACAAGATTTCCAGTAACCGTCAAGGTTTCCCTTCAGTCCTCATGGTTGGGACAAAAAAAGTCTGGCAACAGTCAAGCAGAGACTACAGAATATCCCAGTCAACAAGTCAACAGTTCATTACCTGAACAGTTTTCCATGTATTCGTTTCCCTAAATATAAGAATAATCAGGGAAGGAGAAGTTGTCAGTTGACTGAATCTATTTTGAATCATGCAAAATTAAGCTGTTTGTCTAGATGCCATAATGCAAATACTTCATAAAAACCTTTGCAATGCTTTTTTTTTCCTAACAATGGGAAGAAAAAGAACAAAAGTATGTGGAATAAAACAATCCATAGATTAACAAATATTCCAATGTATTCAGTATACTCTTTTAATGGGTTTTGCTTTCAGCTTTTATATCTTCCACACCAGTGTAGTATGGTTGGATTTAGAGGTATAATTTCATATGCCACGTCCCCTTATTATAGTCTGAATAATTTAGCATGTTTATACTTCAGGGATAAAAACCAGTAAAAACTAAATTTCTTCTTATTCAGCATCCTTCCTCTCTTTCCAATTTCCATATTTATTCCATTACTATGTATAAAAAGTTTGTTTTAACTGTTAACAAGTCCAGCCTTATGCTAAAAGTTTAATCTGCATTCTCTATGCCCACATAATTCTCAGGAAAGCCTTTGTGATCCTAAAGTCAACAGTGTGTACTTTGAACTATCCTGTAAGCTCTTACCAATATAGACATCTTGAAATAAGGAACTTGCAGTGGGACTAGTTCACAACTGAGACAGAGTGGAATTAAAGATTTTGGCTTCTAATAGTGCACCTCTCTGTACAACTGAGCATTTAAGGACTCAGGTTCCATTATTGACTTAACCTCTGTAAGCATTAAAGCATGAATCATATAATATTTCTTACAATTTATAAATGTTTCAAATGAATTAATTCAAATTTACATAGTGTTTTCAAGTGATTTGTCTCAGATAGCTATGGACATCATCTATTTGAAAAGTACTCTGTGATCATGGAACACACATTACTTGATCTTTTTAACAAAGATTAATGAGAAAACCAGTATCAGTATCAGTAGATAAGGCAAGGCAGTTATTGCTAGAACAGCACCTAAAAAGAAGAAGGTTTCAGCTCACTAATGAACCACTTGGTAGCATGGTGTGGACTGAGCACCAAATGTTTCAACTCAAAAGTCAAAATTAGCTTTATTCATAGAAGATGAAGACAATTCCTCATCTTCCTAATTTTTCTTCAATGCTTAATTTTTCTTTTTCCTTCAAATTAATTTCTAAAAGAAACCATTTTATAGAAATAGAAATGTATGAGTTATTTCATTAGTAAAAATCCCCTGGACAATGAGATTTACACATAGAAGAACTAGGATGAATCTGAAGGGCACAGCACTGTTGTTTCCAGACCTCAAAAGCTAAATATGATCATAAATGACTACAAAACTGTTTTAGTAAACATTTCAGAAGTTTATAAAAAGTAAAGAGAATTGCAAATCACTAAATTTAGTGTTTTAAAACAATCACTACATAGTAAAAGACATAGATATTTAGAAAAAACCCAGATCCTCACTGGAACAAATTGTAATGTTTCCACTATTGCTGATTTTGCCATTTATACAGAGCTTAGAAGAGAAGCCACTGACAAGCTGAAAACTCTGTATTAACCTTTTTGAGACGGGAGAGCATAAATTATATATTTATTTATTTGTTTGTTTTTAAAATCATAATGACAATAAATCCCAATTTTAATACTGCATTTGTGCTGCTCAGGGGGTCTTCCAGATGGTATTTTAATACGTATAACCTAGCTTTTCACTGGGATGTTGTTTTTAGTAAAGATCAGCTTCTTTGTTCTAATTAGCTATTGAAAAATCTTCTGCAGAAGTACAAGTCCCTTGTTATCAAGTACCAAGTGTACATCATCTTTTTTCATCTCAGTCACAGGCTGATGACATTTTCAAATATGGGAAAAGAAAACAAGATACAACAAAGGAGGAGGGGAATGAGAAAGCCTTGGCACATGATTTGGTATAATATGAAAGCATGATCAGGAACATATTTTTGTTGATTACTTGTAATATATTTTTTTAGGAAGTCCTGTAATAGCTATTGTAACGTATCTGTAGTGACTATGTAGTGCCATATACTTTTTTTAAATCTTCTTAAGGAAGAAACATGGTGAAAAACTGTTCAGAGTAAACCAAGAGGGGGGATGAAATGCTGTTGATACACCATTTTTATTCTTCAAGTAAGTTAAAAAATAGCAACTTCTGACATAAAACTAGACTGCTACATCGGCATCCTAGAATTTGTATTCCTATTTTATGTTCTCCCAAGACAAAAAAAAAAAGCTGATTTCAAAACCTTTGACAAAAGTGGAGTATAGGAATTAATATTAATCACTTGTTTTGGTATTAGCCAGCCTGCTGTTTGTGCTGCCTTTTGTGATATGCATATAAGGTCTCCAGGGAACTGCAGTACATTATCTACACAGGAAACGAGTCTTAAAAAGGCATAAGCCTGCTTACAAATGATTAAGGTATATCACACATGTGAATGAGCAGCTAAATTCTGACAGATACAATTAAAATCAATAGTTCAGTCATATATAACCACCTAAGATGAATAAATTTTGCATTAAACACAGACACCTAGCTCACTTATTATGATTCCTGTTTCTGAAGTGCTGAAGAATGCAGTGGCTGAGGTTTATGACCTTAACATGAAATTCAAAATATATTTTTTCCTTAATTCATCTACAGTGGATACTACAGGAAAAGCAGCAGCATCTTCAAGTTGTCCATATGCACTTTTTACTAGTGTTAACACATTTTCTGCTGGCATTTTGATTTTCTGCCAACTGGTTGCTGGGGTTTCCTTGCCTAATTTTAGGAGAAGGCAGCGAGAACGCTACTGACATAAGGTTTGCTCCCCAGGAAATCCAGAGTTTGCAAGAACGTTCCCATTATTCACCGTAAAGATCTACTGCCACATGTATGCTAGGACTAGTCATCCAGGCACTGAAAAGTACTGTGTGATTTTGTAGAAAGCTCCAGAAAGGAAACTGTGAAAGGTGGAAGTTTGCTCAGCAGGTATTTTGCCAAATGCTACAGAGGAGCACAGCGTTCCCTGTAGCAGTCTCATCTTTGTGAGGGAGGAAGAGAAAAGAGGCGACAGAGGAGTAGATGTGTACGGTAGCACCTGGCCAGATTTCAGCTAATTTTAATTGCCTGTGTTAGGAGCCTAGTCAACTTTGTCTCCCCAGATGGCGAATAAAGCATTTCCAGGGAGTAATTCAGCGCATGTAAATACGAATCAGACCTGAATGAAACTTTCTCCACTGACTGGAGCAATGGGACTGGGCTCCTACCTTAAGGCTGAGTGAGGTCAACCCAGACATAAAAACATGCTGCTCTCCATGGCTAAAAATTAAACTATGCAGACCTCACCAAACGAGTGTGCACGCACGCAACATTTTTCTCCCGTGACCACAGAATAATTAAACCTAACTAGTAAAATAAAGTATGGCTATTTATGACACGGAGGTGTTTTTACCCTCAGAGATACTCCATCTGTCATCACTCAGAGCTGCGGGTGTAGAGTCATCCAACAGATCAGAAGGACCCACAGTACAAAAAGTGCACACAAGAAGACAACTCCCAGCTGTGAAGAGCTGGCAGCCCAGACGGCAGCTCAGAAGTGGAAGAGGAAATGGAAGAGGAGAACCTGGAGAGAAGGCTGGAACAAACCAAAGATGTCCTCATACACCAATTGAATCTCCACCATACATCAAGTTTACAAATCCAAATTTTGAGCTTCTTGTGTTCTGTGCCAAAATCGCACACACAGAGAACTGTGTATCTTGCATTATTTTTTTTTTTATTATACAGATTACAGAGGGATGCATATGTATAGAATAATTTAGTGCAACTAATATTGTAATACACCCTTGGTGCCCTTCTCTCACTCTGAGCAAACAACAGGTTAAGTCTTTTAGCACACGTTGGGATTTGTCATTTCATATCTACGAGCGCACACGCGTTGCACATTGACAACTATTTCCCAGATTAAATTCACTGAAGTCTGTTTGTTAAACTCAGTTAGTATGGTAAGGCCTATACTAAGTGGATATTTTTTTTGTAATGAGATCTTCACAGGGAAATTGAATTTAACAAGAAACTTCAATCAAAAAAAAGAACCTGAATGTGATTTGAATATTTTTCTATATATATTCTTTTTTAACTGTGAGTTTTCTTGTTAGCAATTGCCTAGTAAACAGTAATATCATATCAAACAACTTTAGATTTAGATTTTTTATTAAGATTTATTCTGAGTCCCACATATTTCAGTTCTTATTATCTAAGAGATGAGAAAATTTATATTTTCCAAGGTTCCTTTTTTTTTTTAAAGAAAATGGTCTTAAACATTTATGTGAAATTTTGATCATTCAGGACAGAAGACACCCAAAATTACTGACTGATTGCCCATTATCTGCAATGCAAAGAGAAAATTTAAATGGTGATAGTATGAATAAAATGATGAGTGATGAATGATCCATTCCATGGATTTATTTTTACCTCTTTACAATAATTTATGAAAAATATGCCTGCATATTAAAGCAAGCCATCCAATTGTAACTATCTTTTACATATTTGAAGTATTTTAATATTATCTAAACAAACAAGGTTTGCTCAAAATTTAACTGTATAAGAATATTAATCTCTGTACTTATGATTTGGTACTGGTGATAATGTTCCTCTGATTAGCAATTACAGAAAACAGCTTGATGCCATAAGTCTTCCTTATTGAATCTTCATTAATCACAATAAGACAGCACTACTCATATCTTCTGTGTGTTTCAAGACTGAATGAAGATCCTGCTATTATCTGCAAAACCAAAATCCCTGCTATGTATAATAGAAAACATGCTTTTATGAAAGGGAAGGGGGGGGGGGTAGGAATCCAGCAGACAAAATGCACAGGAAGCTTGGGACAGCCACAGTAAATCTCTGTGGTAATTTAGTGAAAAACAACTATACACCAGCTACCAGAAAGAGAGAAATATGCATAAAGGTTCTTAGGTTCACAAAGCACTACTAGAAAAAGATTCTCCAAACAGGGTTTATAATGCAGATCATCGTCATACAAGAACTCAAACCAAAAAAAGTTGCAACCACTCATTCCACTTCCTTTTCACATCAGATTACAGCTCATAAATCTGACATAGCCTGACCTGCTCCAATATGGATTAAATCTTTTGGGGTTTATTTTTTTGTAACACAAAATATCTTGTAGAAAGACATCAAAGTATCTGTCTTTCTGAAAAAGCAATACTTCAGTCTTTCAGGATAATACCCTAAAAAGCAGACACTCAAGATTTTTACTCAGTTTTGAAACTACCAGCTAAGGCTATTAAAAGACTTTTACAATGTTATTGCCCCCATTCCTTAAAATCAGACTGTGTGGAATGATGCAACTATTACTGCTGAGCTCTTCTCCCTGGGATCCATTGACAGGACACGTGCAAATGGTTCAAAGCTGCTCCAGGGGAAGTTTAGACTGGACATTGGGAAGCATTTCTTTACTGAGAGCATGGTAAAACACCAGAACAGGTGTCCTTGAGAGGTGGTTGATGTCCCAAGCCTCTCAGAGCTTAAGAGGCATTTGGACAATGCCCTTAACAACGTACTTAAACTTTTGGTCAGCCCTGAACTGGTCAGGCAGTTGGACTAGATGATCCTTGTGGGTCCCTTTCAACTGAAATTTCTATTCTTCTATTCTATTCTCTTCTTGAATGGTGATAAATTGTTCTATAAGAAATATCAATATGCAGTCAGCATCCTATATGTTCTGGATAACATTTCAGAAACGTGGTTTATCAGTGCTGGAACACAAGTAAAGTGTAATGAAATTCCCCAGACTTCATTTTTTCTTTTTTAATACGGACAGGCTGAAATATTACCTAGCTGTCAAAGCTTTTCATTTGGAAATAAATTCTTACTTCTTATGTTGCTCACGGAAGAGGAAGTCTTGTCAACAAGCAGGTACTGTTGGAGCCTGGGTGTCTCAAGCTAGCAGCATGCCAGATTTGTCCTCATTAACTGACTCCACTTGCAGACCTGTATAAATGTGCCCTGTTCAGCTACTTACTTGCATGGCATCCTGCTACTCAATGCAGCTGGCTCCAGAGCAATCCCATCTGTCAAAATCCATTTTTTCAAAAATGTGTTTTTGTTCCAAGGCAAAATGAAACACAAGTTTTGTGAATTGCAGAGAGATTCTCACAGCACCTACAGCGTGATGGCACTTGG
Organism: Gallinago undulata; assembly: GCA_026546715.1. Lineage (NCBI taxonomy): Eukaryota > Metazoa > Chordata > Aves > Charadriiformes > Scolopacidae > Gallinago > Gallinago undulata. The sequence continues at coordinate 204,146,832 of JAOTQQ010000001.1, read as the reverse complement.
TGATGCTTCCAACAACCAAGCAGTAGCCTGAATAAATTAATTTTGAAATATTAAAAAAAAAAAATCAATTAAAAATTTGGTATTTTCTAGTGGAAAGGTGGTTCGCTGAGCATATCGGCAAATAAGAATAAGGGACTAGTAGAAACATATGGCAATTTACAGTCATTATAACTTTGCTTGCCAAGCACTTTGCTAATCTGGGAAATGGTCATGTTGAAAGTATAGCTTGCTTTTTTAATCACTGTCTCTAGTGACAAATAAGATGTAAAATAACTAACCATTAAAAATCTTTCCCCAAGCTAGCAATGTCATGTGACTAAGGAAGGCCAGCATCTATTGCCAGAAGTAGTCGATGGTTTATCTCTGCAATGGTCTGTTTTGCCCTTTCATATCCCAGAGGAAATGAATAGTTGCTCAGCAGCCTTTCAGCAAACTGGGGACAACCTTTGGCACAGTCTCAGCTGAAGTCTCATATTCTGGATTAATAACAAGTCCACTTTGCCTCTCTACCGTACTTGTTCCATTAAATGATCAGAAAAACTAGCCCAAAGCACTTAAATCTACTCAGAAAATCAAGGGGAAAGGGGAACAATCAAGAAAGTCATATAACTATTGAAAATTATCTTTCACTCACTGGGGTTTCTGATTCTGTAATATATGATGAAGTATTATTTAATCATGTAATTTTGTTATCCGTAACTCATGAAAATTACTTATCACCACTTATAATTTTACTAAAATGTACATTTTTCTCCTTAGAACTACAAGTTTTTCTTCAGACATATTTTAAGTACTTGGGAAAACAAGTATTAATGAGTAATGAAAAAGATATAACTAATGTCATAATTAAAAAAAAAAAAAAGAAACCATTTTAATACAAGAATTGACAGCTTCTTTATTTGAAACCACATATGGCAGCTCCAAAAACCAGTACCTCCCTGTGCATTCTCAGCACCTCACTTTGCTCTCTGACATGTCCAACGTGGCTTTTCCCAGGTTGGGAGTTCCGACCCCTTTATCTTACTGATTTTACTTTTGTTCACATTACTAACAACCTCCTACATTATAAATATAAGGGCATTTTTACATTATCTTTAGTCTCAGAAATGTTTTCATGCATTTCAATCCTACCTTACAGATTTCCAGTTTCCCTTAGTGACTGCCAGCCTTTGTCACCTTGGTTGCTTGTTCGTGCTCCAACGTTCTTGCTCTTTCTCCCTCTCTTCTGTATAATCTCCCCTGGTTATATTTTGCCCTTTCCTGTCCTTTCAGTTGGCATCTCTAGTGAACTTTTTGCATCTTCTTCTTAGGTCCTAATCTATATAATTGCATTTAGCGGGCATGATTCCAAACTGAACTCAGTATTCCTGTTCCCAACTCCTGTCTTTTACTTTCCTCATTTTAATTCAGCTCTCGCAGGAGCCAGAAATACAATCCATAAACAAAGCATTTCACAATGCAACCCACTTTGCACTGTCTAAACACACCTCTTCCGAAACAGGGGAAACTATCTGGCAAATTGGCAGTCATACTTTACTTCCCTGAACATAATGCTCTCTCATACTGAAGAAGGAAAATTTAAAAACCAAACTCCACATCCAAATAAGCAATCAAGTGAGTTTTATTCTGTGTTCTCTTCTTCCCTCTCTTGTCAGCTTCTCATTCAATTCCAGCTGTTCATCATCTTTAATAGACAAGATTTTAAGAAAAAAAAAACCTCACACAATTTTGTCACTGAGTAGATTTTAGTGGATTTTCTCACCCTGACTACTGATATAGATGAGATACTGATCTCATCTTCCCTCACATCACCCTTTCAAACTCTTCAGACTCAGCAGCCTGTTGGAAACTGGTGCCTACGCTACAGAGCAGAAGGCATCCAATCCAGCCTGTTACATGAAATAACATCTTGAAGTTGGAGGCAAGTAAAACAACTGCAATAAGTGGTCTCTAAAATCCCTGGTAAAGTCTGAATCTGACTGCAGAAATTGGTCCAATTTATTAATTTATTGGAACAGAGTATCAAATCTGTGGATTTGAATGGGGTGGGTGTTTCAATCAGGGTCAATGAACTGTTAGAATGTAGAATTTCATTGGCAGGAACTGAAGGAAGGAAGGAGGAATGAACTGGTGAACAAACTGCAGCCAGGCGTCTGCAAGGCATCTTCATGGTCTCTCTTCTGAGACACTGAATCTAATCAAAAATTGTTTGGCCTTCAACATCATGACTAAACTGAAATTTTAACTCAATGATCCCAAGGGTCTTTTCCAACCTGAATGGTTCTATAAACCTGAGAAGACAACTAATTATGGAACTATTGCTCTCATTAACTCTGTTGCAACCCAGAATCAACACAATTATATTTTCTTTTCAACAACACTGTATTTTCTTGCTTTTAACCAGGATGACATAGTTAAAAGCAAACCCAGGAAATTTTTACTATGTGGTCTAACTGGCCAAATTTATATGAAGATAATGAAAGGAGGGAAGGTGTCAGGGGAGTAAAAGAAACTTTTAAGAGATGTGTGGGAATGTCACTAGCAAGCACAGGATAGTGGAGAACTTGCTGAAAGCTGGGATGGAAAATATTAAACAACCCTCCACTTGGGAAAAAGGAGGGGAATACGATGTTGCCAGTTTTTTTTTTCAAATTGCTCTTAAGTTACAAATATATTGACACCAAGGAAAAGCTCTTTGTGAGAGGTCTTGGCAAAGAGACAATCCTGAGGCAAATACAGCTAAAACAGTTAAAATTGAGTTATTTTGAGTTAAAAACCATGTATTCCAGAACTTGTATTTCCCCCTTTCCTGTTGCATACAAATGGCATGAGCTTTTTTCTTCGAATTCTTCACCTCCTGCTTCCAAAAGATTTCTTCTTGCAAGAATTAATCATCTGTAGCAGTAATGATGAAAATAGAAGAAAAAAAAAATCTGCATCTGAGATGAAGCCAGGTAGGACTGTGATTAAAGGTTGATATTTTTACCTAGTATGCAAGATTAGATTTTCCATTTTTATACATTCCCTCAAGAACTACTTGTACAGATTTATATGAGTTGGCATCATTCTGTCAGTTCTCAGTGTGGCAAATGATTCTGGAGACTGGACTTGAACTTCCTCTAACAATAATATGCTTGAAAATAAGTACCACACATAAGACAAACCTATGACCATTGTTTCTCTTAGCATCTGCTTGGAAGAATCTCATGGGATACAGTCATGGATAGAACAAAGCTCCGGGAAAGTGGTTATTTTCAAAGATCATCTCTCCCAAGTTTCAGAATGATCTATCCCAGTGAGAGGAAGATAAGCAAGAGTAGCAGGTGTAGCATGGATGCAAAGGAGCCCCCACCAAAACTCAGATATAAAAAAGAAGTATGAAAGAGGTGAAAGCAGGGACAAGAGACCTGGGAGGAATATGGAGACACTGTCTGAGTATGCAGGGATGGGGTTAGGAAAGCCAAAGGCCATCCAAGGCTAAATCTGGCGAGGGACATGAAAGTCCGAGAAAGTTTCTATAGGTACTTCAGCAGCAAAAGGTAGACAAGGGAAAATGTGGTTCTGCTTCTGAATGGGGCAGAGGACCTGGTGATACAAGATATGGTAATGCCTGAGGTACTCCATGCCTTCTTCACCTCACTCTTTATGGTTCAGACTGGCCTTCAGGAATCCTAGGTTCCTGAGAACAATGGGAAGGTCTGCAGCAAGAAACAGCATTTTTATATGTGTGCAGTATGACAGAAGAAACTTTTAATCTGAGATGTATACTCACACTATAGGCAAATCTCAATCCATATACCTCCTTTATCTAACGATATACCTTACAACTCAATGAAAAACATGTCCTAGCCAATGCCAAAGCAGAACTCCTGGAAGTAATCTAGGAAGGTTTGCAACACTTGTTGAAGGTAGTTCCTTTCAGTACAAGCTTTGATTAAGGAAAGTAGCTACACAATTTAATGTAGTGATTTTCTGAAGAGAAATCCTCGGAAGTGATAATGAAAAGAAATAAAAAAGCATCCAGAGGGACAACCATATTATATCCCAAGCACCAACATAGCAATCGCATTTAAAGTGCTTTCAAGAGTATGAAAATACTTAATATTTTTATGGAGATTGTCACAGATGCATATTTAAGAACAAGAAGGACTCCTAGGAGAATCTTATGTGTCCGCCTGCAAAATTTGGGTCATAGACACCCATCCCATAATTCCTAAAACATTATACTTCTGTAGCTTCAGCAAGAAAATACTCTTTAGGCTTTATTTTCACTAAGTATAACCATGAAAAACAGCAAAATCGTTGAGGGCTTTCATAAAGACAAATGTTTAAGTGAATTTGACTATGACTTCTCTTTTGATTTGACCTTGACTAAACTGAAAGCACATAGAAAAATTTACAGTGAATGCTAGATGTGAGCTCTACTAAGATCTGGCTAACTGCCTCTGCTGCGAAAGCTCTTTCTATTTTAGTAAAATTTTATGCACAAAAGCATTTTCCAGAAACTGATGTAGTATGTTTTTATACCCAAGCTTAATTACAAAAGCTTTTTCATAATAACAAATATTGTCCCAAGCAGAGACTATATTTAATAAATATGCTTATTATTTTCCTTAATGAAAGCAATGTTTAAAAATTGTAGGTAATCCCATTACACTGTACTTCAATTATACAGCCCAGCTCTCCTACCCTCCTGCTGATAGAAGACTACCTCATCTTAGTTTCCAATTATATACATTAAGTCCTTCCAAAACCACCTTCATTATTACACACAGCATGTTTAACTCTATCAGAGAAAAAGCTGTAATTGGGAAAGAGCAAAATGCATTTTCAAGATGAAGATAATCACAAGAAAAGTTAATTATGTCAATTAAAATAATCTTCTTTCCACTCAACAAATATGACCTATTTGTAGAGACAAACACAGCAGGACAGGTTCTGGTCCTTGATAAACCACGGTGTTTCTACTCAATTCATTCTTACCAGAAAATTTGGAATACAGCCAAATTTTGACTTTATGTTGTAATAAAAGAATGGCCAAAAAAAAAGGACTATTGGATGAACCCAGGGGAATCCTCTAAAACACAAACCATAACATTTCACATACAGGTCCAAAATTAAACCTAAGTATTTCAGTTCTTGGGTTAAACTTCTACTTCGTAAAAGCACAAAAGGACTACTGACACAAGAGTACTACTGACAGAAAATATCCTGGAAAAGTATGAAATTAAAAATGGTAGATACAAGAAGTAAAATCTTCATGGCTACTGCCAACTGTTCTTGGTGAAGAATTTCATCTCAACATCAGGAAACAACCAGATGAAGCTATGAAATGTTGACTTTAATCATAGTTACTACCTCTAGTCAGAGCTTTAAGTGCTGAAGATACTGCCACACACAGCAAAACTAGAGCTGTTTACCCTAAACAGCGTTAGAGAAGGCATCAAACAAGAGGCACTCAGACCCTATAACCGCACAAGCCCAACCCAAGCCAGGCCCTCAGGCTGTAGAAGAAAGAGCAAGACGTGAGGCATCTCTCCTTATTAGCTGTTTTTGATAATAGTTAATTTTCCTTCCTCTACACCCTATAACTTACTTTGACATAAAACTTGATCAGTCCCAGTGACTTCATCACTTTTTAGAAAGCACAAGGTTTTTAATAGCCTGCTCATTTCCATATTTTTACAATATCTAATTGTGATAGCACAGTTACTCCCAAACCTAATTTTTGATTGTTGTGTTTTTCCATTCCACCTTACAACGACTTATTTAGGCCATTCTACTTTTGAACATTTCCTAATACACTTCTTGTTGTTGTTCTTTGGGCGTCAGAAACAGAATTAATATTCTAGGGAGTATTAGAAAAAATTCTACAATACCACCATAAACTTGCTTTGAGTGAAGTAGTTTAGGTAGTTCCTTGCTTATGCGAAATTCATATTTCTTTGTCTTACAAATTCCTGCAATTTACTGTATAAAATTTTTACTGACTATTCATGATACGAAAGGAGAAGTCAGGTGCAACTACACTGCAGTTTAGAAAGCATTTTCAGTTTTCACAGGGAAATCCATCTTCTTCTAGAAGAAGTTCTAACCTATTCATTTCTTTTACCGTGACTTGTTTTTTCCTATCACTTGGTAACTTCATCAGAGAACTGGGATCAGTGCCAAAGATGTTTACCTCAATTTTATTTCCAGTCCTAAATTAGATTCCTCCTAAATACTAAATTAGATTATTAATCAGTTAAAATCTAAATCTTCATTATTAATTTACTAGAAACAATACAGCAGCTTGTAAAACATTTATGCAGCAGTAAACGGAGAACCACTTTGCAGAGATCATGACATGCTTAATTTACTACACAACTAAATATTTAATTACGAATGGTAGCAAAGCTGAAGGTGCTCTGTTGAAATTAAACAATCATTTAAACTATAAAAAACTTAACTGTATTGTGGGCAGTAATGGTAAATTTCTTAAACAAGTGGTAGGAAACACAGTCCCTTTTGCGGGGTTTGCCCTTACCAGTTAAGTGAAAAATCGTGTACTTGCATACCCAGTTCACCATTTACTGATAGGTCTGTTTCCCATAGTACTTCCAACAGAAATAATTTTAAAATGGCATACTAAATTAATGGAAAACACAACATGCTTCATATGCCGTTTAAAATAAATAGAGTTTGGAGAAAAAACCCTATTATATTCTTTATAGCAGGATATTTTTTGCATTTGCAATGTAATAGTCTTAATTCAATGCCTTCCTTGTTAACCGTACCATTGCTAATTAATGTTACTTTAACTTTCTTGTGCAAATCTATGTAATTCTTTGTTTCAGATTCAATTTTCAAAGCCTTTGAGGTACAATTTTTTAAATGCATTTGCATTTATGCATCCAGATTTATATTAAAAATTTTGGCTAATGATCATTTTAGGAAATTGCAGGTGGACCTTTTGTAAAGCCTTCTCACCAGCCGTACATCCTTCCCACTGTTGGACCTGGGAAGCAAATGATGATATGCAGCATACCTATTTAAGGTGAGCTTCAAAACAGGTATTCTTAGGTGAATAAACATAGCTGAATGTTTCAGAAGCAGTTAAACGTATAGCAAGATGGACAATGAGGAATTCTCCTTCTCCTTCTCTTTTTCTTTTTTTTTTTTTTTTTGAAGTATTCTTTCCTATTGTCTCACTGACTCAAATAACATGGCTCCAGATGAGGAAGGCAGGGACTTTTACCCTTATGAAGAAAGATGAATGTCAAGAATGGAGAGAGCAAAGTGAAATAGGCTGGAGGAAGTTAAGAACAACAACAGCGTGTTCCACTTTGAGAGGAAGGCTCATTCAACAGAGTATTACACCAAACAAAACAATGATCAGGCTCTAAGCGTAGTCCTGGAAACAAAAGAGTAGCAGCAGGATCGCTTTCACTTAATCTTGAACATCTATTTCAAAACAGCAAATTGATACTTCTTAACTGTCAAGCTGTTTTTATTAATAACATAGAATATCCTGACCTTTTGCTACCTCATAAAAGTACATGACAGTCTTCTCAAAAATACTGCACCTAAAATCTTTAGAACAGTTGTGAGATAAGAAAACCACAACTATGTACACATAACTCATTTGCTAACTGGAAAACAGTTTAGAAAAATGTTTTAGGAAAAGAGTAAAACATGTTTTTCTACATCTTTCTTATGTCGCAAGGCTAAAGAATATTTCATAGATTTATAGAATTGTGTACTATAGCTACTCAACACTCTAAACAGAATAAAGAAACATACATTTGGTAGTGGGCTTCTTAGTACACTTCAGCAGCTAATACATTATCCTAATGGTATGAGACCTTGCTTCTCAAGGTAACTTGTAAGGGAAGCTTTTTAAAAGTAAGATAAGTGATATTGCCGGTATTAGTTGATCCATGCTCAGTTTAAACATCACTGCATTGAATATGGCAGAACTTAATGGAAGACAGAATGAAGTAAATTTAAAAAAGATCTTTGTCTAGGACTGAAATGGAAAGTTTTCATGCAAAGTTTGCTGTTCAAATCCAATTCCAGTTTAATAATGATAAATTATTGCACTGCTGAGCATCATGAAAGGCATGTGATAGCCTCAGACTAGTTCATACTGGTAAGATTAATTAATTGATTAACTAATAGGATAGCTGAACATAATGAGTCACTCGGCATAGTGCTGGTATCATCACCGGTCATCTCAGAAGAGCTAGGAGTTGTGGGAGCCATACCCTCACCCTGTATCTAAAGGTTGTCATTTTTGAACAGACTTGCAAGAGGGTGGGGGCAAATCACAGGGCACCTGTTGGGCTGTTTTCTGAGATGCATGTAAGCTGTGCTGAGAAAGGGAGCTTCAGTCTTCAGAAGAGTGTGTGAAGGCTTCACGTGACATTTGGGGCCTCCTTCCTGGTGGTAAAACCTCTCATACTGCACGTACCAGCTAATCCCTCAGGTCTTTCAAATTGCCCATCTGAAGCTGTTGGCATATATTAAAGCCATAACCAAGCTTTCCCTGACGTGCATCAACATTTTAAGCAGCGTATGGCAGAGAAATCTTTTTGCACCATAAAAAAAAATGTGCCTTCTTTAAAATAAACTGTCTTGAGAATCATATCACATGACAATAATTCTAAATTTTACTAAAGATGTTTGCACACACCCATCTTTGGAAGAGTGCCTTCCAGTGGGAGCAAGTTATATACGTACCAGCTGTAATGGTCCATATAGTAAATTAAAAACCTGTAAAGTCTAATTTGATAATCTACCTTCAGAAATAGCGAGAAAATTCTCATCCCAGTTTTCTCCAGGGACTCTAATGCCAAAGGACAGATTGTTTCTTGACAGTGTTTCAAACTGATCTCTATTTGCAAACAGAGCAAGTGATGCCAAGTGCAGTTCAGAACGCAAATCAAACAGCTATTTTATTATGCGCTGTTTTGAATTGAATATGCAGGACAAGGAGGCAAGTAATGCCAGAAAAAAAAATAAAAATTGCGCATTACACAAGCCTTTTCCATAATATACTTGAACACTGCATAGAAATGCAAAGATATAAAACAATTCCAATAAAATAATAAGCACCTTATGAATTAAATATTATATTCACAATGCTACACACTGGGTTTTAACAGAATGTGATATACAACGTAGAAAAAAGTGTGGAAAATCCAGCTGAAGTTTCAAATGCAGTAAATATACTACTTTTTCTCTTTAAAATAAGGAAACAAAACAAAGGGGAAATGATAAATTATTTATTGAATAGAAACAGGAAAGAGAAACTGAGGAAAAAAAATATTTGAAAAAACAGAGTAACTTGTAGCCTGTGATAATAAACCCATTTATTCATTAAAAGGAGGTCCACACTGATTCCATTTGAGTCACAGCATGAGCACTGGGAGCAGCAATTAATGCAGCCATTGGTGTGGCAGTTGTTTCCTGCACGTTCCTCCTGTCCTTCTTGCTTTTGGTTTGAAGCAAACAAGATGAAATTTAAGTGGAAAAGTTACTTAACCTGTTTCTAAGATGATCGTGACACTGGGTAGAAAGGAAAAACTGGTCTAAGTGACATGCTGTAGACACCTGTTATGATTTAAAGACCTTGTTGTAGCTGAGAGGCAGATACACCCAGCAGCGGTGTCTGCCACAACAGCAACGCATGGGGGAAAGAGAAGACGTACACCAACATAGGGCAGCCAGCCAAAATGAGAGTCCTCTTAGATTAAACTGGAGTGAAAGAGAGAAGATAGTCTGCGTTTTACAAGGAGTTTGCCTATAGCTGATTAACAGATACTTCTTTAATGAGCGAAAGCTAATTTAAAAGAGGAATCTCCCTTATTGCTCATTAATTGCTATGGGTAGGCGCTGGGCCTGTGCAGATGGAATGGGAAAGCAAAAACAAGAGCAAAATTCCTCACAGATGAAAAAAAAAAGAAAAATACCACTTTGAAATAAAGGATTCCAAAGGATTAACTCCAGTAGTTTACTGTTGATCAGTATCTTATTTTTAAACTTCCCTCTTGCATTTTTTCAAGATTAGCTGAATTTATTTATTATTATTATGGTGATTTTGAGGGGGAAGTGAGCTATAAGCATAATAAATCTCTACTTAAGCAGCTTATCCCTACTGTTATATATTAATTATGGCACATCTGGGATTATAAGCAACTGCAAATAATAAAGGAATGAAAAAATGAAAGAGTTGAGTGGCTATATGTTTCTGCATTAAATCCCAATATAAGAAAATGTCTTAGAATTCCAACTGTGCTAAAGCAAAAGGCACAACGAGCTCTGGATACAGGAACACTCGCATATTTTTCTCAATGCAGTTATGTCTGAAAAGATAAGATCTCTCCATAAAACTGTAAAATAGAGCACTTACAAAGTCCATTTGAAAAGATTCCTCCAGGGGTCTGGGATAGCTCTGGTATCTGTTCGAACAGGTAGGTCTGCAAATAAGTGATGCTCTTTTGTCACCCCATTGAATCTGGTCAATGTGGGCCTTCCTTTGCCCAAACACAACTAAAAACTAACCCCCACCCTTACAGCATCTGGCAGCTACAGGAGATGTCCTTAGTGAATCAGTCATTTCACCTCTCGCCAAGGCAATAACTAGACTTGCAAGTTTTATCACTTCATCGCAACCCCAGTGGACTGGAAATAATTTGCTAAGCTCTGGTTTGAAAGAGAGCACTTGTTTAGAAATCTAACGTATACATGCAAATATTGAAGGAAAGAGAGAGTTTATCTTGTTTGTAATTAAATATATATATCCTAAAATAATCTAGGGAAAAATATGTTTATCTGGTAATGTGTTTTATGATTTCTGTGAGTAATTACCATTTCAGGTGAACTTCTTATCTCTTTCAAATTATATTGCTGGGCAGCTACTTGCAAAGAAAGTAAAAATGACCCTAGAACAGCATACTCTGCAATTAGCTACATTAAAATACAGATATGAGAATGATCTAGATATCAAGTGTCAACTTGACATGAAGAGTTAATTGTCACTATTGCCAGGACACTGTCAGAAAAATGATTAAATATGCCTGCATTTACAGGCAATTTTTTTTTTTAACCTCTTAAGGCATATTTTATTGTATTTTTGCAAATATTTTATTGTAGCCTACCAGTCTACCAAGGATACGTGGTTTAGCCAAAATGACTCTAAAACATATAGAATGAAAATCCATCTTTTGGACTATGTTCTAATTATCTAGTTTGCACTACATTACATTTAGACCTACTCTCTTAAATTGATACTGTTCAGTTTGTGAATGTTGCTTATGGGTAATCTTTATTTTTATTTACAACTGATAATCCAGAAACTGCATGTTATTCATATAATAATATATACACACCTATTTTTAAATCTATACTGCTTCTGTCTTAAATTATAGAATTAATTTTTGAATTAAACTGGAATGAGAACTAGACCTTCTGGGATAAACTTACATGTTTTCAAATGCACGACATCTGTTCTAAGAACTGATAACACCTTAAGAGCACGTGGGTATCTAAAAGATAGAAAGAGAACTCTAACAATATTATTCTGTAAAATGATGGTGAAATTCAACTTGTTAAAAACTTTATGCGTCCTGTTGTTTTGCTCCCCAAAATAATGCACCTCTTTTTAAAGTGATTGGCATCTTCAGATGTAAAAGTTCAACAATGTGACTAATTCTAACATTATTTAAAATTTGGGTCTCAAAGTTGAAACATGTTCCACTTCTGAACAAGCACAAAAAACAGTATTGAATTTCCCCATTCAAATTAAATGATAGCATGACTTTGGCAAGTCTTTTCTCACTTTTGATGTTGAACCTCAAAACCCAAATTCTATCAATACAGTGAAGATTTATCAGAAGCTTTTTTACACTGCTTTAGCTCATCCTCTCAGATCAACATGATTAATTGCTCAGTTACTTTGCTGTACCTCTTCCGATCATTTAAAGTACTTATTTTTACAGCATAACCACATGCAGTTCACATCTCTTGATTTCTGCTTGATGGTGGTTTAATGAGAAAAATTCAAGACATCAATCTTTGCCTTAAGTTATTCTAGTTCCAATATTCCAGTGATCATATTTACTCTCATAACAATAATCCTTTCATGTGACAAGTCAAAGTATTTAAATATCTTTAATAAAATAGGTAAGAGCGGAGATGCCTTGAAAGGACTTCAATTGTTTTCAGGCAATATTAGTGGCAGCATTCCCTGAAAACTAAATATCCCACTACTTTAGGGAAAGAGCAACACTAGTAATTGAGCCAAGGCAACCAGATTGAGATAGAATTTGTAGATAACAACTGCAATATATGCTGGGAAGAGCTTATGATCCAGCCTAATAAAAACAAGAAAGTATAAGGAACTTTGACATGCTTGAGTTCTCCCTGGCAAAATGATAACTTTAAGATAACCATTAAAAAGCTTTGAAAACAAATAATTAGCATTATCCCATTTTACTTATAGAGATAAGCAGCTTTATCCAGGACTGATAGGAAAGAGAGTTCAATTTTCCAAAGTTTTCAGGTTTTCAAAATATTTAATCCCATTTCTGAATTAAATTAAGTCTGTTTGCTATATCATAAGAATATGACTAAAAAATACTGGTGGACACTACTTAACTTGCAAGAACCGTTATCATCATGGCTAGAACACCTAAGGCTGCCATTCATCCAGTTCTGCACAGATGTCTTCTCTATTCTTGAGATGAAATTTTAACAGGAAGAGTTCATGTCTGGCTTTTAGAAGCCTAATGTCTATGAGGTACTCCTTAAGTTATGGGCAGGAGTCGAGACAGTGCCCTGCCACAGGCTCTAGCTCATCTGACCAGAGCCTCCAAGGAAATGAAGGGGAGGGGAAACAAGGACTGGAAATGCAGGTGAGGAGCAGCAGTGCTGGCACTCAACAGCAGGTACTAGTTAGGGAGATAAGAAAACCAGTCAAGGTGCTACCACAGATCTTAGAGAGAACCTGTCTTAGGTCAACCTGTCAACGCTGGAACAGGTTGCCCAGGGAAGTCGTGGATGCCCCATCCCTAGAGGTGTTCAAGGCCAGGCTGGATGGGGCTTTGAGCAACCTGGCCTAGTGGGAGGTGTCCCTGCTCATGGCAGGGGTGGGGTTGGAACTAAATGATCTTTAAGGTCCCTTCCAACCTGAACCATTCTATGATTCTATGATTCTATGATTCTATCCTCCCTTTGGTCTCCCAACTCTTTGCCACTCACTAGTACAATTCACCTTCACCAACCACCAAAATATCTTCTCCAGCACAGGCCAAGTTCCAGCTCCTGAGAGCCCCTAATCCTCAGGCTGCAATGCTGCAGGCCTCACAGCACCAAGAAGAAGCACGTCCTGCTCATTTTGGGACTGTCTGTATGCCAGCTCTCCCAGAGAAGGTACTGCCATACTCAGGTATGGGGAGACGAGGAGCTGGGAATACAGGGAGATGGGAGGTATGGGGATGGGAACTCCAGCTTTGGAAAAGATGGGGAGCTCTAGAGACACTGGGGCCAAGCCCACCCACATCACCACAGCCAGACAGCCTCATGCAGGTACACAGCACGCACAGAGGAGCACCACACTGTCACATTAATGCCACCTTAGCTCTTGCCACAAAGGACTGCCCCAACCACCATCCTTTGTGTGCACCCCCCAGCACTGTATGCTCTGGTTTGCACCTTGGGATCTCAGCTTCCCTAAATAGTCACCTGGGAAATCCCAGTTCAAGTCATCTCTCTGCACAATTCAGGGCCCAAATTCCTCAAGATTTAAGGAACTGTTCTGTCAGGTTGTGCATATGTGTGTGTGCACACATGAGTTCATGCTGTAACCCTCTTCTGTCATGTGTGTCCCCCACTCAACAATTTTCTTCCTTGTCCTAAGAGAACAAATAGGCTCATGCAAAATTTCTGGTTTTTAGGAATCCTCCTTAAAAAAATTCTTCACTCATACTAGTCTGAAGACAGTAAGCATAATAGAAACACCTGCTATGGAGCCGTACTGTTCTGATCCCTGCCATCCAGATTTTAACTGCAAGAAACTCTTTTTGCAAGCATAGGCTATTAGAAATTATTGGTGTATGTTATTACTTCCAAAAGCACATTAAGAAAACAATGTTTAATTCAAATCATGCACACAGAGAAAAAGCTAATTATTCTTCCAGAAAAAAAAAAATGTAAGGCAAAACTGCATAATAATTTGATTATTCAACCATTGTACAAAAAAAAGGAAAAAACTAAAACAAGCCATGCAGTTAAATGTTATTTTAATTTACTTTTTGATAGACCTATTTTCATATCTCTGTTCTTCTGTTACCAAGATATTGTACTGAAGATGTCAGCGTTGATCAGCTTCCAATCATCAATAGCACTTATTGAAATAGCATCCTGCTAGAAATGGGATTGTGTGCCTTTTCTGGAGTACTCCATTGATTTATGGGAAAAAAAGAAATAAATTAAAAGTGAACCCTGCCTATGGAATAAAGCTACAAGAAATACATTTTATTTTTGATAAAAGACAATAAGTAAACATCTTACAAGACATTTTCTTGTATGCTTACTGTCTTCTGGAAGAAATAAAATTCCATTGCAAATAGGTTAATAGCATGCTCAAAAAAATGTTCAAGAGAAGCTTTTCTCTAAAAAATTATGAGCTGTGGCTTCAGAGCTTGCATAGCACTGATCTGAGCTGTCTCAATTATTTTGAAAGCCCTATAGAGCTGAATAAGTACTATTATAATAGCTTTATCCAAAAATATGTGCAAATACCTTAAGAGGAAAAGAAAAAGAGCAAAAATATTTAAAGCATTCTCTTAGTCTATGTTACGAGACTCTGACTCTATAAAGATTAATATATTTACTTGGTGAATTCTCTGGCACTGTTTTATGAATTTTTGCATGGTTATTGGAATAATCTATACACATACATGCTTTCAACAACCCATAGTAGATCTGGTTTTAAAGCTCCTGAGTGAGCCCCAGTGTGTCAGGGGTGGAATGTGTCCACTCTTCCTGCCTCTGTCAGCCCGGAGGAAGCCTGACAGCCAATGTTCCTCTGGAGGGAGCCCCTCAGGACTAACGAAGATCCAGGCTGCAACTTTTTTTTCCTCCCACAGCAACACACAACCAGCAAGAGAGTTTATATGATGCCTTCTTTGTTGAGACATGACTATTGACAAAGAAAGTTTGACAGTGCCATGTATTGCTATCTGCATTTCTATTTTCCGTTAGGCACACATTGTGAAATGTACGAACCGCTATTACTGGGATAACTTCCCAATGGCTCGAATGTTTAAATATCAAAATTACCACACAGCACTTTTTAAACCACTGGGAATATTTTGCAGAAAAGCAAAATTCTGCCCAGTCTCCCCTCCCCAACCATAAATATAATGTATTTTTGCTAATAATTTTCTCTAGGTGAAGAGCTTTTCTAGTTCAAGCAATGGATAATTACTTAGTGGATTGGTGGCTGTATTAGCACACGATATATCAAAGAAATAATAAAGCAACCCATTTATAAATTCTTTTACTACATCAAAGACAGCACGGAAGAGAGGAAGCCATCATTAACAGACTAATGAGGTAACTTCATACCATTACATTAAAGTTTTTTCCCCCAATCTAATGCTGAGTTTATAAAAGAGGAATCAGTCCCATTTTGAAAATGGTTTGTATGTCAATTTAAACAAAACTTGAATGCAGGTCTACTAACTAAATTCTTTCCATACTTAGAATAAAAGGCAATTGCCTTGATATCCCCCAATTACCACTACTGCAAATTCTAAAACAATTTAAGTTTTGCTTATAGAGAAAGAAAGCAGAAGAATCTTGCCTATGAGGACTCCCAGAAAACAGCTGGTTAAACATAGTCAAATGTTACGAGAAGAAAAATACTGAAAGATATTACTGACCTATTATTTACACACCTGTATCTTTTTATTTAAAAGGGATCCTTGCTGCAGCACAGTTTCAACAAGTAACACGAAATAAAATCCCCAAACGTTATAAATGCTTAACATGTTATTACATTCTCATTGGTCCCACACTAGAAAACATATATACAAGCAGCAAACAATCAACCGTTCTTTAAGAGCCTGATATTGTACTAGTAAAAATAATGCAGCACAGCAACAAGTTCACTGGAGTGCTCCCTTAACACACAACATACCAGCTGTACAGCTGTTTATCTTGAAAAAAAAAAAAATAAAGAAAGAAAAGAGGGCATAAAGACTTTTGAAAGGATCTTCTCCCCGGTATTTAATAACTAATATGTGAAGTATTCAAGGATTCTTGCGTGAAATCATGAATAGCAATAGGTCGTTTTTCAGGGTATTAAAAGAAGCTAACCAGACACCCAGCAGGATGCCAGCAGGCAGCTTGCATGAGACATAAGGTTTTATATTCCCACTAGGAACATACCTTCTCTGATTTTGCTTTCCTGGCGTTATGCACAAACCTGCGTCCCAGCTTCTTGGCATACCAGATAGAGGCAAACATTGTAGCGATGAAGATTTCAGTCTGAATATGCAGCACACACCAAAAAAAAAAAACCAACCCCAAAAAGCCCCCAAAAAAACTTCCCCTACAACTGAGAGAGATAGATGCAAATCTAATGCGGGTTAAGGTCTCTCAACTATGCTGTTGCTTTGTCAGGTCCTCTCATGCTGCCTTCTGGAGGAAAAAAAAAAAAAAAAAAAAAAGAAGAAAAAAATAAAAAGCAACCCAGTGTGGCCAGTCTGCAGGTGTATTTACATACTGCCAGCAGGAAGTCCAGGGTGAGGCATCTTTGCATCCAGCTCACATCCAGTCTGCTAAGTGCCTGTCTGCAGTTCTTTAGCACTGTCACCACAAACTACATATGTGTCAGTAGGAAAGGAAGCTGCAGTAAACTACTGTAGCAGACAGCTCACCTCCTCTTCTCCTGGGCTGAAATTTAACTCCTTGGTTCTCTTCGATGTGCCGGCGTGCAACAGAAGCAGCAGCAGTTCAAATAGGAGATAACACAGCACTGCAGGAAAGGCAAGGGGTACCGAAGTGCCAAAAATAGAAATGTATATTAACTGTTAAGGTGAAGGAACAGGTGTTTTACGTGCTGTGGTGCAATTAAGACATGAAAGGAAAATGGATTTTACTTTGTTCTAGTGGGTTGGGATCTATTCAGAGATATTTTTGTTACCTAGTTTCAGTTCGCGACAGCAAGACATCATAGCTGCTCGGTTCCCTTGCTGATGTCAGACATGCTTTGCTAAAGGATTTAAGACTCACTCAAGGACTTCTGTTTTTCTTTGATAATGATTACGATAGAAAGCTGACTTCTTTTTTTTTTCCACATTAATCTTTAACTTCTGCCCTACCTAAGCTTGTTTTTTTCCTCTTCCTTTAATTGCAAGTTATTTTGCATTAGGAGTTGAGAAGTGCTTATGAATGCCTATTTTTGCAGTGAAACAGAAATGTACTATTTTCCTTTTGTCACATACTTCAGCTTTAACCCCTGCACCTCTCTTCAGTGATAATCTCTAAACAATAAGCAGAAACATACCCTTTTGGCTCCAGACATATGACTAACCAGATGTTCCTCCCAGCCAGAGGCAGTATCAAAGCTGTAAACTTACAGGGTTTATAGCTATTTGATAGTAATTTGCATTGTAAGGCAAATCCTGCCCCTTGCCCTCCCACCTACAGTTATGGAGATACCAACATGTGGGATGACCACTGCTGTCCTGTGTGCAGGGTCTCATTTGGGATGCACAAATGCAAGAGGAATTTCTGCATCTGCTCTTCCGTGGTAAAGAGCAAATCAAAATTAATAGACGCACCGCAAAGGAGATGCAGTCCTAGCAGTCTAGTATAGGGCTCTTGGGGCCAGGGAAACACTTTTTTCTGCCCCAGGATTTTTAGAGAATGGCTGAAACTATTTTCTCCAGGGTGCGTGAATTCAAAAGGGAAAATACTCCACTCCCACTTCCAACTTACACAGAACATCCAAGTTACTGGAGCTCGATGGCATTGCCCAAGCATTGAGCCTGAAAGCATACACTGCTGAGTACTGGTAAGATTGTAGAGTTCAAAGAATTCTTTCAATGCATTTTAAAATAGTAAGTTTGTTAACTAAATTGAAATTCTGAGTAACTTTTTTGTCAAGGAAACCCAGCGGTATGTGTTCAGGTTTTGCTTGCCATCTAAAAACTTCTGACTAAATATTTGGTAACTGGTAATGTTTCTGGGAAGAGAACAGTTTCTAATTACTTCCAATTCAGACATTTGGTTAATCCCGGCACTCAGAAAGTTATAAGATCACAAGAAAGGGTGAAAAATCATGGGTAAAATCATGTCTTATCTGGAGTACGATTGATATAGAAGAGCTATCTGTCCATAACATCACTCCAACACTGAACTCTGGGCTGGGGGTAAGATGGATTCTCCAAGGTGAAAAAACCTTTATTACATCTCATGCAGACTCACACTACTCTTCACATTTGAGGGATGACAGAGTGCCCTGTAGTGGAGGGAAGGGAGCAGAAGGAAGAAAGATATCCTGAACAATTTAGGAAGAAATCAGAGATCTTGTTTCTAGCTGGGATCTCACTGTAGTGAATTCCCATGGATGGGAATAAAAAAAAGTGCAGAAAAGGAGCAGCAACATCATTACACAGCTTAACCAACACTATAAATGTTAAAGTGAATAGAACAGGAAAAAAAATAATCTTACGTTTTATATGCATAAAGAGTAGAACACCTCTCCCACTCTGCTCCCATGCTTTTATGAAGAGAATAAGTATCATTTAAAATCATTGCACTACAACCAAAAAAGGGTACATTCTCTCAAGCAACTATTTATATAGTCTTATGTATATTCAGCTGCTGAAAAAAATCGAAGGAAACAGTCATTAAACAATAAAACCTCCTTTTTATGACTTCTATCATCAACATTAGCAGCTTTACTGAACTATTTATTCAGGAAAAATAGGGAGTAATAAAAAGCCACAATTCATCCCACTTAAAGGAAAAAAAAAAAAGTCTCCATTGTTCATTTAAGGGGTAATGACAAAGCAACAGGGAGGTAATTTTCTCCACCCACTGAAAATGTGAGATCAGGAAGAATAAATCTCACCAAATACCTAATTCTGATTCTAATCAGAAATGTATTTTAACCATTCGCATGCATTTGCAGATCTAGCCAAACCCTACAATATATCAATGGCCTGACTACAAGCCGATTTCTTACAGCTCCATCACGCAGTACTCTGCCATACACTGCCAATAGCAGGTTTATTAGGTCTCTACCTAGGGATTTTATGATTATTAATATTTTACTGTAACCATAATGAAGCCTGCATTTTACAGAAGTGCTACAAGCCGAGCTGCTTTAGAAGAATTGGAGCTCCCAGCTGCTGTCTGCTCACAGGAGTAATATGTACTTTAGCTTGCTCACTGAAGTGCTACATTACAAGGGCAGAGAGATGCATGCAATTGAGCAGGAATATTATCGCGGACAGGAGATAATCAGTTAAGAGCAAATTTTACAAGGGGCTTCTTGCTGCGAATGAGTGGGTGGATTTCAGTAAACCAAACCACTTCTATACTGTACATTAAATTCTCATGCCTCCATGAGAAGAATTCATCTTACCACAAGTGGACACGTGAGTTTAAGCATAAAGCAACTACGGTGGTTGAATCCTATTATTTTTATGACACGGCTCCAAAACATGGCCAACAACGGCAATTGGTGCTCGGTGCCGAAACAGATGGTCGTTTCAAAAACCTTGCCAACTGTTTGTACGCACTGAGTGTCACCAGTGTTCCTGACGGTCAGCCTCCCCTTTCAATTTTAACGTTGCTGTTTTACTTAAGCGGCACACGGGAAGAAGTGCAGCTTAGCTTTAGACGGGGCATTAATCTTCTCTTGTTAAGGGATAACTTCTCACAGCGCACACGTAGGGAGTCAACCTCCCCCTCACACACCTGCGGTGAAGATAGATGTTCGCTGTAGATTCTGTTTCTCTCCTACCTCTATATGAATATATACACACAGTAGTCATAAAATGTGATGACAGGGCCATTTAAAATACAAATGCAGTTCAGTCATAAATAATGCCTTTCTTGGAAGAATAGAAGGACAGATGAAAAGATTAGTCATTCAGGGTTTGCAGAACTCCGTTTCCAGTGAAATGGACAGGAGATGGAACAAGTTAAAAATGAAATGCCCAAGATTTAAGACAATCACCTCCATTCAAGGTTTATACGCTAACGCTTTGCACAGCTGTGGATAGAGGAACCGAGCTGATGATGTGAAACTAAGGTAGCTAGCTTTGGTTTTTTTAGTACTAGGCAACAACAGATATTGATTTCTCTGACTGTAGAAGTGATCATTTCCCATCTTCAACACAACTAATTATCTTACACAGTTACATGATGCCAAGACATGTTATTTAATGACTAGAATACTAGGAAAGACAGGATGCTTAATTTCTGGTATTCTATCCAGAAGAGATAAATTTTAGGCATTCAGACCTTACAGTAGTTGAAGTAGATGGAGGTACCAAGGTTTTATAAGCACCTGATTTTTCATTCTTTACTGTAAACAGAGGCAAATGGACAAATATTCCTCCAACTATTGCAAAAGGCAATATTTCTATAGGAAACCTATGGCCACTCTTACAAAAGGGGTAGTTACCCAAGTCAGCACAACTGAAACCTATTCTGAGTTCTCTTTTGACCAGAGCAGAACCCACTGCATTGCAGTTACAATACAGATTAAAGATTATCATAGAATAGAATCATAGAAACATTTGGGTTGGAAAAGACCTTTAAGACCATCAAGTCCAACTATCAACCTAACACTGCCAAGTCCACCACTAAACCATGTCCCTCAACACCACATCTAGACCTCTTTTATATACCTCCAGGGATGGTGACTCAACCACTTCCCTGAGAAGCCTGTTCTAATTATTGACAACCCTTTCAGTGAAGAAATTTTTCCTAATATCCAATCTAAACCTTCCCTGGTGCAATTTGAGGCGATTTACTCTTGTCCTATCATTTTTCACTTGGGGGAAGAGACCAACACTCCCACCTCACTACAACGTCCTTTCAGGTAGTTTTAGAGGGCAAGAAGGTCTCCCCTCAGCTTTGTTGTCTCCAGGCTGAACAACCCCAGCTCCCTCAGCTGCTCCTCAGAAGACTTTTTCTCTAGACCCATCACCAGATTTGTTGCCCTTCTCTGGACACATTCCAGCACTTCAATGTTGTTCTTGTAGTGAGGGACCCAAAACTTAACACAGTACTCGACGTGTGGCCTCAACAGTGCTGAGTATGTAAGTTACTACATATATCATTCTCTACCAGTTATGATGTTTCATACTGTAAATTTTTTTTATAATAAAAATATAAAAAATCTATCTCTTAGACCTGAATTTTGAAGATACCAAAACCTGGGTTGCTTAAAAGCTAAATGCTTTCTTGGAGCATCTGAATCAATGGCTGGAATAGAGTGCAGTGATTCTGAGAACAGTCACACATCCTGACAAAGAAATGTTGCAGACAAGGAAAGAAAAAAAAAAAAAAAAGCAGGACAGGATGAAGGAAGATGGGATAAAAATTTTAAAAAGAAGTTAAAATGAAATGCTGTATATTAAGGATGGCAGACGTTCATGCTTTTCTCTTCCAGTTTAAATTTTTCTACTCCCTTAATACTTCTTGTGCCAAACCTTTTCGCTTTAGAATTCATGCTTTCAGAAACCCAGCTGTGACATAAGAATTTACCCCAGGTCTAATTTCCCCTTAAAATACAAGATAGTACATGCAGACATCTCTTCTGTCACCTTTTCTGAGGCACGGTAGAACTGTCTTCTAGCAGAGGGCATGAAGAATTTCATACACAATGTCACAGGACCTCACAGCAGCAAAGAAATAAAATGCAAACATTTCCTCCTGTGGATTTCATTTAAGTGTGAGGTCTCAAAAATCCTGTACCCGCCTTCTGCCATGCAATTATCACTTCTATTTTTCTACTCTTCTATTATTTGATGTGGTAGATGACACTCAACCTGCGACATGTGACACAACAGGTCAAGAGTAGAGAGGATGAGGTGTTGTGCTACATAAAGTAGAGCTTAAACTGTGGAAGCACAAGAAATGGAAATGAAATATGTCCTTTGCTAAACACTGAGACTCAGCACATCCCTGCACAGAGGGATGTATTCTGGCACTTTACAATATAATGGCATAAGAGACAATGCTTTAAATTTAGGCAGTTCTTTTCCCTCTTTTATTCGTTAAGCCTTGCAACGGAGACAAACCTAATTATGGTACTTAATTTTGATTTTAGAAATTGATTTTCCACTCTAGTTTCTGCTGGTGCATAGGAAACTGTAGTGAGTCACACGAGTAATATAACAACCATTAGCAGCCTTAAAAATAAATAAAAACTTGAAAAAATGCCACTTTGTTCTTGTCTTTGTCCCTAGTTCAGCACAAATTGCTTCCTGCTTCACCTTTCTGATAGAAATTTTTAAGTTTCTTCCCACTATATTAAGAAATCACAACCAAAATCATGTGTAAAATCCTCAGCTGTGCCATTATGCTGCTCATATTCTTGTATCAAATCAAAGCACAGCGCATGTAGTATGGTTATGTATTTGCCTGGCAAGTACTCCCCCAGGAAATAATATAAACTACAGAGTTTATCCTTGGGGAGGAAAAAAGAAAGGAGGATCCACGCATTGCAAGCAGTGCTTACATGTGGCATCAGTGCATTTAGCAAGGGACTTGCCAAATACAATCCTGAACAAAACTGAATCCGGTGTGAAAACACTAATATTACAGCACTGTCGCAGTATATAAGTACCTTTCTTTATTTATACTAATAATTAATTTTATGTGATGGCAGAATATTATATCTGTTGTGGAAAGGGATGAAGTAAAGTGAAAAGTGACTTTATAACAGTCATAAAGGAAGTCAGAGAATCAGCACGCTGCCAGGGAGCCCAAAATCTCTCTCTCCCAGGAGGTGGCCACGGGGTTTGCCATGGGCAAAGCCAAGCAGAGGTCGCATGCTCCCTCCATAACTAAGTCCTGTGCCAGTCACAGTTTTCTGTCTGACCAGAGCAGCTGAGGTGCAGGATGGCTGGCAACATCCATTCACCTACCCACAAGGACCGCTGAGATACATCCTTTCCATATCATCTTTTTTTTTAGCAACAGCAAGTGAGGCAGCCCTTAATGAGCTGTTCATCTCACTGCTAATCACAAAAGAACCAAAAAAAAAAAACAGTTGGAGGCACAAGCATGGGACTATATATCATCCTGTCATAAACATTATTTTATTCCTACCTGATTACTTACAAGCTGCCTTCATTTTCAAAGCCCTCCTTAAATCTCACTTTCGATTTATCAGCCCCAAGAGCAAAATTTAAAAGTCAGCTTAGGCAGAATCACCACAAGTTATAGCCACTGTATCAGTGAAACACATGGACTCCTCTGACCCAGTGCCTTTTAACAGTTTGAGGTGAACATGCCCAGTTTTGATTCTTACCCAAGCTCTCCAGAAAGCCTTCCTCCACAAGAAGCCAGTTCTCATTGAGCTATGAAATGTTAAAGAGTGATGACATAACTGTTAAAATAAATGTTAAAAAGTGATGACATAAAGCCAGGATAGCTATAAACTAACCTCATGCCACCACCTCCTTGCAGGCAGGTACATGTTTACCTGCATGGGTCAAGCCCACTGAGCACATTTCTGAGGAGCAGCAGAGTCCCCACAGCCCTTGCATGTTGGTCACTGTCATCTCAGAGCCTGGGCTGCCTTTGGTCACTCTTCCAAGCCTCTGCCAAGGCAGCCGTTCCTCACTCCCAGCTGTGACTTTCTCCAGCCACATTCTGCTCTTGGCTGGGCCATCTCCCACATGAGTAGCCCCTGTCACTACCTACCCTTCAGAGGCTCCCACCTGACATTTTAATGCTTGCTAAAGGAGATAATCCACATGTGGAGAACAAACAAATATGGCAGATATTGACTTCTGCCACTTTTCCATTTCATCTCTTGCTTTTTACCTCTGTCCTCAGCTTTGAGGATCCTCACAGCTCATGGGGAGATGCCCCACAGTTCAAAATCAGTTGGGAAGTTAAGTAATTTCAGAGGCAAATCATTTAAGAACAACATATTGCTGAACACTTTAGGTGCTGAACACAGGATTAACAACGCAATGCATTCTTGCTAAAGTGCAAAAGAGAATAAATACAGAGGAAAGGTTCCACTTGGTCCCTCCAAATAGAATCACAGAATCACAGAATCTCTGTGGTTGGAAGGGACCTCTGAGATCATCAAGTCCAACCGCATTAAAAAAAAACCAAACCGACACACCCCACCCCCCCCAAACAAAACAAAAAACCTCAAAACAAACAACCAAACAACCAAACACAAAACAAAACACACCAAAAAAAGCATCCACCAACCAAACCCCACACCCACAACCCCACGCAACACCCCACCACAAACCAATAATCTTGGGCACTAGAGCATGCCCTGAAGAGCCATGTCTACACGTTTCTTAAATTCCCCCAGGGATGGTGACTCCACCACCTCCCTGGGCAGGCTGTTCCAGTGCCTGACCACTCTCTCAGTAAAGTAATTCTTCCTAATATCTAACCTAAACCTCCCCTGCCCCAACTTCAGACCATTTCCTCTGGTCCTGTCATTATTCCCTTGAGAGAAGAGGTCAACCCCCATCTCTCTACACCCTCCTTGCAGGTAGTTGTAGAGGGCAATGGGGTCTCCCCTCATCACAGAAGACGGTGTACTCCTAAGTACGATAGGTAAACAAAACCAAGTCTTTAATCAGGATAAATTCTTGCTTCCTGAGAAAATGAAGAGCTCTCCATGCTTCTGGAACTCACTCACCACATTTCTGTTGCTCAAACAAAGCAGAGAGAGGACAGCCCAAACCACAGCAGACCAGGCATCAGGCTTCCTCCCTTAATTCTGCTGCAATTCTTCCACATGAGCTTAATTATTCTTTGCAAGCCAGCTGCTTGCACTCAAAAGGAGAAGAATAATGCTCTACCGCACTGGGACAGTCTGAAGATAAAAGTATTAACAAATGTGAAGTAATGTGATAGAAAGCATTATAGAAAAAGAGAGCATCTACCCCCACACTGGTGGATACAGAACTTTACAGAATTCTACTGAAAGGTTTGTGTGAGTCCGTAACAAAAATGATTACACAAATGTTTCATTGTAATGTGACACATGAAAAGGTCCATTTTAGCAATAGCAGTGATAAAGTCTGCTGTTATATCCATTTTGACCAGAAAGAGAAAAGAACTGTAAAGTAATATAAGGTCAAGGACAAGAAGTTATTCTTCTTACACTTATGACAATATCTTAAGAAGAAGAAAAATATATAGCAAATATTAAAATATAAAATTTTGGTTTATGTGTTTATTTCACTTCATTAATTATATGCCAACAAAGAATAAGAGAAAAGTTGTCACACCATGTTTTCTTAACAATGGCATTCCAGTGCAACCTCAGTCCATTTTACTGCCATTCCTTAAGAAGAGCATGAGGAACACAGTGGTGCAGGGAAATTTTACATTGCAGAGGATTTTGGCACTTTGAAAACCAGAGGAAGAATTGAGGCAGCATATGGCTAGTGGGATATACTTTGATAACAGACAGACTAGAGCTGATCAAAAAAAATTCAGAAAAATTGTTATAGCTTTTAGAACAACAATAAAAAAAAAGCATCTTTTCAAACACTTTGAAGTTTTTAAATTTAATCTGAGTGTTTCAAGAAAACAGAAACTTTTTGAGCTCTCTCACCAGTAGAAAATTGGGAAAGTGTTCCTTGAAATTGTCAAAATATTTATCTTTTCTTTTTCATCAAAAATCAGAACATTTCAGCCTTCTCCAGGGCTGTCAATACTGCTGTCTAAATTACATTTACATTTAATTTTCCCTTGGGGTCTCAGTCTTCAGATATTTTTAAAATCTCTGTTCTGCACATCTCACTGGAAATACTTTCTTTTGATTCATACATTTAGCAGCCTAAAAGATTTTCCTGCACCATTCTGCAAATTGATATTTGCCAAGCCAGGCACATTGGTTTTCTTCTCACATGTCACCCAGACACCATGAAGATGCTAGAATGAACTTATCCAAACTTTTAGAAAAGCATCATAAGAAGTACCACAAAAGCAAGCAATTAATTGCTGCTTATTTTTCATGCGCACTGGTAAGCACCGTATTTCACGCCGAGACCTCCCAGAAGCAGGATGAAAGCTGAAAGAAGGACTCTTTCTCCACCACTCCCCACATATAAATACAGAGAAGATTTAATACACCCAGATTTTCACAAGTCATTTTTGCCCTCCACATTGTGATGCACCATAACAAGCATCTCCAAGGACTTTAGCTATTTGTTATATGACTCCAGGGGAGCCAGCTAGATAGTGAACTGAACCAAAAGCTCTAAAGTGCTTCCTGCTTCCAGCCAAGAGAATTAAATAATAAGAAATGTGCCAAAATCCCGTTCCCAGCATTGGAGGGGAACTCTGATCTTAAGAGAAACAATCTGTTCTCTCCACTTCCCTCCACTTCACCATTCAAAGTCTTGAAAGGTTCAGTGAAGGTAAAAGTAATAAAAGAGCCCAGGCTTCTAAGGAGTGCCAGATACTGCTGGTTGTCAGTTAGAGCCAGTTACCAGTCTTGTAATTAATGATCTCAGTTGGTCTGGGTTATAGTGAGCCCCAGCTCTGATCCAGATCAGATCCATACTATGGCAAGCCCCCCATCATGCCACAGATAATAAGGGAAGAGCTTCCAGTTGGCTGCCTCACACCAACCTGCCTAGCTAACTCCCCCACTCATTATTTTAATCAGTTAAGCACATCCCACTGCCAAAATGGTTTTGTTAAAATGCCCTCTGACATGTCTGTTTCTTGCTTTCAAGCCTCTCCTTTCAAGTACATAATAGGCATTTATGCCTTCAAAATAACGGATTAAGTAATATTTACCTGAGAAGACACTCTGCCTGCTGTAATGCTGTAGGAAGACAACAAAAAGGTGGCAGATTGCAAATGCATTACATAAATGTATTGGTAATTTGTTGTGATTTAAAGATGAGATAAGCAGACAGCATGGTCTTGCAGTCCTGGATGGTCTCTATCTGAAGAGGACTAAAGCAATCTACCTTTTGATTACCTCATCTATTAGGAGCAATAAATCACCAGTAAAGCTCAGGACATAACATGACAACACAAATGTGTTGTATGAATGCATTAACCCAAGGCAACAACTCAGCAGCAAAATGTGGCTTCTCCAACCTATGGGGTTTCCATCAGAACAAGTGCATGAAAGAGCCTACTAATCCTTTGGCTTTGCTTGCGTGCTCAGTGCACATCCCAATCAATCTCTCATGGATAAAAGTTACGTGTTAAATCTCACGTCTCTTTCCCCGTGCAGAGGGATACAAAATACCAGCCAATGACTTTATAAATAGTCATGATTTCAGCTCTTTCTGGGACAGGGCACGTAGCGTAGGTTTCAGCCTCCACAGCTGTACATTTAGGAATGTGCAACGTGCCTTCCCGAGAAAAACCCACATTTTTAGTTCCAGAAGCGCTGAACCCGGCCCAGCACAAGGCAAACTGCATTACAAATGCAAATTCGAGAGACTGAAAAAAACAAGCAATTTCAAGCAATGCTTGAAATATATGTAAACAACGTCGCTTAAGCTGAAGCTGGTCGAAAATTACAAGAAGGTGTATACCCTTTGAAAGCAAGATAACAAAATTAATTTCAAACTCCTTGCAAAGCTCTGGCCCTCGGAAAGGGAGGGAATTTCCCACAATGCTTTTCTATGCCTGGTGTGAGGGAGGCTGTTAAAGCTGATATACTGTAGTCTGAGTTACATTTAAACATCTGGACCGTTTGATTTATGTGTACTGATAACATCTAGTCAGAGCAACAAATACAGTTTTAAAATGTTATTGAATATCGTTCTAACAACCGTTTTACTTATGTGTCCTTCTTGGGCTGGTTTTAACATCAGGATTATAAGTAAAAGATGACTCTAAACCACCACCATAATACATAACATTGCTTTAAATTCAGCATGTTCCTAGTGCAGCTTTTGCTACTGTAAAAGTTGTAGTTGATTGATATTATACACCACAGATTTACCAGTAATTTCAAGAAATAGATGTAGGGTGGGTATAGTTCTAGCTAGGATGGTTTGTAGAATGTTTCACTTCAAACAAACAAACACCAAACAAACAAAACCCTTTGTAATTCCTAAGAGTTAAATTCTCCTCTTCCACTGATTTAAGTGGGAGTTTTGCCCAATGAATGACATTTTTTTTCTCTTGTTTGACTCTGGCAGAGCTTCTGTTCTTCTGCTTAAGTGTATTTCAGAGTTTTAGGCACTATACAAGAATTTATAAAAGATTGCGTATTCACTTGGAACAGGGAGCCTTGGAACAGGACTATTTCCATGTTCCAGATACCGTTGGATACAGTGGTAAAAAACCTAAAGTTGGCCTAAATGGTTTATGCATTTAAAATGTGCCTAGCTGTTGTTGTAACCAGCCAAATAATCTACAAATTATTCCTCAGTTGGGAAGAAAGGTCAAACTATAGGCTGCAAATGCACACATTTGATTCATCCAACTGCATTTCTTTAAAAAGCAGAAAGCCTTAAATACTTTACAAAGCTACAAAAAGTAATATCTTTCACTTAATTAGGCTTCTCAGTACATGTGAAAGTACTTTAGAAGTGTACCACAGGTCAATGAAAATAAAAATTGACAACCCTGTAAAAAAGCCCTAAATTAATTTACACATAAATAGTGATTCTGGCATTGAACTCTGATGTAATTTATCCTACAGGAAGAGAAGAAGCTACGCAAGAACTAGCAATTTATCCTTTGCTCAGCTGTGAGCACAGCCCATGATATTAAATAATCTGAATGACACTGCTTTTCCTGTGAGCACCGATGTATTTTTTCTGATTAAATAGTTTTTCACATCTGTGTGATGATATATATTAGTATCATTTTAAAAAAAATCCCAATTTTAATCCAAACATATGATAGAACATTTCTGGAGAGGCAACGCAGATTCTATATCACATTTTTAATGTGAACTGGAGCATTATATCTACAAGATTTGAAAAGCAAAAATTCAGTAATGTGCATAACTCTAATTAGACTGCAACTGAGCAGAACTGTTCAGATGGGTTGTTTAACAGCTGGTCTAAATCTCTTAGGGAGGAGCATATTTTTACAAAACATTTTATGAGGCCACACACTGAGAGCTACAGGAGTTTATTATAGAGGCAGACAGGTTGATTAATAAATACCAATTTTGCTTTGGGAATCAGAAATGTAAGTGGCTTGCCTGTCCAAGATGCCTAGGCAATTTATAGATTTATGCTTATTTACGTGTGTGTGTGATTTAGTGCCTAAAAATGTCGTATTAAATAAAGAGCTTCATGCAAACTAGCCCAGATCTTTTATCAACTTCTCAAAAGCTTATATTTGGCAACATTCAGTAGTGAATATACCCATTCTCAGACAAAAAGATTTGAAGAAAATGGGGATAAAATAGCTGAGCCAACATGTAACAGCAATCTGTCTCCAAGACACATTTACAGACAGTCTGGCAAGATAACCAGGGCAATAGGAGTGGAAAGAGAGAAGGCCAAAGACTGGGGGGTGTCAGTTTTGCAGTTGTGAGTCACTTTATTTTCTAAGTTACTGCACAAGATAGATGTCATGACCTTTCACACAGCAGTGATGAATAAAGTGTTGGCAATGCAAGGTGTCGGTCTGGACGATAACTGGAATCATTTTATTAAAAAAATCAAAAATATTTCAAGTTTTCCAAGAGGCACTCCTATCTGCAAGGCTGCTGGTTCTGTACTCTGGACACAATAATACTGCTCTGTAGTCTTAGAAAAAGATGCATAAGCCAGATTTTTAAAATTATTTAAAAAAAACCAACCAAACAAACACCTGTATCTGGCAGTCACTAAGAGAATGCTAAATACTAAAACCCAACACATTTTCTGTATACCCGCACCACGCAAAAGCTCCAACTGTAGACACGGTCTCAAGCTACTGTGACTCTATTTCCTTCTCCATCTCACTGGTATTTTCTCAACCTTTCAATTAATATTATAGATTGTTACTATTTTCTACTATGTCTCATGCCAGAACGTTTTCCTGCTAACCAGTCCTAGCTGACAGCTCCTGGCACTGCCATTTTATGAACAATTGTCCCCGGTCATTGAACTCTATTAATTCAGAGCGTCTCTAGGAGGGCACCCACTTTCATTTGCTCTGTTTCTTCTTTAGTCCTCTGTCATTAGGGTCACAGGTAGCATATGAGCTCTATGAAACACAGTATGTAGCTTTCTACACAGACATGTTGAGGTGCATTATTCCTCTGTCAAACCCATCCATGCAAAACAAAATTGCTTTGAATATAAGACTGGGCTCTCTTGTCTTAGATTACCTATTTGAAGCTATCAGTGTCCTTCCTCTCTCTCCCTTCCTTCCTTCCTTCCTTCCCTTCCTTCCTTCCTTCCTTCCTTTCTTTCTTTCTTTCTTTCTTTCTTTCTTTCTTTCTTTCTTTCTTTCTTTCTTT
>JAOTQQ010000001.1:203934652-204115491 GCA_026546715.1 Gallinago undulata | reverse complement strand
CTTTCTTTCTTTCTTTCTTTCTTTCTTTCTTTCTTTCTTTTCTTTTCTTTTCTTTTCTTTTCTTTTCTTTTCTTTTCATCATTTATAATGTCTTTCTGCTTGATACTAAATGGATGTAGTATCACTCATTTCAGCTTGCTCTCACTGCCTTTATTATCCAACTCACTCAACGATAGATCCTTCACAACAGCTGGAAGAAGATTATCTGGTATTTTTTTCCTCCCAAACTCCTTTGCCTGTACTTCCACCCTATAAGACTTAATAAATAGTTTATTTATTGAAGTAGAAATTGGGCAACTTTCTGAAATGCAACAAAACATCTACCAACTTTAAGAAAAGAAATGATCATCCATAATTAATTAAAAATCTGTCACTCTTCAAGTATTTTTAAGGATCTCATTCTACCTCAGAGGTTTTCAGTTTATGATAAAACCTTTTATGGCTATGATGCAGAAACCAGAGAGAGCATTGCTTCAAAATTTCTTCATCATGACATAAATGATTAATCCAAGAGGAACAAAGGAGGGGACACTCTTTTGCTTTGATAGCACCTTTGTATTATTGAGTGCACAGAGTATGTTTTCCTCCTTCTCCTCTCAAAAAGAACTGTTATGAGTAATCAGAATACCTGAAAATATAGGAACTCAAACGCAGCTGACCCATGTATTACCTGGACGAAAGCAAAAAAGCTGCCAAAAAAAAAGTATAAATCCCCCCACACCACCCCAAACCAGCCAGGAAGAAGTTAAAAACTTAAATAAGTTTATACCTGCTAAATAAATATTAATGTTTTAAAATCTGTTGATTATAGAGATTCCTCCAGTAATATCCCTGATCAGCTGCTGAATCACACACAGACACATAGACACAGCATTTGTGTCAAAAAAGAAACGAGTTTTACCAATGGTTTGGCAGTTTGGCACCGCTTCCAAACAAAGTAGTGTCAGCTTTGTATGTTACACTGGCCTTGCTATAGGCACATTTCCCCATCTCTCCCTTCCGTGAAAACTCATAATTATTTGGGAAGGTCAGTACCTCCCGCTCTGCAGCTCTGTTCAAGCAACTGGGGTAGAGCTGCCACTCACAGATGATACTGGGAAAATTGCCATGACCAGAGAGCTGCTACTTGTTTTCTGTTGTTGTCTGTTTTGTTTTCGAAAGGAGAAGCCAGAATAGCTCTCACTTGGCTCAAATTAGTCTGTGCCTGGGTATCTTCACGGTTATTCAAATGATGTCAGAATTGCATGTTATAGATGCAGGTCTTATGCTGTAGCTGCACAATAATTTTCAGAAATGTTTGCAAAGCCATTAGCTATCATAAATTGCACAATTTACCCTTAAACCAAGATTCTTTCAGCTACTGTTCCTCCCTGAATAATCAAACCCTGTTTTGCTTCAAAACACTCAACTCCTTCCAATTGCTACGCCATGTAGTAAATCCTCCCTAATTGCCAGTTTGGGACCTGATGTGGGCTGCAGTGTCCCTAAAAATTCATCAGCACCTACAGAGTTCACTCCAAACCCTGTCTCCTGCCAGTGCAGAGTTCCTGGGATTTCTGAGGGTGACTCATCACTTCTCACGTAATCTCAGACTAACCATGACACAAAAACAGCAATGGCATTTGCCACTGACTATCACAGGACCTTTGATGTCAAGCTTGGACTGAGATATCAAACTTTTAGATGTCTAAAAACCAGGGAAATCATGCCTTGATGTAGCATTTGTAAACATCCTATACTGCTTAACAGAAAATATTCACTTGTGGTTTTTTTCTTGTGTTGACAGACAGGAATATGTAATTATATCCCTTCTGTATAATTAATTATGGTAGTTAAGAGTAACACTCAGAAGAACATTTGATTTAATAAGATTGGTGGCATTCAAACACATCTTTGTCTCAGTACGCTGCTTTTTTGACTCTTATTTCCACTGGCTTTCTAAAATGGATGAAATAAAAATATTTGGGTTTGTCTTCCACAGACAGATGCTCAGTGAAGTCAAGAGAGCCATCAGATCATCCTAGTGTACTTTAAGTATATGCAAATATCTTTTTCAAAGTATACATTTATTTGGAATTCTGCTGGACTTTTCAGTAACTTTTTAATAAAAAAAGCTTTTCTTATACAGCTCCATCAACATAACCCTTCCTAATTGCTAAAGCAAGTCATGCCCACAGTTTGTTTCAGATAGTTTAGTTGATTTCTTAGCCAGAGTCTCTGGCTGCAAGCGTAATTGCGTATTTGAAGGTAACTAATTGACAATACCCAGGGACAGACCCATTTAAAGTTAGTCCTTTGTCACAATATTTAGGAATTGAAGTTCTACAAAAACTTGGTTTAAACATTCACCATCCTTCCTGTCCATACAGTTCCAGGAGATTTAAAAGGATGGCACCTTATCATGTGTTTTCCACCAGGGACAGATAACCCTTGTAAAGATTAATGTGCTGCCAGACTACTCTACCATCCCCAAATGCATCACTTTAAAATTTCATAACACTTTTTTTCCCCACTAAGCTGAATAATGCCTGTAAGAACTTTCTCTTGTGTGCTGCAAGGAAGCAATTGTAAAACATGCCAATACGAAACATATTTCCAATATTAACATTCATTGCACACATACACTGTGAATAACTGGAGTTAGTGCAGCATCACGACTTCAAACTACATTTTTCTGCTATGTTACACTTCATGGTGTTATGCATTCCCTTAAAGGGTATATTAAGGATATCTTAGTGAAGCTTATTAGGATTGATTTCTGTTATTTTAATGCCTGACAGTTCTCAATAGAAGTATCTACAGAAGGCAGTGAAATAGTTAAGTTGGACGCCACTGCACTTTATTGACTCATGCCCTGATTTTAGTATTAAAATGCAAACTTGATCTGAAAGAGGCCAAAGGAAGGAATCTATTATGCATTAGTGCTAGAAGTTATGTATTAATTCTGGAAACCAGAGAAAGATTTGACAGGAATAAAATGTGTCAGTCTGATCCCAATTCTGTGAACAGAATTGAAAGCAAGAATCCAAACCTAAATATTTTCCTCTGAAACAGTAATTTCAATAAAAGGATTTCTATGTCTTTAATTTAGATCTGAAAAACCTGTAGATAGACAGGGTGTAGAAAATGGAGAAAATTTACTGAACCAATCTTTTAGGTCAGTCTAGATGAAAACTAAAATTATTTCCTCATTTACCTCCTTGCTTTAGAGATCAAAATTGTGTTTCTGGCTTGCTGATACAATTATTTGCTTGTATGCTTGCCAGGCAGTGTGGTACGTATCCTTCTTCACTACCTGCCAGCAATTGCTCTGCCTGTGCTAGGCGGCTGGAAAGCAACCTGTTAAAGTCCACGGCATGACGCAAAGCCATTCTCCTCTCCTCCTAACACCTTTCTCATTGAGAGCTGTCCTAAAGAGCAATCTCTCTCCGTCAGCACATCTCCTTACTAGGGCCCGGCCAATAGAACTTACAGTCTACACACAAGTATTTAAATGATGCTTTCTTGGCTTAGAAGGTTTTTTTATGGGTTGGCAGAATAGTGCACAGATGAAAAACTACTTGGTTCTACCTCAGTTAGCTATACATTCTCTTATAATTTGGATTACCATTACCCAGCTACTTCTCCAGGCCAACTGAAGAGCTGGGCAATTCATCAGTCTGCTAACATAACCCTCATTTAAATCCTCGTGCACAGCAGAAAGTATTTAATATTGCAATCCATACTATATCTCCCTTGCTGGTGTCAGGACACAACGAGCCTTTTGATTTTTTCCTTTTTGCGATCTACATTTAATGTTCCATTAGAAGAATGCACACACTTCGTAGACTTGGTTTCAAAAATGCCTGCCTTGCAAATTACTCAAACTTCTGAACTAAACTCTCTGACATTGTCTAATCCCTATTGTAGGATAGAAGAGGATAGATCAGCATCTGGTAACATGATTCCTTCAGCACTCATCCATCATATCTGAAGTCCTGCTGTCCTAAAAAAAGTGTCTCTGACTTCTTGCAAACAATTTAATTTGGAAAAAAAAAGATCCTTTTGTTATGCACATCACTGACTGTCAGTGCTGGGACAGAACTGCCAGGGTGCTGACAGGGACTCAGGAGCTCAGGGCTGAGCTGCTGGCTCAGCCATGGAATTGTTGTGCAACTCCTGGCTGTTCCCTTCCCCACTCCATGCCTTTGTTTCACCAAATCGGAAAACAGTGCTAACGCTGATTTCTATTGAGCCTTTCAAAATATGCAGATTAAAACTGCTTTACAGGCCAATATAATTAAACAAAGGTAAGATTCTATACTATTCATTACATCTAAAAGACCTAATGCATAAATGTACAGTAATTTGTTTAAATTTCCAAAAATATATAGGAAGTTATTTGTGAACCTCCTCCACTTTTTCCCTTTAGCCTTTTTTATTATAGGATAAGGAAACTGAGAAAGAGATCCATTCATTCCTCATGTAAGTTTTCCTTTGGCCTACTCCCAGGTGATTAATTTTAAATTAGTAATTGAAATGAAGAAAGGAATGTAGAGCACGGCTGAAGCCAGTATGAGTTTTGCACTTGTGATTCCAGAATGCAGAGTTTAAAACAAAAGCAAGTGGGTTGAGAATGGTGTAGAGGTGCAGAATAGCTCCGTAAATAATACTGCAACAGAGCAGCTTTCTCACCAACCGCAGCAGCGAAGTTTAGCAAATGGACATTTCAGCGCAGTTACTGGGGACACTTCTGCACCAGATTGCTGGAATTGCAAAACCTATCCTAAACATTAAATAAAGCAAAAATAATGAGTTTCTCAAACTGCAAGTACATGTTGGTTATAAAACTGACACTGAAAAGCCAGGAAATACTCTTCAGAAAAAAAGGGTAGCAGAACTTTGACTAGCACTAAACTTAACAACTTTCAATGATCAGAAAGTTCCTCTTACTCAGACAAAACATATGCAAAGGTTCTAACATCTAAAAAAAAAACAACCAAAACCAAAACGGAGGACGATTTAGAGCCTGTGAAAGAACTATCTTCTAGTCACAAACTTCTTTTTTATCTTAATATGCTTTAATTCCTATACTTTATTCTATACCTTTTTTTTCCCCAGAGTTACACTTTTATGTTCTAAACTAGAGTCAGAATGTTGAGGCTCATAAGATTGTGCTTTAGGCCTACTCTGTAATTTAACATAATTTGTTATAACTGTTGGAATTATTAAAAAGGTTTCAAGGGATATTTTTTTAGAATAAAATATAGCTGCAAAGATTTCTTGCTGACAGAGGGCCTAAAGGACTTCAGATTTGTCTTTATATTCAGCTGCTGATTGATGGTGGTTTGTCTATGCAATACATTAAATTTTATATCAACTTTCCTTTCTCTGATTACTATCATTTTTATCTATGAACTCCACTAGTATTCTGAGATATAATTTCAGAATTGCTCTTCAGTACCTTGTCTGTAGATTTGCTAACGTGTAGAATATGCATCAAAAATCAAAATGTAACGAGGAACTTAAACAGAGAATGGAAGGGGTGGCTTCCTCTGTTACCACTCTAAGTGGCAGACTGTGTTTTTCTCTCCTTGTCTGGAACTTTACAGCAACATTTGTCTTTCTCTCACTTTATTTCTGTTTATTTAACTTTATTTTCTTCGTTCAAAAGAAGTACCTCCTTTCCTCTCATCTTCATTGTTTCATCTTTGTCTATAAGGATGGTCAGCTCTATCTATTGAGGAAAAGGGGTTGCTAACTCTTTAAGGAGGATTCAGGTAAGAAAACATAAAATGTTGCTTAAGATGGGTTGTGAATTCCCTTATGTGGGGTGATTTAGGGTCTGAACAGAGAGTCTGTCTCTGGTGAGACCTGGGACACATCAATGGAAAGTAAGTGGAGGGGAAAGCTTTTCCTTAGGGCAAGCAAAGACAGAAAGCACTAATCTACTAACTTTTCCCTCCTTGTCTGCAAGGGGACAACAAAAGGCAAGAGTTGAGCAAGGTGAGCATCAACGTGTTAGTGGTTTGGCATTGATACTTTTTGGCACCATATGGGAATATCTGGAGTTTGTCTTGTCAAGCAAAGACTTTTCTGAGGAAGGCTGACAGACAATAAGCTAAACTTCCCTTGACAGCATTGTGGCCAAAGTGTGTATACCCAAAGAAAACCTCATTGAGGCACTTGAAAAAATTGCTGGAAGAGCTGAAAGGCAGTAAATTTGCAAGAAAATCAGTAGCAGAAAGACCAGCATAATCAAAAGAAGGTGAATAGACCAGTATTTAGCTGGGAAATGCTGAAAACCTCCAAACTGGGCCTGGAGGAACAGAACAGAGAACCTTGTCTCTGCTCTGCAGCCACAAACTGGACAGTGGATAGTTTCAACATTCAACAAACCACAGTCCATTAAGACCACATTTCAGAATTAAAGCCCTAACATAATAAAAAAATAGTGCACTAACAAATACTTCTTAAATTATGTGTAGGATCAACACTAGCTTAAGTTTCAGTCAGTATCAAATACAGGAAAAAATAGGCGAGTGAATATGAGAAATCAGATTCTGCTTTCAGCAAGATAAATTTTAGCCTGTACCTTGCTAGGTAACAAAACCACAAAGCTCCATTATTCCTGATGCGTATGATAAATTGCAATAGGTAAATATTTCCTGAATATTATATTAGATTTATGTTTCATTGGTAATAAATGATACTGAAGGAAAGGAGCCAACTCTAACAATTCTCAAGTGCATATTGAATCAGTGGTCATTTCTCCCTGAAAAGAATTAGAATTTCAACAAGAATTTTTAATTGAACCCTCTGGATTTTAGCTTATGATTTAATCTACCAAGTTGCTAAGGCAACCAACGATTATAGCTGCTGGGCAAAATTCACAGAATTGTTAATCGATCTTAATCTGGATACGCTGCATCAGTAGTTCTTTCACAGGGGAAACAGACAACACTAAAAAAAAAAGGGGGGGGGATCAATCCTTAAATTACAACATAAAATGAGACTAGAATTGCAAATATGCTTTTCATAATAAATATCTATATCAGAAATATCATCTTTAAAAAGCTGTATTTCACAGAGAGAGAAATCCTTCGCTGAG
Source organism: Gallinago undulata (assembly GCA_026546715.1). Classification (NCBI taxonomy): domain Eukaryota; kingdom Metazoa; phylum Chordata; class Aves; order Charadriiformes; family Scolopacidae; genus Gallinago; species Gallinago undulata. The sequence continues at coordinate 204,108,401 of JAOTQQ010000001.1, read as the reverse complement.
GTTTGTACATCCCCCAGCAGTGTGTGTCTCAGAGACATCTAATCAATGAGCTTTTTAATGTGCTTGACTCTCCCTCTGCTCTGAGAAAGGGAGAATGGATTTACCCTGATCGAAGGTTGCAGTCATTATTCTAATATGATTGTGTTAGAGGATAACCTTTTGTATGGTGCTGTTTTCAAATCTGTGTACTATTTGCATGGCCCTCTGTATAAAGTGCAATGGCCAGCCAAGGGGTGGTCAAGTTACACAACCCTGTTCTTTACCCTGTTTTAACCATGAGCATTAGCCAATCATTTAAGATCTCTCTGCCTGTTCCAGTTTCCCGTTTCACCATTAGAAGGGTGTAATTAGACTTAGTTGCTACACAGGGATGTTGTGAGATCAAGTAAGTCTTGTATTTTTAAATATTCTTAGCATCAGAGTTACATTAGCTGATATATAGCATATTCCATTTAATGACCAGCAATAGTTAGCCAGAAAGTGTGTTTTCTGTTTTATGCTTTCATTAAATTTCCATAAATTTATGCATCCAGATTTAGCTAATTTAGCGGTTATTAGAGTGCTTTCACTCTGGTATAATATGATTCACTTTTAAAGAGTGCCTGAACACTTCTGAACATCCCAAACTATAGACTTATTCCTGATGTATTTTTTTTTAAAAACCTTAGCTATGGTACACAGTATAGGGCAGTATTTTGCAAAACAAATCAATGCAGTAATTCAATATATTAATTTATTATTTCTTGAACTTATATTTCTTATTTGGTGCATGTTCCTCCCATTGTTTTGCTGTTGTTATCTAGAGGATCCCTTGCCCACTTTGCTTTCCTCAAAAAATTTAACTTAGAATGCCAGAGACTAATACCAATGAACCATTACCACAAAATAACATCCAAGGTGAATGAGTCAAAGGACCAGCATAACTTTCAAATAAATACCCATGCAAGACCATCAGGTCTCCACTAGTTGAACAAGAAGGTTGCAGATACAGTACTGAGGAAAAACTTTGGTAGCTGACACAGAAAACAAATTATATGGTTTTTTACCACGTCCTGGAATTTATGAAGCTTTTTGATGCAAACTAACCTTTAACAGCATTCAGAGATATGACAGATCATTAACCATTTAGATAATTAATAATCAATGAGATTGTGGAAATAAGGATGTGCTCCTCCCCTGTACCTGAAACCATATCCCTATTACTGCAAAGGCATATGTGAGTATAACTGATGAACTGTGAGTAGCCTTCATGATAATACTGCATGAAGTACTAAATAATGTCCCAAAAGAAAGGAAAAGAGAATTACGAAGATGTGTTTCAGTTGGACTCGTACCACTAACGTACTTTTTGCTTTCCACTAATTAAGAGGTTGATCCAAAAGATACACTTTTCCCTATTTAGGGCTTGAAATCAAAACTTTATTAGAAAAAGTTTTTTGAAGGAAAGACTAAAGAAGGACAGAACTAAAACTGGTAGCAGTGAATTGTTACAACACAACTCTTTCATTTCTTCTGGTTTTGTCATTTGTCTTCCTCATATATTACTTTATCTTCACAAGAATTTATTCATCCTCTCCCCAGTCTTTATTACAAATTCTTCCTTTGTTCTAGTCCTAGTCTCTTTTCATTTTAACCTACTGTTTGTTCAATTTTTTAAAAGACTTCTACCTCTCTCTGCACCTCGTGTTACCCATTACATTCCTTTCTACCTTACAGTAGTTACTGCATTAAACTGTATTTTCTAAATATCTCTCTGAAGAAACTTGCTTAGCCTTTTTAGCTAAAGGAAGCTCAGACTGCACTATAATGAGGAGAAAACTCTGGATTATTTTAAAAGGCTGAAGTTAAGAAACATATATAGGCCTTTTTTTAAAAAAAATAAGATTTTTTAGGCTTTCCAAATGTATTATATAATACATATACATTCACACATATAAAAATATGACTGTCAACTGCTTTTCAGTGTTCCTAAGGAAGTTAAAAAAGATAGAGACGTTTAAACAAATGAAGGGACTTCTGCCTGAAAGATGGAAATCAAATTGTGCATTCCGTTGAAAATTATGATACATTAGAAATTCTTAATAAGTTATATGCAATGTCATCTACATAATGCAGGATGCTATTTGAGCAGCATGCTTAAGACATCACAGCTGAAACAGTAGAAGGTGCTTCATCTTTTTTCCAAATCATTCATATCAAATAGATCTTAAAAAAGATGCTTAATTGCAATCTTTTAAACCTTTTTCCCTCTTATCTATGCAAAATGAAAGGTAGCTAAAGAAAACATACTACACATACAGTTCAGTCTCTTGTGCCATAAATGATTTTTTTCCTTTGCCAGTAAAATGCCCATTGAAACTCTATTATACACCGGGTGCCTAATTAAAAAGGCACATTGTTTATACAATTTTGACAATATTCCAAGTAATGGACAATAACAAGGTATTTAGGCTGAACTCCTCATTGACTTCAATCAGGCCTGCTGCCAAAGGGTAGGCATGTTCAGTAACAGTTATTCATGCACACAGTCACAACTAAGTATAGCATTAAAAACTTGGATCTGATGCTTTTATCACTTGTTATTTGACTGTCTTTTTTCCCCAGTCTAAAAAAGGTTCCTCACTCGTGACTAGTGCTATATTTTGCCTGGCTGATTCTCAATTTTTTCCTTACTGTGTTTAATTCAAAATGTCATGACAGATCAGGCATGTACAATTATTATCATATACAGAGGATTTACTTTTTCTTTTTTTTTTTTTAAATAAGAAATTATTTGAAAAGATAAATTCTATAAAAAATGACTCAGGGGAGTAGTTTATGAATGGCATTTTAGAAAGTACTTGTCAGAGCATAATCTCTACATCCTCTGTATTTAATTACAAGGTATGTTATAAATGTAAAAAGAAAAAGTTTGTCATTTCCTTTGACTCTAAATATAAGAAGTTTTAATTTATATAGTACTGTAAGTAGAACCAAGTATTATTCCCAGAAGACTGGGTCTTAGAAAGCCTTATTGAGCTAATTTACATCCTGTCTTTTCTCATTTGCTGAGGGGTGGGTGGGGGAAGAAATGGAAGGAGCGTAACCAAAGATTGGGGCACAGCAGAGGAGCACAGAACTATGAACTGGTAATTCCAAGATTTGGATTCAAGCTCCAGTGGAATACACCATATGTGATATCCATTAGGGACTTTTTAACAGCCTTTGCGCTGCCTGAATGCCTATCACCCTGACCTCAGAGCTGGCTGTCAGCACACCACATAACTCAGCTGGAGAACTTAAAGACTGAAAATCTGAGCCGAGCCGTAACAGTTTAAAACTGTATATATTTAACGGCATTCCGAAACGCAGTAGTTAATTATATTGCTTTGTTAGGTATGTAGATATCGAAGGCAAGAGACTTGTTCCTCTTGCACTGGACTTACAGAAAGCCAGAAATGGCACCTCTCATCTCTCCCTTCCAAGCCATATTCTTCTTATCCTTTGGAGCACAGTGCTGGAAGGACACATGACGACTTACCCTTAAGAAGCCTCACAGACGTGCAATACTAAACAGCTGAACATTTCCAAAATCGGGTTTAATCCCAAGTGACAAGATGATAACTGAGTCTGTTATGGGTTTTTTGGGGGGTGGGTATCTCATGAACATTTGGCGAATAACCCAAGATATGCTGCCAAGAGCAGAATGGGAATGCAGGATTTATGTGGCAAAACTGCGTATGTTGCCAAAGTCAGCCGTAGATGGTTCATTGCATTCACTGAAAGAGTTTACTATTCTAGAGTTAGAGTTCACTGTACTCAGTGTGGAAACTGTCTGTAGCTAAGGCGTGAAGGTAACTCTTATTCTATCTTCATAAATCAAAACAAAGATTCAAAACTGAAAGTTTTCTTGCACGTGTTCTCAGAAAGTCCCTACATATTTTGTCACACATTCCCTGTAAATCTGTGCAAATATTATTCATCCAATAACTGAACAAAGATAAAAATCAGGTCAGGCAGATGTGAAATATTCCATTCAGTCCAATACAAAAGTTTTTATCTGGAAGGGTGAACATTATTTCTTTTGCTACGCTTATTTTTGAATAGTTTGTTCCATTTTGGAATGCCAGTTTAAAAAGAGAAGTCCAAAGTTATTTTGAAGCTTTGAAATAAAAAGTTTTGACTTTTCCAAAACAAACCTTACATTAAAAATGCCAATACAAAACACTCTTATTTCTGATTTTTTTCTTCTCCTTTATTCAGCTGAAATTACTTGTTGACTTTGCCTTGAAAGTTTTAAGGTAAGACTGAAATAGCTTTTTGTGGCAAATTTGCTATTAAAAGTGTAGCCATCTGTACTCAAGGTAAACACTCCATGTAGTTAGATTCTTAGCTTTAAGCTATGATTTCTGACAATAAATATGCATATGTGGATTTTTTGGTGCTAAAAAAATACAGTTCTGTTGCAGCCATGTCACTTAAAACCAAGAAAAAGCAATCATTTGTTTCCCATATTTAAACATGATGCAACTCCCTAAGTATTTCAGAAGGATCACAAAATGTTTATTAATTTCAACAGACTGCTTCTAGAACAAGCAGTGGCAAATCGTACAGTAAACCCCATGAGAAGGCATCACCATCTTGTAGGGTCAGCTTTTTTTGTTTGGTTGACTTTCTTAAGACTAGTAAACTTGTAGGAAAAAACCTTAGAATTTAATTATACTATAGCAGTAACTCTGAAGCAAGTGCAGTTGTCCATTAACTTGCGCGACCCCTAAGGAGACATCAGAAAATCACTCCTTCCCTTTATTTGAGGCTTTGGAGTCTATACTGAATTTATCAAGATAATTATCACCAGGTAACAGGAACGTTCCAAATACAATTACTTCTCAATGGTCTATTTGTTAGAAAAATATTAAAGTTTTGTTAAGAGCATGATAAAAATAAATGATCATAGAATTCACAAGTAAAGTTTCGAGTGATACACACACATAGCACTTTATTTTGATTATACACAAAATGAGCATATACCTCTGATATAAAAACTTACTGTAAAATATCAGCGGGGGTTCTTATGTATGAATGACTTATAAAGAGCTGAAAACAATACATGATGTTTCCCTCCTATGAAGCATTTAAGACCATACTGTCACTGATGCCAATATTCATTTTTCTGAGAGTCTGGTAAAGAGCAGGCATGTAATTATGGGAAAATCTGTCTTTTTACAAAGTAACATATTCTCAGAGTTTCAGTTACTATAAGAACTTTGAGTCCAGGAATGCAAAACAAAACAAATAAAAGAAAACCTTTACTATTTTTAATCAACTTGCAACTTTTAAATCCATCTCACAGTTTAGTGTGCTTAATTCATCCCTTAAGAAGAAATTTCCAATAAACCAATAAAGCAGATTTCCGGAGTTTCCAATCTGCACAACCTTGAAAACATCATACATTTCAGGTCATTACATCCTATTAAAAGATCTGTTTTATCAGACACCTATGGGACAGAAACATACCTTGTACTCTACAGCTTAACTGAAAACCTTACTAAAAGATAATTTCTTATCCACCTGCACAATTAGATATGATACATATGTTCTGACTTTTTAATCTCCTATCTGAAAGCTCCTGATTTTTCATGTTCTTTCATGAAATATTTCCAGATTTCAAACAAAAACACCCATAAGCAGCAGAATAAACAAGGCCTGCTTTCCTATGGCTTTGCATTGTGTTGTTAAATTCTGATGTCTGACAATGTTTTAGCTCCAATAGAAAGTTTTGCTGTGCTGGAAACATCACATTTTCTTTTTCTCTCTCACTCTGCCACCTGTCATACTTACCTCCATTGATTCACTGGTACTAGCTGAGTTGGTGCTATATCTTTCCTCTATTTGGTTACCTCTTTTTATGGAAGTCATAGGAATTCCTTTTAAACCACTGACCTTTTTCATATTTCAATGAAAATGACCAAAGGGGAAGAAAATCAGAGGAGCAAAACTTGGCATCATGGCCTAATAAAGTATTTTGCTCAGAAAACACCAAAAAATACCTTTTTTTTTCCATTGCAATCTGTGATTATCCTTTTCTCCTTTTTCTAACTTCTTATAGCATGAAAATGTTTTCAGTATTTCAAATCTTGATTTTTGCCATTAATTTCTAAATATTTTACTTAGTGAATTCAGTCACTGCTGTACTGAAAGATTTGTCCACAAAGCTATAAGCCATCTCTAAAACAACCCATTAATTATGTATGAATAATTTGTATTTCCCTTTCCATTGTAGATATGCATATTTTTCAAAATTACATTTTACCATCTGCCTATTCTTCCAGATCTGTTTAATTCATCTGAAAAGCTTTGTCTTGTTTTTACTATCTAGAATAATTGTGTGACATCTGCAAACTGCCCTGAGCCTGTCTAGGTATATCCCTCATAGACAATTAAAATATTTGTATTTCTATAGCCCATTCTCAGACAGATTTCAAAATGTATATAGACTTTCCCTGGTCCAGGTTGTCTTAGAATAAGCTTAGCTTCCCTTTTGCCATACTGCAAATAGTCCATTCATTTCTCTCAATTGTTTTGATTACTTAGATTCTAATCTTCCCTAGTATTGTATTTTCAGAAATATTTTCTTTCCTTAACACCTCACGGTGATGGAATGTTTTCAAAGTTATTTTGTAAGCACAAATAAATGACTTTAAACTCTTTTCCACTTATTACTAATATACTGACATTATCAGAGATTCCATTAAGTGAAAAGAAACCCGTAATTCCTTTACAGAAACTATTCCTGTTTGTTCTAATTCTCTTATATTTATCTCATTAAAAGAATCTGGCACAGATTTTCTGATGTGTAATTCCTAAAATCATCCCTAGTCTTTCTTAAAAGACAGCTAAACATTTGCTTCCATCCAGTTCTCTGAACGGAACAGCTATGATACTGCATATTTTTATTAACTACCGATCAGTCATCTTATTCTACATAATTAATACTACCTGTAAGACAGAAATATTTTTTCTACTTTTTTTTTCCTTTTGCAAATATAAAATACCACCAACTCTTAAAAATCCAGAGTTAAATTGCTCCAACTGCAAATTTACCTGTGTCTCTGGAAAACTTTCGCCTCTAGGGCCAAGTTTTGTCCCTGGTGCATATCCACAGCCCTGGGAGCTCTGAGGAGAGTCCTGCAGCCCTCCCAGAGCTGTCCAAGGGCCTTTGACACTGATAGTCCAAGGCTAAGCAAAGACAATGAGGACAAGTGGGTGGTAGATTCTTACTCTATGACCTCAACACTGCAGAAAAATAGATGAGACTGAATGAAATACAGCGTGAATACGCTGGGTCAAGATGGTCTGGCACTGCACCTACACTAGTTAGTCCTTCAGCAACGTTAGCAATGCAAAACACCATTGTGCAACGCCTCCAGCACTTTTCCCAACTTTATTTGTGGTGTAATATTTGTGACAACTGTGAAGTGTGACCTTCAGCGTAGACACAGGGCATAGAAGGCTGAGCTGGGGATGGGGGTGGGTTTAAAAACATGAAGAATATTATTTCTTGCCTTCTATATCTTTTTAATTTTTTCTCAGATGCCCATTCTTGCCCCAGACTCAGCCACAAGACATAGCTGCCTGGGTAGCCTACACCACCGTGTCCCTCAACAAGTGAACCTTCTCCTTTCCACAGTCAGACAGATGTCAGACAGAATTGCAGTACACCATGTGCCTTCCACCAGTGGTCCCAGAAGGCAGACAGTGTCAGAACACTAAACCCAATACTAAAAAGTAACTATAATGCTCTAATAAATAATATTATGGAGAATTTGGATTAGACCACTACTGGTCATAGGTCTTTGATGTCACACCTAGTAGGCATGAGGTTGTGAGAAGAGAGGTGGAGTGTCCCTGTGAACAAAGGGTCCCCACAAGGATGTGCCAAACACTGTTATACTGTGTCTCAAGTATCTTAACAAAGCATTCACCATACCATAATTAAGAAAACTCATTTATACTACCCATTATGATGAAAAGTATGTTGAAATACCCATCTAATTGAAAGTATAGTAACACTCATCAAATCAGTTCAACACTTGTGGAGAATTAAATCAAGGATATTAATTAATTAACACATTAAGTAAGTGGTGGTATGTTATTTAGGGGGTTAATTTCTACAATGGGTAATCATGGCAGATTCTTACTGTTTAGGTCTTTTTAGTTAAAAAGGGACTGTATATTCTCAGAACCATATTCAATTAACACCAAGGGGTTTTTTTCCAAAATGTGCATATTTGTCATGCGTTTCTCCCTCAGTGAGATGCAAAGCATCATCGCAGTGCTAATGGGAAAAAGCCAATAACTGTAATAAGATAGCACTGGTCTTTAATTCAGCCTTGAGATATGAACATCTCCAGCTAAAAGAAATTACAAAGTTTAAACAATAGTTTAAAAGTAGATATATTTTGATTATAGTACATAGATTAGTAGATAAAATTTGAATATGCATAGGGATTCCTATTAATTTCTTCTCGCTTCTATTGATTTTAGCCTGGTCAACTCCCCGGTTTCACATTAAAGCTTTCCCTTGTCTGTAGAGTGCTTAGGACAATGGAACCCTGCTCTACAATGATAGCCCCTGGGTAAGACTATAACCTAAATTATCGTCATTGTCATTCAGATTGAATTAAGAGGCTTGGAAAGAATATGCATCTTGGGAGGAATCTCTGGACCAGTCTTGCTTAGATCATTACTGATAGCTATAATGAGAAGGGCAGTGGAATATTTGCTTTGATGTATTCAGGGGCCTGGAAGGACTGCACTAATAACCTGGTCAATAATCTTGATGTAGCAAAGATAAGACGATCTGAGCTGTGCTGCAGGAGGGTGACTGCAAGAAAGGATGAATTTCATCCTCTTCCACACCTCTCATTTTATTATCAGATGAGCTTCTCAAAAAGAATTTAAAAGAGTTTGTGGCTTACAGTCCTTTGAAAATCAAAGGAAGCTGTATTCTTGCCTAAATTAGGCTGAAACCTACTTTTCCCAAAAGCCTGAATATAAAAGAATCTGGCTTTTCAAGATTATATATAAACACAACCGTCATCCCCAGGTTTAGCAGTGTTTGGGAAAATTTTGTACTTATCCACCCACACATGATCTTACTGAAGTCTGCAGAGAGTTCACCCACAGACGGATGTGAACCCCCCGTGTCTGTATCTAGAATGGTGGAGTAATACTAACAACCCCCAAATTTCAGTCAGGCAAGTCCAGCAAAAAATCATTTGGAGGCTTCTATTTTTGTTAAGATTTCTTCCTCTTTAATCCCCAGTGGCAATGCAATGAGCAGCTACTACATGGGCTCAGCCTCCTTTGAATATTAAATTACTGAAGTTCAGAAGAATTTAATTAGTATCTCACCTACTTACCAATTTCCAATGATGCCTCTGCTACAATTATGGCACTACATTGCAAGCAATTTCAGCTTAATTGAATAACTTGAGTAAAACCTGAGTTCCAATTGCCAGAATTATCTGCAGTAAGAAAGTTATAATGGAGTTAAAAAACAGAAAAAGAGAGATGATCTCTATGCATGCTGTGATACCAGATTTATGGCATATACTTGCTTTTATTCACCCCTAATATCACCACACTGTCAAAAGAAATATAGTTAAATAACACTGCAGATATAGCAGTGGTCTGGGTGTGAGCAGTTAAGAATTACAAAGTCAAATCAGGCTGTCAAGTCGCAAAATGTAGGCTCTGAAGTATTTTCAAATATCCCCCTCGCTGTTTTAACATTTAGTGCCTCTCTCCCTCTGGCTGCACATACCTATGTGCACTTCAGCCACTTACTGCCAGCCTCCCTTCTCAGGGTTCCTCACTCTCAACTACTTGTAAAATACATCTTCCTGAAAAAAAACCTTGTACTGTAAACTCCCCATAGCACAGGGCTGGTCTTGCCCATCTCCTGCCTCTTTCCTTCCAGCACAGGATAAATAACGGATTCTGAAAATGCAAGTAAGGAATGAAAAAAAGCTTCCAGAGATGGTGAGAGCGAGAGAGACAAAAAGACAAAGCCTGGGTTGCATTTTCCTCCCGCTGTTTCTCTACCCCACTGCATTTCATGTAGATCCCAAGCGGCTCAGGTCCCCCGTGGTTGGAGATAATGACCTGGCACAGGGACTCAGCTGCCAAGTCATTCCACCTCAGCAAGAAAGTATGAGAAGAAAAGGTGTGGTGATAAAATCAACACAAGGAAAGTGATGGAAAGCCATAGATGTACGTTTCTGACGGCTCTGTAGTCCCATTGAGAACGCAGAGTTTTTAAGTCATTCTGGTCTGAAAGATAAATCTGTACTGGGAAACGTATCTATCCTGCTTCTCGGCAGCTACACTGTAAAAAGAGCTTGACTGTGAGGTCTCCAAATGAGGGAGATATGGCCCCTAAGCACAGACACGCACAGTCCTCCGAAATATTCCGCATAAATATGGAAATTCCCAGCACATGAAGTGCTGAAGGAGAATAGGGGAAACCAATTAAGTTTTCCAAGGGAATCCCAACACTTCATGTTTTTAATAGCAACAATGGGCTGACATGCTGATGCTCTACTGCTTTGCTTAGCACTCATTGTCTGCTGTTCAGAAATATAAAAACTGATGTGCTACTCTGCCCGGTTGATTCTTGCCTTTCTCTAGACCTGCATCTCTATTTCTTTATTAGTCTTTGAGGTACAAGTATTTAGTATTCCTTGTGGCCTCGTTTACACTCCAAAATAGATACAGGATTAAAATTCACTAATGCCAGTATCTTTAGGAGAGTGTAGATGAATAGCACTTTCAGAAATGGAAACCTGTCTTGGGTATTTTAACTGAGATTGTTTGAGCCACTTTTTCAGACATTCTCTGACATTAAAGCCATTAGTAAATATAAACAATGTAGAAACACCCTTGTCTGCACTTTACCGTACTCATTCCCGCTTGTCCTAAGTAAATATCAACATCTCCAGGATACTGAAAAAATAATACCTTTTCAAAACAGAAGAAAAACTACAAATATAACTATCAGGAAAATAACCCAGTTTCAGTTGAAATCTCTAATTCAGTTCAGATCTGCTCAGTCTGCAGATTTGTTGCAAAATAGTAAAGGAAACCAACTGCCTAATGAGTGCTAGAGAGGAAACAGCACGTGAAATCAGATGCAAGTGTGGTCTTCAGAAGTTGGTTGATGGCATTAACACTCCTAGAGTGTTAAGTTGTTAACTTTGAGCTATTTTGGCAATTCCCAGTGACTAATATAAGCCTTTCTACTCATATGCTATGGACTATAACTGAAAATATTCTCTTTCCCTGTTTGGCATTTGCTCATCTATTTGATCAAAGACACAATTTGTGACACTGACTTCAAAGTAGAAATTTATTTGTTGGAAACACCATTACTTCTTTCAGCCTTTCCAATGTCATGTTATCAATTATAATAAGTTTATTAAGTTGATTATCAGGTTTAATGATTTTTTTTATTTGGAAGCACAATCTTCAAGCACTAATTGCTGATTAAATCCAATGCAGCAATCCAGGCAGATGTTTTTTATAACTGTAGTGGAAGGGAGGTTTTGAAAAAAACCAGCTGTGTACATTTTCTCTAAGAATGCAATCCCCTTCTGTATAACACACTTTAACCTGAAAAGCTAACTTGTAGCTCTTATGTCTGTGTTCTGTTCGCAATGGGAAGCTCAGTTTGGTGTGCTTGAGTCTGTTAGTTGAAAAAATCAATTATATCTGCTGCGGTTCAGAGTTTCTTTAAGTCTTAGTAGAATAAAATGTGCCCAGAATACTGCCATTTCAGCGGGCAATGGTGATCATCTGTACTTGATATGTGTTTCATATTGCTTTTGCTTGAGGGGAAGAAAACCCACCTTCCAGCAGTAAGAGAAATCAACATAAACTATTCATAAAGATCAGGTATGACAAAGGGGAGACAGGGAGAACCGTGTCACCTATTCTTTGAAAGCAGCCAAAAAGCAAAATGATCAATAAGAGAGCAGTTGACTTGAACAAGAAAGGCATCAGTTGTTACATGTTAACAGATGCCTGGTACAAACTTGTACTTCATGGGGATTCACAGTATAAACAAGATCCATGCGTAGGTATGGATATAACAGAAATACCTAAAGGAAAAACACAGGGATGGACCCTGAATGCATTTCAGAATTGAATCAAAGTAACAAGACAAAGGTACACTGATTAACTAGGAAAAAGAAAGGCAATAGCATGGGAATAAAAATAAATAAATAAAAAACCAGAAAAAATAAAAATCAAGTTGGTAAACAGTGTAGATCTCAAAAAGTCACCTGAGTCATCAAGCCTGCTGACTATTTTTTGACATTTCCCCCAACTGCATTAGCTTCAGTAGCAATACTGTCTTTAAAAGATTATTAGAAAGCAAGTAGCATGATCTCCTGAAATAGATACGTTAATGGCAAAAGGCATTTTCCATTTAAAAATCTTTCTAAGAAGTCTCAATCAGCTATTAATACCAAAACGTCACACAAATAATAGTGCCTTAAAACTCTTATTTAGACTAGATTCTTGAAAAGAGTTGGAAAATAATAGCCGGTTGAGAAAGATTTTCTTTCTTTTAAATGCCAAAATTCTGCTGTTTTTTTCACGGTAACAAAAGTACATTACAGTAGGATGAAAAAAGAGCCACGAGAAACAGGATTTTAAGAAGGAAGCACATGGAAAGAAAATGTGTATTAGCTTAAGTGCTTCTTAGCCAGGCTGCCAAGGCATCTTTCCGTAAGGTCTGACTACACAGACTCTGTGCTCCTCACTCTGCACCCACCCAGAGCTTCTGGAGCTGCAGACAAAGCTGCAGGCTTCGCACTTTGTTTTACACCTGACCCTGACAAAAGCCAGAACATTTTTTGACATGCCGCCTCATTGGCTGTATAAATGCACGCATCTTCTACTGAGGGAGTGAATTACCAGGATTTTCCGTGGTGAAAGGGTATTACGCCAGTGTAATGCCTCATTTAAAATGTAGAGTGCATTCCCAAGTGTCAGTGGTAGCTGAGGTCTGACAGAAGGGCATTTCAGCTACTGAGCTTAGGGAAACAACTGGTGTTAAACCTGTCTGACATCTCGGAGAAAAATCCCTCCTGTTACAGCCTGACTAACGCCAAGATGCTTTATTGCACTTTTCATCAGTAGGTCACAAAACACTTTAGAAAGGTGGCAAACATCATTAGAGATACTTTCCAAATATACTGATATTCTTGTACTCCTAGACTGGAAAAAAACGAACTGAGAGAACTTATAAATCTTATGTCTGTAGCATCTAGTAGTAATTCCATGGATTTATAGAATATATCACTTTTTTTTTTTTTCAGCTGGAAACCCCCCACCCACTCCTTTAAAATTGTATATCTCTCTATTTTCTATGCTATGAGTATTTCATACGGCCAGTACATCAAGGAAATAAACAGCTCATTGAATTACAGGGAAGCAAAGAGTAACTAGTGCTATGCAAAACATTACAGAAAGACAAAGAGAAAAAAGGATTCCTGGAATCTCTCATTTTCTTGAGAGACATGGATAGAAATATTGGCAGCATAATAAACTTTTTTTCAGAAAATAAGACTGGGGAACAAGACTATCCTTAAGCAGAAATCTACTTGTCTGAAAGAATGAAAGATAAACCAGCTAATTAATACTAATGGATAAAGCATCCAATAGATCAAGAGCAGAGAAATTCTCCTGAAACAGCAATTCAGATTAACATTTGAAAAGACCTTCAATACCTAGAAGGCCCTTATAATGTAAACAGTGTCCATAGCCTGAAAATATGTTCAAATACCTTTGAAAATTCCTTTTTTTATTCTTCAGGCAAATCTAACAACATATAATGGGCTGGTAGATACTGTCAGAATTTGCTTTGCTTGTGTCCATCAGAGGCCATCATTTATTTTGCCAAAAAATAAAGGATTGCAATGCCTGAAGGTTTACCTTAAGTTGCTGAGATTTTTCCAATTAAATCACCCACTGACAGAAGCAATTTTATTTGGTTTCTTTTTAATTCTGTCAGAAGCTAGAAAGATAACAAGATACTGCCTGCAAAAACATACATCATGTGGAAAGTCATCAATCAGAAATCCAAGCCAAAAAAAAAAGTACAAAAACCAATGGTCTTAGCTCTGATGACAAAAACCACAAACTATTCTTCATTAGTAACTATTCTTCACTGTAACATACAAATTTTGTGCCGTCTTTGGACTTTCTTCAAAGAGAAAAAGACTGCAAAAATGGAAGACAATCCTGCCCACATGAAACTGAGACACAAAATATTCTTCAGAATGCTAATTTATAAGCTGCTTATTTCTCCTTGAAATTTAACAAAATAAAATAAGAATTCAGAGCTACTTTTGCTGCTTCTCTAAAAGCAAGAACAAGCATAGGCACATTGGTGTGTTTCCCTTGTCTCTTTTTAATCCGATTACATTTTTGTATTAAAAAACATAGAGAACAGATACGGAGCTATGATATATGCTTATCTGCTGTTACAGTAAGAGATAAGAGAAAAGCAGTACATGATTAAACATGTAACAAGTGTTGTATCTTAATGAAGCAGCCTACTGAATATTCAGTGGAATTCACTAACGGGTACAGACTGCAGTATGGGGCTTTGCCAATAACTGCATATTAAAAAGGAGAAGGGTGAAAAAAGACACTAAAAAACCCCACCAAAAAAAACCCAAAACACAAAAGCTAGGAAGCTAGCAGGGTAGAGATCAAAAGTATTATTCTAAGATCATTGCTGCTGGGCTGAGCCACCCTGAGGCTAAAAAATGCTTCATGCAGATTAGCTGTACTTGTGAACTGCAGTCAGTGTAAGCAAAGGAAAGGATGCAAGATGCAAGACATTTTAGGCGCCTTGCTAATATATCCATGCATACATTAATATGTCCTCTATATAACCCCAATTAATTTTGTAACTGCAAGAGAAAACTTCTGCTCCTGACACATAACAAAGCGTCAGCCTCTCACAATCCTCCACGGCTCTTCAGAGCCTCTGAAATGCGGTGTCTTTGCTGCGGAAGAACAGCCCGTGCTACGGCACAGCCTCAGCTCTTTGTCACACCTGAACCACAGAAATTAAAACAAATTCAGCCTTATCTTGTTCCCTTCCCTATCTGAACTCCCCCTCTAACACAGGGTTCGTCCCCGGTAATAGGAGTTAAAAATGTTCAGTTCTGGAAAAATAAATGGGGTTTCTTATCACAGTTAGATGATCCTCCCCAGAAGCACTAGGAACTATATTTACGCAGGAGCATCGGGGATGGTAAAGCTGAAAGCTGCAGCAACCAGCTTTTCCTGTGTGAATCTGGTTCCCTGATAGCTAGAGGTATTTACAATTACATGAATCATAGAATCACAGAATCATATGGGGTTGGAAGGGACCTCTGGAGATCATCTAGTCCAACCCCACTGCCGGAGCGGGTCAGAGGACTTTCCTGTAGTTGCTCATTTAAAAAAACTACACAGGCCTGTTCAGTGTATTTTCTAATGTTTTTTTTCCAGCTCTGTGTAGCAATTTGAGTTAATCTACAGCTCATGTGATCCACTGCCACGTCATGAGAATCTTGGAGTTCGCTATTTTCACAGTATCTGTGACCAGTGACTTAGTATTTTTTGCAGAATTCAATAGTAAAAAAATAGTCCTAAAAGTTTTCAAAATGAAAAATTTAACTGTTGCATCTGAAAAAAAATTTATATAGATTATTTTGACCTTATTTATCCAAATTGTCTTTAGAACTCAATTTTTCTGAAGTCAATGATAATTCATGAAATTAATAGCCCTTACCTAATATGCATTTTTAGTCACAAAAAAATTACCCTTTATGACAGTTTGCAGGAAGCTCAGGCTAAGACATTTTTCACAGAATAGTTAATCATCCAGGCTCATCCTCAGAGCCTCTTTCCCCATCTTTGTTAATTTGTCAGAGAAGCACGGCAACCACCGTAGTGAGGGCTGACTCACACCTGGACAAGGAAGTCTTTGGAGATGACAAAAAAGCTGTTTCATTAAAGACAGCAAAGAGGCCATGCCAGCTACAGGAGCCTTCCCAGGAATGACCTTCTTGCAGCCAGGTGGATTTAGAAGTTTATTCTTCTAAAAAGAAGAATGATAGTGCAAAGGGCACTTTACACACTCACCAGAAGATGGAAGTTGGGAAAAGGAGAGATCTGTCTTGGAGCATAAACAAAACATCTTTTTCCTACTAGATACAGAGAATCTCAAATAATGGGTGAGAAAGGGGCTTTTTCCATCATCGAAGAAGAAAAGAACTAATGGAATCAGTGCACCATGGTGATGGGAGAAGCAAATCTCCTCCTTCTGAAAAGCAATTTGCATCAATGTCAATTCACGTATAACCCCGACTTTGGAGACCGCTAAGCAAATGAACTGCCCATTTCCTTCAGGTGGAGATGACTTTTCCCTCTGTCCACTGGAAAGTCATTCCATCACTCCTGACTTTCTATGAATTGTCAGCAGCCTTGGTGAGCTGCAGCACAGCACCCTGCAAAATTAAAAAAAAAAAAAAAAAAAAGAGGAATATTCAGAGACGTTCCCTCCTTTCTACAAAGTGAGGCCATCAAAGAGGAGTCAAGTGAGAAGGTTTCTGAACTTCCTTGTTTAAAAATATCTAGGCTGAGATAATAACAGTAATTTGCCTGGCTACTTGTTTTTGCACAACTGCCATTGATGCTTACACTCAAACCTTGCATTAAGTTCAGAAATGGAGACAGTAGTTGGAATAGCCTGACATGTAAAATGTTCAGGCAACCAAGGAGATATAAGATCCTTAAATGGATTTTTATTTTTAAGCTTAGCTAAAGAAAGTAGAATGTAAAAAAATTAAATCTAACATCACAATAATACTAACATGGTTCATTTAAATCCAGAGTTATCATTCATTTAATGAACACTGATTAGCTCTGTTCCTAGGAGGGAAGGAAAAGAGAGGAGCGTTTCATTTAGAGGAAGAACTTCTATGTCTGAATTTCAGGTATGGTTGTGTTTTATTCAGATTTCCTAACACACCGGGGATCCAGAAAGCACCTGATTTCTAAGGCATTTTTACTGAATTAGCACTTTCCAAATTGTATAAAAAAACGCTCCCATAGCGTGTCACTGGAGCGTTACAGCGGCAGATCAAAGGATTCTGAGCTTACTGCACCATCTAGTGCCAAGCGAGGGAAAGTACAAGAACATTATTTTAAATTATCTTTTCATTAAACGACATACTTTTTCCTTTAGCAGACTAATAAAACACAATTTCATCACCTCCATAAGTTGAAAAGAACATTTATCATCTTAATATATGGCAAACCTCTCGTTCACAGAACTTCTTGAGTGTTAGCGTGTTAATACAGCCACACAACCAAAAACTTCCTTGACAATCTCAGTGTTTGACATTCAAAGTTGTTGACGCTGTTTTAAATTTTATCTTCCCCACACTAAGAATTAGATCAACCTTTAGCAGGCTCTTTCCCCTTTCTAAAATCAAGCATTTTCTAGAACTGAGTTGGGTGTACGGGAAAGGCTACAGGAAGAAAAGTAGTAGAAAAGTAGAAAAGCAAAGTTCATGCAAGAAATCTGAAGTTACAGAAGTAAAAATCACCGTGAAAAGAGGGTCTAGATTTCGGCATAACTGTTCTTGCTCATTAGTGATCTGGCTAGTGCATGCGAGAATTTAGGTACTGGAAAGATAACAAGATATGTCACTATCAGAAGAACTATTCACTTTTCTAAACAGTATTTATCACCATCAGTATCCGAGTGTCTCAGAGAGATATTCAGAATGGCTGAGGACCAGATTTCTGATTTTTCAGCACACAAAACTAGTGCAGGGTCATCAAAGAATATTCTCTTTACAAAAAACTTCAGAAGTAACCAGTAATAACAAGCTCCACTGGGATATTTCTGGACTACATCAAACCCCATAATCTGAAATAATATGAAATTACAGCCAAGTTCTTTAACAATTTGCAACTTGATATCAAATTTAAGATGCAGCTGTTCTGTGCAACACGGTACCTTGTCAGGCAGTTTGAATCACACACGTTGTCAAAAAGACGAGCTGAACCGGAGGGTTAGAAAGTCTTTCAAGAATCCCTGGATTGTTTTACTTAGAGAAGTACACAGGGGGATAGATGGGCCCTTGGTTTCTCCACCTGAACTTCAACCATCCACAAAACTTGTAACTGCAATGATGTGAGTCTATGCTCAAGCCATCAGGCTGGCTTAAGGATGCACACCTAGATGTTCACTGGAGTCTGGGGAGCACAGGCAAAGCGTTAGTAGTAAGAAGCAGTCAACCTGTACAGGGAAGGGATGACACCTATGGCTTCCAGAGATGGCTGTGGGTACTGGTGAGTTGTGAGGGCTGGAACCAGCCACCCTGAAGGGTATTTTTCTGGTTGCATAGTCTTTACAGATTCCTTTCCAAGTGAACACAAATGTATGGAAACAAGCACCTCTTCCCTCTGCCAAACTCAAGTCACTTAGGAAAAGTGATGTGATTAAGACAGATATGTGGCTTGGCCTTGGGACACCACTTCGGTTCCAAAGCATCTTAACTAGATTATTTTTATGCTCAAACATTTTTCTTTTATGACACTATTTCAAACATATAAATACGGGGCAAATCATCCTGTCAACAGGGCACTTCGCAGCCACTAAATACAAAAGGCTGCCTCAAAAATGCATTGAGAGCTGCACCCTGGTGCTGCAGACCCCACAGTGAAATTTAGGTGGCGAAACGCAGAGTCAGGCAGTGATTTAACCCTGCTCAGTCAGATGTGCTTGCTGGATGGGTGGTGGTCAGCCAGCCAACCCTAGTGACACAGGAGGGGATGTGATCCTTCTCGTGGTACAAGCAAACTTCTGACTTTCACTTACACACAATTTCCCTTTGCACCAAATGCTCTGCCCTGTATTCAGAAGATTGGGGTGGAACGAGTCACCCTTTCCAGTGCAAACAGCTCTCGGTGGAGTTTCCTGACAGCTTTATCCCCCTGCAACTGCCAGTGTCTTCTCACTCCTAAGACTAGAGTTGACAGGCTGGATTTGGACCACAGCTTTTGTTATATATCCTCAGAGCAGCATTCCAGCAGTTCCCTCTCTCACGCAAGGGCAACAAAATACTTAAATTGCAGGCAAACTTAGCCAGCAAATCTTCAAAAAACAGTATTTTCCACTTCCCTAGGAAGGCACGCTATGGGCTGAGAGGCTGTGTACCTCAGATTTAGCCATTATTCAGTGCAGCGATGTTTACACAATACGACTGAGAAGAGCAAGGAATACTTAATAATATTAGACTATGGGATGGAATGTCTGTAATTCAAGACAACAACCAATTCTGATTGGATTTTGGAGAGCTTGGAATGCTATTTCTCAACTCTGTGGAAATCACCATGACAAAAAGCTTCTGAACAGGGATTTCAGTCAATTCCCAGAAACAAAAGTGAATCCAAAGTGGGCATTTTGGAAAGGAAGGGTACCACAGTGCCATGAGCTCTAGCAGGAGGTTTCCTCCAGCCTCCTGAGCGAACTCTCTACAGAAGGTTAAAAGACAGGACATAGAATGCAGGAGAAAGACAGCAGGAACTTCAAAGCCATATGAGGAGACAAATTACTGTATTTAGATTAAGTGGCAGGCCTGAGACACTATTAAGTGGGAGGCATGAGACACTGTGTACCTGAAAGAAAGAAGGAAAAGGGAGAGAGTCAAAGACAGAAACCCTCAGGCTGAGGAGAAAACTTTGCAGAAGACACCGATTTCCATGAGGAAATACTATGTAGCTCCTCTCCTTCCATCACTTCAGAAAACAGCAGCAGAAAACAACTTTCTCCTGTCACAAGAGCAAATCAGACTGGGAGCTGTTTTAAGGCAACCGTAGATGTCTGGGGATACCCTTCAATTCACTTCACGATAAGGTTTTATCATCATTCCTACATTATTAGCTTGGATCATGCAGCCTTACTTAAAAGTCTCCATCTGTGAAGTATCTGTTTTTGACTTTCATGCACAAGTATCACCACCATAATCTTAATACTCAAGGAGCCCTACAGAAGCCAGGATATTTCCCTTCCAGGCAAGAAATTGCTTTGTCTGTGACTGTCCCCTGAGGTTACACAGAAGCCACATGGAGGTAACCCCTTCCAAATAACTAAGTTGGTCTACTTCAGCATAAGAAGATATATCACTGCTTGATAATATTGGCTTCTGCAATACAAGTTAGGTAAGCAACCTGGAAAGCTGCTAAAACATGAAAAGACAAACACACAAACTACACACAGGAACAAGAGGAGCAGAGGACAGAGAGCAATTCACGTGGCTATGCCGTGGAGACTCAATGAACACCAGCTGCATTCACATCAATCTTTAACAATAAACATCTCCTTTCACTTGTAACCGCACTGTACACTCTGCTAGGCAAGTGATGCCCATTTCACAGGCTCTTAGCACCAGAAGGAGCAAAGCCCATCTGCCTTGTTTGCTGCTTAGTTAATTGCCAGAATAAAACTATTATCCAAAACATCACCACCTCTAGTAAAAATATCCTTCTTTTTTTCCCCTTCCCAGGCCTTGTAGAAAATAAAAATAAGGAAATCATCATGCTCATAACGCCATCCATGCTTCTTTCATTAGAGAAGTTTTAGGAATATCTTCAAATGCCCAGTCTTATTAAAGAACAAATGTAATTTTCAGAAATCAATTTCTTTTTGGTTATTTGACAGATTCACCATAAAGATAAACATTTTTTTTCCCAGGAAGATATATCAGAGGACACCATACACACAGAAAAGCCTTCTATATTTTATAAATAGCTGCCTTAATTAACAGAGAGATGTCTCTACATCACTCTCAATTCCAACAAAACCCACAGAAACCAGCAAGTGCTTGAGTAGTAAAGCATCTGAATAGTGGCAAATGAGCTCCCTTTTCAGGCATAACTTATGACTTTGATGTAGCTTTTTGAGAGATGCAAAAACCAGGATTCTATCAGATGGTTACATTTGCAGTAGTTTTTTTCAGTTTCTGAAGGAGGACAATCAGGTCTCAATGTGATTTTGAGGCTGAGAACCTGCATTATTCCTTTCTCAACGTACGGAACAAAACCAGCTCATTTGCGAGGAATTGCTTCTGCTCAAGCAAACATCTCACTCAAAGCAAAAAGCCCACATCTCAACACAAAGTTTTGCCAACAAAACAATCACCCATTACACTACAGTGAGTCTTAAAAACTCAACACGGGACAATCAGTCCGCAAGGACACCTTTCGAAAAGCAGCTTGTGTCTTTGTACGACAAAATAAGTTTCCCAAAGTGCTTCATGCTACACGTTTTCTTGTATTTGAGGATCAAAGCCACAGTGAATATCGATCCTACCTTCAAAGGAGAAATGTGCGACTGTAAGACATATCCATGGACATTCTCTATTTGAGACAAGTTCTTCTCTGAAACATGAACGAGCTCTGGGCCTCTCACTTCGTGGGTTAATCGAGGCAAAGTATGATCATGTGGAGTGTCCTCATCTTGATAACGATATTTCTAGTGAAAAAAGATAGCAAGGAAGAACAAATCAGCTTTGAGGAGTCAATGCACATGTATTAATGTAAATATGGGCTAACAGATGAAGTATCAGACATAAGACAGTATAACCCTCCAATTTTCTAATGTGTTCTGAAGAGACTACCTCATTATTTTTTTAACCTTTCATCAAAGAAAGAAAATATGGTACATCACACTGATACACAAAACTTTCACCATCAGCTAGACATCTGGGATGACATACTGGCAAGGGCTGATAATGAAAAGACATGTTGATCAGCATCAGCTCACATTTCACATCCCCACATTAATAACTGTACTTCTGTGCAGTTTATTCCTGCGTTCACTCTCATGTGTAGAAATGGTTCAGCAGTTGCTAATTATTTTCGGAATACACATGTGACCTGAGTTATTCTCCTCTTTTCTGGGATGTGTTTGCAACCCTTCACATATCCACTTTTTCAGATAACATAATTAATGAATCTATAAAATGACTGGCACCAGGCAAGTATTATTTGGGCAAGAAGCCATCAGTCTAATAGATGGTACTCCAACCAATGTCACAATAAAGGCTTGGCACAGAGATTATTTAAGCCCCAAGCAATCAATTATTTTTTTGAATCCAGCGAGTACTCTTGCAAAAAAAGACGACTACTCAGAGACACCCTCTTTAAAGTGAGTCATTTGCTAAAACGTGATTAGGAGAAATAACTGCAGAATACCACAATCGTCCCATCTCCCTGGGGAATGGTAAAAAATTAAAATGTCCAGTGACAGCTTTCCAAAAGACAAGAAAGCAGTGGCAGAAGACATAACAAGCTTTGGCCAGATGATTCGTGCAGGTTTACAGGGCAAGAAGCAGTGTAAAGTGGCATTAAAGAGAGAGTGTTTCTGTATGTGCTGTAGGCCCAGAGGAAGGTGGCTCACCCTGAGCCTTGCGCTCCCAAAAAGCAAAACACTTCCGTGCATCTCAATTAGTAGATTTTCCCATGAAAACCTACGCTTTATAATTAAAATTGATCATTTTGTCCGATAACTGCACGTTCCCATGACAAGTTCAATAACATCCATGTTGATGTGCCATAAACTGGAAAGTTTAGGGAACAAATTTTCACTTTTCTATTTGCCTTTATCTCCCTCCCACCCCAAGCCCAGCCTTCTCCTTCTTCACAAAGTAGGAGCCTCGAGCGTTTCTGGGTCAATCCTGTTATGTGTTTGCCTCATGTTCTTAACACCAAACTCATTGATTTTCATACATCTTTCCTCCCACAGCATCTCTTCACTGAAATGCTTTCAGCTGTGAACCAAAACAGCTTGACACAGCAAAAAGCCAGTGGTAAGGCTGAAAATACCACACCAGAATTGGGAGTCTCCTGCAGAAATGCCTCGTTCTTCTCCATCTCTCTGTCCTGATGGGGTCCTGCAAATGTCCTTGAAATTACTGCATTCTCTAGAAACCAGAGCTTTCTCTAAGGGTTAATCCAAATTTCTGGAGGGAAAAGCATGATTGCACGGAAATGCTACTTTTCGTTCGACAAAAGAACAGGTGGATGTCCTATGATAATTAAATTACAAATCAGTGCCTGCTGCTGACAGGGTATTGTACGCTGCCAACTAGCATCAGATATTTAAAATCCTCTGTAATTACCTATAATGGGGGAGTGGAGTGTGCTGCTGTGAATTTTTAATATGAATGTGCGTTTTTATAAGAGATCATTCTCTCTACAGTGTGAGATTATTACAGCATCACTGCTCCTCATATCTTACTGTCTAAAGAAGCATTTCTAAGGCTGTGTTCACCAAAGAGTTGTCAGCTAAACAGGACTGAAGATATGGATCCAGTAGAAGGTAATGGTCAAAAGCTTTACATTTCAACAAAGCCAGCTCTCAACAAAACAAAAAAAAAAACAAAAAAAAAAGAAGTAAGAAAGAATAAGTGGGAAGTTACTATATAAGTTACAATAGCCAGAACTACTGCACTGGCATGGAAATACGGATGTTCTTACAGCCTACCTTTGACAGATTGTCAGTGAATTATGATATCTGGAAATCTGTCATTTGATTTTCAGTCAAAGAGAACTAGATTTTACAAAAAGCTTCAGTATTTTTTTTTGCGGTTACCATTGCTTCGCTTTGCAGAAAATGCAACCAGAACTTCTTGGTTTAGATCAACTCAAATTGACCTGTGTCCTAAGCTGCTGAATGTGGTCCTTCTGGACCCCCAATTCAAAAGCACATGTGTTTTTCCTTCTCTGTGAGGCTCTTTGGCTGGACCACGCTCCAGTTCATCACACGTTACTTCTGCTTGCAATAGGAGGGCTGCAAAAGGAGGGAGGAAAGTGTTTCAAGTCTCATATGCTGTTCCTGTTTGACAGTCCTTCTCAGGAGCCAGACTTCTGCCCCTTAGAAGCTGTAGGTCTTAATATAACCCACATAATTTAGAGATCACTGGGAAAGGAATTTCTGCAGACACAATCATCTCTCACAGGTCCAATGGTCCCATTGCAATCTGGGGATAGACAAGGTATACCATTGGGTCCCAGCACTGCCTGCTTGCTTGCCTTTTCCCTCAACCCAGTATTTGAGAGCTACTTTGCAACTCCCATGCCTGTTAGCTCCACCGCTGGTCACCTGCTGTAACCTTGACATGGGAGCTGCCTTTGCACAGGTCAAGCGTCACTCCCTTCTGCATGATATTAGGTCCCGAATTCAATACACTGGATTTCTTCAGTTTTACCAACAGGCAAAAACTAAAACCATAATGGACATGGTCCATTTAGAGAAAAGTTTAATCTGAAAAGTCCCATTGAAAAAATATTAGTGTCACCTTGCCTTACTTTTTCAGTGGTCTTCAATGTGTTCAATTTTACTGGCACCGTTCTCCAAAGGCAGCAAATTTCAATGTCATACAGATGAGTGCCTTGAGAAAACAAACTTTACAATTTGCACACACAAGTCCTTGGGCATTCATCCAATCATGAGTAGAAATAATGTTACTCATCCAACTGATTGCAAATGAGCAACACAGCTTGAATTCTGAATATTTGCAATCAATCTATAGAGTAAAAAGAGAAAAAATACTCTTCTCATTATATAAAATGGAAGAAATCACAATCTGCTTGCCAAGACTGTGGAAGTAGATTAAGAAGCTTAAATCATTGAATAATTATACTTATTGTGAATGACTTGCTATTTTGCTTATCAAGTAGATTTCTAACAAGCTCGTCACTGCATCACAGCAATACCTTTCAGCTGAGAAGCCCAAAGAGCTTTACAAGTGGTAGTCAAGTTTGATAACATCCTGTTGAAAAATGTGTAATCATCTAAAGGTGGGTAAAATTAGGGAGAGATATACAACAGCTTGCTCAAGGTCATAAAGAGAATCAATTAATTAAGCAGTGCTAGACCTTTGCAGATTTTTCCTGTCTGCTTTTCTAAGCCCAAGATCTAGTGAATTACTCTGACTTTAATAGAATAATAATAATTATTATTATTATTATTAAAAATAAGGTTGTATGTTAGCTACTGCCATTGCAATTTACTTTTAGATTTGGTTTGTGATTTTTGTGGGTGTTTTTTCCCCACAAAGGTTCCAAGAGACACAAGATGTTCTAAGGTCAGGAATTAGTTTTTTCTCTGTGTCAGTGTGATAGCTAGCAGTGCTTTGTGTAATTTATATTGTGTTATCTCTGAGAAACACAGAGTGATTTTTAGAGGACAAGAGGTTTCCTGTAAGAACCAAATTGTTTCACAGAAGGGACGTTATCAACACTGAATACTGCGAACTTGCATAGCTTTTCCATTCAACACACTAAGATATTCTTTTCTTTTTCAAGGGGGGGAAAAAAACACCAAATATATTATTCACCCTCTCAATTTACTGAATTAAGCGGGTATTTGCCCATTGTAGAATATATATGTTCATTTTATTAAGAAACGCAAGTACAACGTAGTGGAAGAAATACGCTTTACAGTATTCTCCTCATCTGCTTTTTGAAACTCTAGATAATTTTATTTTTGACGATGAAGAAGAGTTGAAATGGACATTAGCCAGTATCAAGTACCAGTATCAGCTGGACGTAGTTGCACCTTTCGCTCACGAGATGGCACAAGAACCATCGAGTTAAAGCATATTCTCCCATCGAACTACAAAGTATGCAGGGAAAAATAAATAGCTATTCAATATCATGAAACTTCAAACGATTTTTTTTGCTTTGAACTGACCTGGTACAACATTATTTTTTAAAAAAAGACGGTATTCTTTTAGAGTGAGTACACATAAAGAGGTCATGATCATACACAAAGCTGGCAGCTGGAGAAAAGTCTAACAGTTCGTATAAGAATCAAAAATTGCAAGCAAGGAAGAGCTTATTGGGTTTTGCAGGTTTTAGCATGAACAAAAACACTATGTATTGACAAGATTGAGACTAGCCCAGAATGCTGCATTCCTCAAGGAATTCTAAATCCTAATTAAAACCGCCTGCATGCAAATCTGTACCATGAGGTATTCAGCTCCATATGCTGCATCACATTTTGGACCTGTTAACAGCATCAGTTTAGCCCTCTGGAGGTTGCTACATGCTATCCAATAATTTAAAATAGATTTTTAACTTGAAGTACCAATGTAAAAAAAAAAGGTATTCTAAGAGAGCGGCAGAGTGGCTTTGCTAGTATTAAATGGTGAATGTGGCTGCAGCCTTGCAGCCTATAAAAATCAGTGAATTTAAAAAAAAAAAAAAAAAAAAGAGAAGCCAGCTAATACTGATTGTTTATCTCAGTGGAGCAAAGGAAAGATGTGGGTGAAACCATTCGATGTATCAGCATCAGGCTGTAGCCACCTCTCCGTCCCTTTGTCCTGCAATAACTTTACTTGTATACTCCTATTTATAGTTTTCAAGTCTTCCCCTCAAAATATATATTCTTTTTTAATATATCCATGTTTCTACAACCACTACAAGTCTTCCTGCCTCATTAGCTCCCCGTTTCGTGTCTCCTTTCCCCCTGCAGCTCCCCACGCAGCCCTGGAAGCACCATGTCCCCACTCCCATTCCCTGATCCCTCCAATTCTGCTGCTGCAGTCCTCCACCCTGGAAGCCCTGAGCCTCACCAATTCTCCTTTTCCACCCCTTGCCAGACCTGAGGAGCAGCTCCTGGCTCGGCGTGGCTGTGCTGAGGTGACTACTGAGTGTTTGGAGAGATAGAGCTGGCAAATGCCACCAGGTGCCGTGACTCAGTTTCCCTGCCAGTAAGCCTGCAGTGGGAATGCAACAGGGCAAAGCAAATACCCGGGTGTATATCAAAAGAGTACAGAGCAATGGTGTAATGTAATAAATAAATAATGTATTATTATTATTATTGCCTGAAACAAACGATGCGGAGAAACACACAAAAATCACCGAGCAAATGGTTTGCCTCTCATACGTTTTCTTTGCCTCTCATACGTTTTCTGAACCAAAAATACAGATTTCCATTTAGCTGGGCTTTGCTCAGTGCAGGACGCAGCAGGGCCGTTTTGTTTTGCAGCTGAAACCCCCTCCCCAGTCGTCACACTTGGGTGCCCTAATTAGTTGAATTTATACAAAAAATAGGACTCCCCTTCGTACTACACACTGCCAGTGACTTCTTGACGGTTGTCTAACCGTAACAAAGAAAAAATGCTAGTGATTTGTATCTCTTAGTTTTACATGTATCTATGTACTCCTTTAAAGCTTTAACCATGTATTTTCATTATATTCTTTCCCAATGTCCTGGGCATCTGTCTATAGGATAGCACCTACTGAGTTTCCAAGAAACCAAGGCTGTTGCCTAACTCTGTTTCTTAGCCTTCATGGGGTACTGAGTAGATGTAGCTGTGGTGGGCTTTTTGGCCCACTCAGTGTCACAGTTCTAATTTGGGTCACCACCTGGCTATGTGAGCACCTGCTGGTGGTCACTGGGGAGAGCCGCAGATGGAAGGGATGCAGCAAGACTGTGCTAATTCCAGTGTTAATTATTATGCTTCCCCGAAAGGTCCCTCTGAAGGGGGTCTCTAGGGAGGGGTGGCCTCTGGGCATAGGCTCTAGTGCTGCAGCCCTTCCACCATGGCCATAAATTCATTTTATGCCCAAGTACCTCATGCAGCCTCTGGGCACGGTTTTTTCTGATAGCAGTGCTAGGCATGGGTGGTTCTCCACCTCCTGCATCTATCTCCCCTGTGCAGCCCTGGTTCTCCATCATCCTCCTCCTGTACTTGTACTGACCGTCACTCACCGATCAAGATCAGGTTTTTTTACAGGTGTATCTGCACCTGGATTATGCCCTGATGGATCTCCCAGCCTCACAAATAAGTGCACTCACTCTCTTGGAGGAGGCAACACAGAAGCATGAATGAAGACTCAAGTACTATAGAGAGGAAAAAGATACATAAAAACGTTACCCTGAGTCCTCTCCTCCCTTGAATACACACATAGTCCAATATGAGGAGCTTTACCTGCCAATGCTAAGATAAGTCAAGGGATCTAGAGTGTGCAAATCCAAGGAAGGCTGATTTGGGACTACTCTAGGAAAGAGAAGGAATAGAAAAATGATCAAAACAAGGATTGGAGAAAATGAGGATAAAAACCAAAGCTCGGGAGGTAAAAGCAGAACAGGTGGAGAACTCCAGCATCTGTGCTGCTCTGGTGCTCAAAAATTCTTGTGAAACCCCTAGGGAAAGCTTTTGTCTTCTCTCCCTCTGGAATAAGTTTGCATAGCAATAGCTGCCCCCAAAATTATCAAGTGGCCATACCCTGTGTCTCTGAAGATGGTGGCCTTGCCCCATGCAAGGTTGTGTAGATTTTTCATCTAGGACTGTGGAGAATTATTTTAAAATTTGACCCTTGCACTATTCACATGTTACTATTTCCCAGACTTCTTGAATAGAAGTGTTCCCATTGATACTTTTGCTTTTTCTTCAGTACCAGGTCTAAATGAAATCTAGGAGGAAAACTAGACTCTGATTTCCTTAAATTAAGACTCAAACTGTAGGTTAAAAGAAAGATAAACCACAGAGTAAAGCCAAGGAAGTAGATTTTCTCATGAACCCTATCACATTCATTCTGCTGACAGAACAGTCCTTTGGGAATTAATTGTGTATTGAAGGACACAGGAATTCTGTGTCTGTGGGATTCTAGTATCATTTTTTACAGAAATTGGAGAATTCTAGACAAAGGCTATACGAGGCAAAAGGATGCTCTCAGGCTAAGACAGGCAAATGCTATCATAGGTTACTGTTTCTATTCTTGCTTTTGCCACATAAATGGATGCTAGTCATTTCACAAAACCAAAGTTTCCACAGGTGTAGAACTGAGATGTTCCTCACTTCGAAAGGTCTTGGTAGACACAGATGGCCAGTTTTTGCAGAAGTGCTGAGTAGCAGCAGCTTCAGCAGAAATCGGGGGAGCTGGGCTTTGTACAGAAAAAATACAATGGAATCCTGTGCCCTCCAAGAAGTCAGTCTAAGGTGGAATTGGCATCAGCTGGCATTAGCCACCTAAAACTTCAACTTCTGGTATAAGCAGGTCAGTCGTGTTCCCTTGCTAATAACTGGAACATCACAATATTATACATATATTTGTCAGAGAGCTGCTCGCTGAAGGCGCTTTTTCTCTCTCTCTTTTTCTTTTTTTCTTACACAGACTGAAGACAGCCTAGGATTTATTTAAGCATTTTGAATGAGATTAATTTCATTCTTGATGTTACAAACTGGTCACGGAAACCAGTGGACTCATTTGATCTTAATTGGTTTGTTTAAGGAGTAAAAGTTCTAATCACAAAGGGATATTGTGGAAATAAATTCACTCATGTTTATCAGATACTTGGATGGGGGTGATCAGGCTTGGTATAACACGAAAATCAAAGAAAAAATTAATAATTCTATAAATGGAGTGCAGATTATTAAATAATTAAATAATGATGGGGACATACGTTGAATGCAATATGCCGTATGAAGTACTGTTCCATGTGACTGAAAGAAGCAGAGGGCCCGTGAAAACAAAAATAACTGTGTAATTAAAAATGTATTTGAGTTATATTATAATACTACACTACAATATATGGCCACAGAGGGCCTGAAATAAAGTTGCTTAGACCATCTTAATTCATGCATTTCCTAGATCTGAGTGGTTAACTTTATAACCCTGCCATCCCTTAACTCTTCTTTGAACACAATGTATACACACATAAAAATACCCCATAAACTTTAATAGCTTTCCTGCTTTTTCTACTGTGAAGAAGGTACAAAGATAAGTAGGGAATTTTTCAGTTTGTGCAAAGCTGGCCCTTCCTAAATAAAAATAAAAATGTGCATAAACTTGAAAAATACTCTCACTGTTGTCACTCTGATGAACCTTGGCCACTCGATCTGAAGGTAACATTCCTTTTGTACCCAAACAAGTTTTGTGGGTGATGGAAAATTTATTACAAGTCTCAAATATCTTCTGTTTTTATCAGTCTCTTCTTTTAAAAGCAAAAAGATGGTTTCAGTACCCTTTAACTAGCTTTTCAATAGGCCAGCAAAACACATTTGTGTCTGGTGGATTTGCACATGCTTGACACCCGTAGAGTCGAGATCAACATTTCTCAAGCAAGGGACATAATGAAAAAGCAGCTTTGGACCTTGGGTTTTAAACCTTCTACAGTCTTTCAGTACAGCTCAATTGTGGCAAAATAATCTGTGCTTTCTGATACTTCAATGAAGTCCTGGTTAAGGCACAAGTGGGTAAAGTAGCTGTCATTATAAAGAGAATACAGAGAAACATGAAGCTAGAGTGAACAAGGGAATATTTGCTTTACTGAGGCTATCACCAAAATCAGTATTTCCACCTTTCCACCTCTCCACAGTCAGCCTAGTTCCTGACCTGAGGAGCTTATGGTTCCAGGGGAAGCTCCTTCAGCTTACTGATGGTAACACATCAAGGTAAAACTACTCCCAGGTCAGGAGCTGGGCAGGAGGAGAGTATCCCATTAAACTGTGGGTGTGCTGAATTTAATGTAAACTCTTGGCCTTAGGTCCTTTGAGCCCACAGAGGGAGTGAATCCACCACTCCTTGGGCCCTACCTTACCCGAAATGAAAACAGCTTATCACCATCTCTACTCATTCTATTTAAAAATAAACTAATAAATGTATTACAACTACATTTTCTGAAAAGACAAACAAGTCTGCCAGCACAACCTTCCTTAGATTTTCAGGTCCCACAGGGCTTACACCAGACCAAGGCAACCAGTTGGTCATGGCGATTAGAACTGCAGGTAGCTAGCAAAGCTGGAGGAAGGAAAGGGATATATGCAGAGATTTCTCCTATCTGTAGAACTGCTTTTAGACCTGTGCACTGGAAATTTGCCTTTGTTCTGTTTGGACAGGTAAGCATTTTTCACATTAGAACTTTAAGGTGAAAACCAGCCAGCAATTACCCTGCTGGATGGAGACAATGATTCTCTGATGGGGCTTTTATTATTTTGGATGCTCCTTCGATAAACATGTTGGAATAATAGGCATTTTTTAATTTTTTTTTATTTTTAAGTGATCTGGAGTATTCACACTTTAAATAAGCCAACTGGGCTCTCAGTCTGTGCAAAAATAAGCTAACGTCCCTGCCTAAATGATCAGGTACTTCTTTTGAACCATTATAGTGTATATCTGGCATGGTTAGCAATGTCTGAAAAGTCCTTTAGAGCTGAAAAATGCTATAAAAGTTTGAACATTATTTTATGGCATAGGACACTCTGGGCACCAGGCAATGATTTACATGGAAATCTACTACCAGTCCATTGGATTTTCTTGAAAAACATGATTCCATATGTCTTAACCTGGATACCTGAAACTGTATTGCTTTTGAATGTTATCACCTGACCCTTCCGTTGGATACAACTATTGTGTTTCACCATTGTGTCTGCCTGGCCTTCTGCTGAATTCTACAGTATTTTTCTCCTTTCTTCTTGATGTGGTTTTTGGTTGGTTTTATAGTTGCAGAAAGTAGGGGAAGTCAAAGGGGAAGGCTGAATGGTTTAGCAGTTAGTAAAGTTATCTCTGAAGCAATAAAAAATACCTTTCTTGTAGACTGACCTTACCAATGTTCAAAGCCACACTTTGTTGCAGTAACGCTAGCTTAATTAAAAGGTTAAATCCCTGCTGCATTCACTAAGCATCCTTATTTGAAAAAGTCTGAGTATTGTAAAAACTTTTTTTTTTTCTATTTCTTTGTGTTTTCAGTTGAAGGAAGTAAATATCTTGTATAAAATATCATGAAGACAAAAACCCCCTAAATTCCTTTGGTCTTAATGACCAGCTTTCAGGAAGGCTGCGTAAATGACTGTCAGCTGGATAACAATGTCATGGTACATTTTCTGTTGTTCTTAATTATTAGAAAATGAGGACAAAGCAAAACCCATCCTGGTTAAAATTAGATGCAGCCCAGATCATAAGGCAATCATGAGGCCCTGTTAACTTTGAAATGAAAGACATTATTATAAGATGATACCCAAAACAAAACTCACTGACAATCCCAAGCAAATAGCTTAGTCTAGACACAGCAGTTTTATTATTAGGCAGAGAGGGTTTTTTGAGTCCTGACCCAACAAATGGATTGATTGATTATATAAATAAATATTTTTCCAGAGTTTTAAATGTGCAGTGGGCCAAATCTTCAGATCTGCAACATCCATCTGGGAATATTTAGAGCTATTTGATTATCCATTTCCCATTTTTTTTAGTACTTGACTAAGTGCTAGATGGATAGCCAAAGACTTACATCTCTGTATGTTTTCTGATGAAGTAGCAATGTAAAGTCCCCAAAATAAAAGTTCTTTTGTAAAATACACATCCTTTCCTCTGCATAAACCACCTTTACAAAAGCACACGAGTCACTCTCCATTTTCTGTCAATCCTCTGTTACTCAGCTGATAATACCAACAAGGAAAACAATTTATTGAGTCTGGAGCTGTGATTTCCTGCTGAGGAAAAGAAACACTCCCTGGGAACCAAACTGAGAGCTACAGCTCATTTTTATCTTGACAATGAGAAATCTAGCATGACTTTAACTTGTTGTTGACCTTTGTTGCAGTTGGCTCACTGATCTAAAAGTCAGTGGCTATATATATAGCATTATTCACATCAAACTATCATGTATAGAGTGGGAAAAACACATTTTACTATTTATAAAACTTCTCTGCATGAGCAAAGTTCTGCGAGCATTAATCACAACAACTGTGTGAATGACTATCCACACCAAGGAAAATGCACCTTTTGGGGTGATTCATCTCATCTCTGCTGCTCAGGAAGGGGTGGGCTGCCCTTTAATCGTGCCACGTGCTTGACACTAACTGCCCCAAAGCCGAGATATTGGCACTGGTGAACCTCACCCAGAAGCTCCTCTGGCTCTCAGACCTTGAGATAAACCATGAACGTGTGCTTCCCCCGGGAGGTGTGTTGATTTTTCAGCGTAGCGACTTGGCATTTTGTCCTAATTGCTACGTGACTAAACCAAAGTGAAAACTGCCTGTGTGGGAATTGCCACAACTTGTTGTAAACATACATCTGTATTTTTGAAAGCTGATAATCTCCAGGTGGTGTTAAATTAGCCTGGTTCTTCTGCAGCTCCCTCGGGAAGGGCCATGCCATCTAATTTCCCTTGCTGCCATGCAAACTATTAGACTCAACGTTGAACATAGCATTAGTCAAATCCCAGTTGCCAGTAATATTTTGGCCCTATACGTCCATGTTCTCATAGATACTTTTCAGCTTTATTAGCTTATTAAAAGCATGGCCTTATTAACTTTTTTAACCGCCTAAATGGTGCAGCAGGAAATGTTTTGAAGAGCTCTTTTACAGATGATTAACTAGTGTTATGAGATGCGCTCTAGTTGTCTGAACAAATGTAGGATATCTCACTTTTGTACTGACTGTCCTCATTTTTAAAAAAATATTATTATTGCAATAGTGAAATAGCTAGAAACATAGGATATTAACACTTTCTCTTCTTCAACTTTCCTACAAATAAAAGTGTCATGGAACCACTGTAAAAATGTTTCCGTCATTTCTTATTTCATTGTATTTACAACAATATTCAGTACAGATTTATCTCTTTAAAAGTTTGATGAATCAAACATCACAAAATACATCACATTAACAGGACAAAGTTTATTCTCAAAGCTTCTGAAGTACTTTATTGGAGCCAATGATTTCCAAGTGAAGTGCATTCAATTGTTGTACCAAAATTTCTGGAGTGTGTCAGTTATTGTGCTCATTGCGTGAAAATTTGCAGTTCTTGAGTTCCTTCCATCGCACTAACTTTCACACATCAGTGCTGATCATTTGCAAGTGTTCAGCACTCACCTGGAAATAGGTCAGATTATCTGCATTTTCCAATACCCTTGCAAACCTCTGACAACTCTCTGCATGCTATCAGAGTTGACCTGCCTGTGAAATAATTTGAACACCTGCACTTTCAACATATACTGCTGAGCTATAGTAGCTAGCATCATACACATAAGTGGCTAATCAGGTATTCTGGACCCATTCTGTTCCTTGTTTTGGCTTCAGAGTACTTCATATATTTCAGAAGTACTTTTATGTAAAAAACACTAACTTGGAACAGACTATACATGGCACACATTTACGGTCTTATAAAAAAATGTGGAGGGCCTTTTATATATTATATAAATCTGAAGTTGAAAAAGGTTCCCCTGTCAGCTTTCTTCTTTAAATTTATTTTAAAATAAACCAAAGAAAAAAGGGTAGACATTTCTTTCAAAACATGAACACTTAAAGTGAGTTTACATCTGACATTCCTATCCTGTCATGTACTTGTTTATTTTTATGTTTGCTGTCTTTCTAGGATATATCAGAAATCAGTATTTGGTCCTCATTAGTATCATGTGGAATTTAGATGACTTATTATCAGTAAGAAAATGTAGTCAGAAAACTCTCAAAAGACCATGAAAAAGATAAAATACAAAAGAAATCCCAAGTGGAATTAATGCTAATATCTGTATGTATTTATACAACTGCCCACAGGGGTTTCACATGAAATTCTACTATTTCAAGAACTGCTTAAGCTGCTTTCATAGTGAAACAAATTAACAATTTCCTAGAGAAATCCAGCTAAAGAAAATCAACCTGTCGGTCAACTGCTATACTTCATTTGGAGTGCCAGTCTTCAAAATTATATGAGAAGCCAGCACATAATGCAAAACAAAACTAAAAGAAAGATTTGAAATGTAACTTTTTGTTTGTTTGCAAATGTAAATTTATTTTTTTAAGATGGTTAATGAAGATGGATACATTCCCATGAAACATTTTCAAAAGAAAAAATGTCTTATCACAACTGTTTCACAGAATCACAGGGTTTCAGCTAACTTAGAGTTACATCAAATCACATAAGAACCCAATATATATAAATCTTGACACAAATTTCATTTTCTTTATTATTCCCCACCCCCTAACAGGAGCTCTTTTTATAAATATTTTCACCTAAAATCCAATTAATGTACTTATTTTAGTTTTCTATGTAATAAAATTACAGAAAAAGAAGCCTTAGAAGAGAGAATAATGCTATTCATTAGATCTGAAGGTCTAGAAGTGATAACAATATAATTAGAGCTTTAATACAGCTTAAAAAAATGAGCAAACATTTGGGCACACAGTCTCTACCATTAAATTAAATTTGTTTCTGTCTTTAGACATTCCTAATCTGCCTGCCAATTAAGTCCAAATACAGAATTATAAATATAAGAAAAGAAAACAAACAAACATACCAAAAAAACCCCAAAACAACCAAATTGAGCTTAGGGATGATATTAAAACTCACACTTCCCTTAGGGATGAAGGAATTCATAGGTATCCTAAAAGTGCAACTGCCTATTGGAGAGTTTCTTGAGCCTTTCTGTGATCTCTTTTGCAATCCCTACATGTCCAAGTTTCAAAAGAATTTTAAAGAGGGGCTAAATTATTTCTAAGTTAGCTAAGCCACCTACAACTCATTAAGTGAAGAAATTGAGCACACACCTCTGGTCTTAAGAATCACTCTAGTTCTTTAGCCTTATCGCGTTCAGTGAAATTCTCTTCACAGAATTTGACAACTCTAAGGTGAGATGCACAGGCTTAACAGTTAAGGCTTTGCATTCCTCCCTTTGTGTGAGATGCTTTGCGAAAGCCATCACAGTGACAATTAATTTAAATAACATGAAATATTCAGTGAACCCAATTCCCTCTCCCTGTACAAATGGCCGTTTTAGCTGAGGAGTAATAACAAAAGTGGCAAGCTGGATATTGATGGCAGGTCTTTTCCTCCGGATATGCAGAAACCACCAAATGCAGAACTTCCTTCTTCTGCAGAAAATATGTTCTTAATTTCCTGAGGTTCATTAGAAAATCCCTAGGTAGTGCTGTGTCCAGCAAGCCTACCCATTTGTGATCACCACCATTTGAATGAATGATGATCACCGCGAGCGGAGGGAGGTTTCCCGTGCTCTCAAACCTCTTAAATTCATGGATGAGTTATGCTGCTCTCTGCCCTGCTCCAGCCCTGCAGTCCTGCCTGAGACGCCTCCGAGACACGCAAAAATCAATGGGAGGAACCAGACCTAGAAAGGGAGGGGAGACGGAAGACTTGCCCCACCAAATAAAGGACTGAAGGGGGGTTTGAACATTTCAACATCAGCACCTACATCTTCCCTGCCCTAACAGTTAAGGGAGAAGATCATTAGACAGCAAGGAAAGAAAGGCCAGAAATTTCACACACACATAAAAGGCCAAAGAGAGTTCAGAAATTAAAAAACAGATAACGTTCAAGTCGCTTTTATTCAAAACAATCTTTCATAAACAAGTCACGATTTGGTGGCTCTATGGAGGAATTTGCAACTCTTGGGAATGCTGATATATGTAATTGCTCTGAGGAGCCCGAGGAGCTGCAGAAGGAAAGCAAAGGCTTGAAAAACTGAAATATTGTATGTAGACACAGGAACAGAAGGAAGTGGAACTAACAATACTCAAAATGCCTTTGTCAACTGTAAGAACTGGGGATATATATATAAAAAATGATCATTGATGGAAACGGACAACATCAGAGAGGTCCGTGATCAGTTGACATAATATTGCCAAAATAGCAAGAGTGAGAGTCTCTCTTCAAAGGAAATGTTGTAGTTCTGACCTATAGAACTCTGATACAAGGTTTACACCAGAGCTGTTGTCAGAAAGAACATGCCCAGAAATATATATGTACAATATCATATAAAGCAAGCAAAGTTGTCAGTCTCAGCTTGCACTGGAACGCCTGTATAGACATCAGTGACAAACAGTATTTAAAAAGGCTTTAAAGGGATGTTAGTAAATTTATCTTACTGAAATTGAAATGAAAAGTCATTGGGAATGTCAGATGCAATTTTTCTGTCCTGCTGCTTTATAATTTCCTAGGCATAGAGAAGACTACTCTGTCATAGCAAAAATAGTTTCACTAAGATGTTTAAAGTGTTCTTTATAGGGAAGAAGAATGCTGTTATTGCAAAGCTTAAAGCACAGGGTATCTTGTTTATTCAAAAGATTCCTACCAGCTGAGTGGGATCATAATGACCAAATGCACTAACTTTATTTATACAGAAATATATTTCTCTTCACAATGACTATCTCCTTTATCAGTATGGTGATGCAGTTGAGAATTGCCAACAGTATAAACTCCAATGTAACTACCAATGACTTAGTAAACAGAGTTCTTTACATGAAATAAGATACTGTAAACATAATTTACCTTTATTTCACTCTATATCTATTTTAAATCTTTCACTTTATACATTACCTGCATTTCCCATTGCACATTTTGGTTATTATCAGTGGTGTTTATTCAGGATTTTCTCTGGGCCACTGATATATGAATGTGTCTGGCAGGTTTGTAGATATCAGAATGAGCAGCAGTAGGATAAGCACCCTTCTTACTGCAAGTACATTTTTTGGCAAAAAACCCAGTTCACCAAATTAAATGCTTTTTAAAACAAAAATTATTTCTATAAACTGGCTTCTTACTTCTGTCCATAATCTTGGCTCATCTGTTTATGTTTTCCAGTATGAAAAAAAGGATATTATTTAGGGTCCAATCTGGGTTAATCAACATTATTTACACATTTTCTATCTCACATCTTCATACGCACAAGACCACTGAGGGTTGCAGACTTGGCAATAAGCTTAGGGCATATATGGGCGCTTGCTTTCCAGAACTAAGTTTCACTTACAATTTTGTTTTCTGTATTTTAACTTTGTTTTTATCCAAGCTAAACATATTCCAAAATAGGAAAGAGGAGAGAAACAGAACCCTTCTATCCAAAACTAAAGCTTTCGGAGGCAACAAGTCCCCCAGAACAAGATTCCTACGAGACTCCACTGTTCTCTATTATCCATCAGTTTTCCTCATTACCTCTGGCTAGCAAGACATTTTCCAGTATCTTCTAAAGGTTGAAGAATCTTGCTTCTACTCAGCAGATTAAAAAGAAAGGTCCAAAGCTGAAGCCCCTAGAAAGTCCCACTAAGTGCCTCCAGTCATATGCCAGGCGTTACTAGGCTCACTTTAGCACCTTGTGTTACTGCAATCGTTACTATCCAAAAAATGCAAGGATTTGAAACCAACCCTCCAAATCTTACACTAATGCTCAGTCACAGAAAATCCTCCACTCAGACCTACGGGAGGGTAGAAATAAGGCCTCTAGTGGACAAAAACTTAATGCCATGCACATCATTCAGACCCAGGCTGTTGAAAATACAAATGTAGTCACATTCTTTTTTGAGGAGGTAAAAGAAAGCAATAAAACAAATTGAATGTACTATGATGAGGAGTTTTTGAAATTTTTTAATGTGTACAACAGTGAATAAATGAGAGTAGCATCTTCGCATGCAAAGCAGAGTCTATCCACTACACAAATTTGTAGTTGATCCAATAGGGAACTGGCAAGGTGATATTGAAAAAAAAAAACAATCTACCACCATCTGCATACAAAGTGAAGCTGACATTTTAAGTTCTGGTCAATGTGTTTCCTTTTCTTCAAGGTCTATTTACACTTGAGTTTGACAAGGCTCTTACTGGGGACATAATCACCAGCACTATGCTGCAATTTAGAATGAGAACAAGGACATTATTAGTAAAGGGAACATGGGTGGTTTGCAGTTTACTTAAAATAAAAATGCAAAAAAAAAAGGACTCTAAGAAGCTGTATTTAAAGCCTAAAGAAATAATTCAGCTCCACAATGAAATATTTTTCATGGTAACATATAATATTTTGCTATAGGCAACAAAAAATCTAGCTTCATTGTTAAAAATCACCAGGTATAAGACGACTTTAAGACGTAAGCAGCACAACTTTTTGCACATCAGTTTCCTTAACCCAAAGGAAATCTGTGTGCAGAGGGGCCATAAAAATTCACATGTAGTCATTCCTTTAATATTTCAGGACCACAAAGACCTGTGGAATTGGTCAAAACAGAGAAACGGGGAGGGTGAAGGAGTATTTTGCACAGTCCACTGGGATTGCTAAAACACTCTAACTATGGGGAGGAGGCAGTTTTCCTTGGAGGTGGTCCATGCAGGCAGGCACCTCACTGAGCTTTGTGAGCAGCTAGTTTTGTCCTTGGTGTGATGCTCCCGCAGACCACAAGTTTTTCATCTTGCTGCACTCCTCTGTAAGCACAAAGTGACTAGGAAACGTCTATCAGTTGTTTAAAGATATGAAAACCTAACAGTACGAATTTGGCACTTGGACATGCCACTGGGATGTTCGTAGAAATATTAGATATGTGTAGGTGGGAAGCAGAGGTGTTCCACAAGGCAGCCACAGGGCTACTGATGGAAAATTGTCTTTCTGGACATTGCCAACGTTGCTCTTTTTAAAGAGTATACAAATAATCAACTATTTGCTGCCTCCTCTAGGATTGCAATCACCTTATAATTTCAAAAGCTATTACCAACTCTGAAAACAATATATTTTGACTGCGTATAAATGTGTTATGTGGAAGGAAAGATTGTTGGAATTGGTTTCATTCATGATTTTTCAAAAAGCTAATTTATTTTCTAGATGTTGTTGGCTTGAAATCAGTTCTCAGCAGGTGAAAGCTAATGATCTTAAATTATTAATAGTATGTTAAAAGAAAGGAGGAAAAAAGGAAAACGGTGATAGCAAAATCTTCATTAACTTGAACCTGATTCTCATTTGCACAAAGGCTGGTATACACCACACTACCTGTGCATGGAGATTTTTAACTAGGGGCATAGTTTTCACCCAATTTAGCAACCCTTTATGGTGACAAAGGTGGGTTTAACAGTCTTGATGCAAATTAGAATGAGCTCAAGTATAAAATAAACAAGGATGGAAGCTTTGTTATCTGTGAAGGGCTCCTAACCTGTTTCCTGCAAAGTAAGCACACTCCAACTTTTCCTTTATTCTTTTTTTGTTTCTCACGGATGATTCTGCAAGGTTCAGGAAGCATTGCACTGCTAATGAGCTTTCTTACATTTTAATTGAGGCAAAAGCTATTTTGGAAAACATCTGCAAATAACTAAATTTTCTAATTCGTACAATAGCAGCCATTTCTCAGTGCTATTTGAAGAATCTCAACAAACCCCAATATATTCTCCCCCAGATTATCAGTAATCATCTGTGTTTTGACCGCAGGAAAATCATAGTGTTTAGAAATACAATACTAAGACAGTAGTGGACGAAAATCACTTTGGTTGTGATTTTGATGAAATTCCTATGAACTACTGTAGTGTTAATGATTCCGCCTCAGACTAGCAGTTACGGCAGGGTGGACGCAGTGCTGTCAGCTCCTATGAACTTCGGTGGTGTTACTGAAAAGATGGCTGAGGGATTAAGGTTATAAGTAATAAAATCTGAATTAATTAAATAAATAATAAAATAGAGATTAAAATATTTTTAAGCATCTCCTGTTGTCTTTTCACTAGCCTAGCTAAAAAGACTTCATTTTAGAGGTCAGTTGTATAAGCTTATTTTGTGAGGGAAAATAAACGGTAAACTAAGTGGTCCATGTTGACCTGCAAGGCAGAAGCAAGTTAAAACAAAGGACCGATGACAATCAAAATGACAATCAAACCGTCATTTACGTGTCTATAATGCCAATTCATAAATACCAGTCCTTACTAAGAAGAAAAAAAGATATTAACCCATTTATTATTTTGAAGTCAGCTTCAAAATGCAAATTGAAGATACTCAGAGTATAAAGTTACTTTTCTCCCCCTAAATCTATTTTTTAAAGTTATTTTGTTTTTCCCTTGGATTTAACAAACGATTTGCAGCGCTTAGAGTCAGGTGTTGTCTGCACATTATTCTGCACTTCAGAATAGAAAGAAAAAAGGAAATTAAAAGATTTTCACTGAATAAAGTTTGAACAAAATTATCCAGAAGCATGTTTTATAATATTGACATCCAATAATACAAAATGATAAATAGAAAATATATTAATAGATTAAAAATATTAGTAGAACTAAGTAAATCGCAATAAGAAACTAAAGTAAAAAAATAATGTGATCATGTCCTGAGGGAAAACATAATTAAAATGGGTACGTTCTTATGAAATGCTCTAGTTTCAATGCAATTACATTTAAAAAGCAAGGCAATAGTCAGCCAGATCTAAGACAGACTGTATTTGAATAACAAAGCTTTTGCTGTTCAGCATTGATACAGTATTTAGAAACACATCCTTATATTTGCATTGTCATTTGCAAGAAAAAACTACTTGTTCTTAATATGCCAGTTTCTCTAAACTCTTGTAAATCTGGTTAGTTTAACTTTGCCTATGATCATTAGTAAATCTAGGACCTGATTTTTATACTGATGTACTGTTAGTCGTACTATTCTTCTTTCAAATCAAAAGAATATCACACACCTCTGAAATTACCTCAAATCTCTTCAGATCAGTGGAAGGACTTGCATTTCTTTGGGCTTTTATCTAGACTTCACATCCAGTTTGAAAGACTGGGCGCTTCAATTGTAAGCAAAGAACACTTTGCACTACTGGACTGGCTGTATTGAAGGGCTAAAATGAGGGGCAGAGGTACATTAAGTACCATTTGGCCTTTTCAGCATCGATATTTGAGAAATGGAGTTGACAGGGGCTTTAAAACTTCAGTCTCCAGAAAAGCCCTGTAAAATCTGTACCTGGATACACCTGGATTCAGATATGGAAAGCTTTGTGAACACGTCACAATTAGTCAACACAGCCACGTACAGACAAGCAGCTCAACAACTCGGTCCTTATCTTCAAAGCCTTTATTGATGTGAATCTGGTACAATCAGAAAGCAGCTTAAACTCTTAAAATAGAGACGATGGACAAAAAAAACAGTGCACTTCTAGCACAATAGATTTGTCCCTCAGAAGAGGAAAATCAATTTGTCCAATGGTTTTCCTGAATGAAGGAGGCTGGCAAGACATTCAACTAATGCCTGTAAAAGCTAGGCTCTATTTCAAACTGGCCTATGCTAAACTCTTTCCTAATAAAAACACATAATCCCACAAACTGAAACAAAGAGCCATAAAGAGCCATGTGCATGATTTTCTTTAAAAAGATAAAGGCAAGAACCACTTAGCCGCCCCTAAGGAAAAGGGAAAAGCCATAATTTTGAATATATTAAAAAGTTAGGTGAAAGAAGGAAGCACCGATGTGTTTTTTAAATCTTTGAAGTTACTCTCTGAGAATATTTACCTTTAATTAAAAGAGGGTCCTTTCCTATTTTATTCTACATAAATTATTCATGTGAGTTCTGTGACTCAGCGATAGCATGTTAACAGCTCTGTTATTTTATATACTTGCTGTACATAGGTAATCTGAATACATTATGTTGCAAAGATAATTTTGTCGGTGTTTTCTGTTGTAGCGTGATGCTGCGAGGCTCAGCGGTATGTTTTTGCAACACCCTGGATTTCATATGGATGGGGAGGAAATTGTCAAGAATTTCCCAAGGCCCTGCATTTTTCTACAAATATATTAGATACACAAAAGAAATCCCAGATTAGTCACAATTCTTTCTTCTCTAGTGGCCAAGT
This sequence comes from Gallinago undulata, assembly GCA_026546715.1. Classification (NCBI taxonomy): domain Eukaryota; kingdom Metazoa; phylum Chordata; class Aves; order Charadriiformes; family Scolopacidae; genus Gallinago; species Gallinago undulata. The sequence continues at coordinate 204,065,753 of JAOTQQ010000001.1, read as the reverse complement.
CATGTTATAGAAGCCAATTGTATTTAGGCAAAAGATTCTTTAATTTGGGGGTTTAAGCAACACTGCAAACATATTTTGCTTTCACTTTAATGAGTAATTCACATGAAAGCACCTTTATCAGCATATATATGTGTTCACAGTTTTCATGAGCCAGTAGGATTGCAGGGCAAATTTTGATATATGATATTTTAACCTTGGTAACACAAATTTTCATGTCCTGTGAAGCCAGCATTGGACTTGTATGTATGGACATGATTTGGTAATTTTTCCCTTCCTAGAGACAAAGATTTATAACAACTAGTTGTCTGCCTGAGGATGGAAGAAGTTCTACTAGCTTCAAGTTTTCCCTTCACTAGAAAAGATCAGAAGGTAGAAATCTGTCAGAACTGTTGCAATACATGTTGACATGATGCTAGCAGGTACCACATCAACCCTAATTTATACAGCGTTTCTTCACTTGGTTTTCCTACAATGCCAACTTGTTAGGTAGTGACTGTTTGCACAGATAAGCAATCAATAGGAAATTAAACAGGATATGTGAGTTTGACACCACTTAGCAACAGCCAGCAATTAAAGGATGAATTTCACCTCTAATTTATCGTGATATATTGCATTGTTTTCAAGTTATATTGAATATGAACTGGAAATTGCCAATGCAGAAGACCTCTCAGGTCATGTATTCTATCCTCTTAGCAGTGAAAGCTGGTTTTAATACATCCAGTACTTAAATGTATCAAAGATTATTATTTTACTGACATCCATGTGTATTAATACGCATACATTCAAAACTTTCAGTTTACCAGACAGTGACTTTTAAATAAGTAGATAATAAAGTGTGCAGTGCTCAAGAACACAATATTACAATAAATGTTTGGGTTTTTCTTCTGCTTTTCTAATTACCTATTTCCTCTTACAGTGAGCAGGATATCTTAGAAATACAGTATCTTTGGGGATTGGGTTTGCCTCAGAAGTCTATTGTAAGATTTCTAGAGCTGAAAAATTCAAATCCCTACACAGCAGTTTGCAAAATATGTAGGGATCTGACATCTGTATGGGTTTTACACACTTCCCCTAGAAATCATGACAGCACTCATATTTTAAGATGAAAAAAGACCAACAGTCTAATGGAAACATCCAGGATATGACAGTTGGGTCAGGCTATTCCAGGGTGTGATAGCTGTCACTCCTTGCAGTGGGACCTTCTCATGTTTTAGATTCATTTTTTTCCTCCTCTGTACAGCTATGGGCTTCATGTCCTGTGTCTACAACTTTCACAAGTTGATCACTTTTCACTTTTCACTGTGAAAGTTTATACTAGCACAGTGGAGTCCCCAGAACAGGTAATGACCTCAAAACCCATTATATCCTATTTTAATAGCTCCCATGGATATCTCAGACTCCTGAAGCTATCATCACATACTGAAGCAGTCATAGCTTTTCTGGTACTCAGACAGTACATGCAGTATTGTGGAGAATTGCTTACTCTGCCTCTCCCAAAGCTTCTATTTGTTCCTTGGTGCTGAAATTGGGTTCTCTGTCTTACACCCATCACAGCTTAACAAATAACTATTGACTGGGGTGAGCTTGGAAGCACTGAAGAAGGCAGTGCTGGCCTTACTGTGTGAAGGAACTGGATAATACTTCTGTCAGTCACAATTCTGTTTAAGTTGGGTAAAAAACATCTTCCACCTTCCTCCTCCTATGGACATCTGCATGGCCAGGCCCCAGCTGCTTTATTAAATAAGATTCTCCGAGTTCAAAATAATGCTGACATGCTTCCAAAAAAGTAAAATGGATAGATTCTTTTCTTTATCCTCTGGGTTGATTTTTTGCTCATTGTACCCCTTTCTATAATCTATGTTACAGAATAACTCTATGTATGGAGGGTTCTGAATGCAATGTCATGTTAAGCCAATTTGATACGATATAAAAATATAGTATTTCTATTTTTTCCTTCTAAAATATTTTTACAACTAGAAGTACACGGATGTGGATCTTATGAAAAATGACTCCTTGTTCATAATCAAGGCTAAAGCTACCCATAAATATTTCTAGAACATATGGATTATTTTTGTGTTAAATATTACATGCAATTGAAATGTAGAAGCTTACCTAACCTCTTTTAAATATTTCTTGTTTAGCAAAACTATGCCTTCATTTTCTTATTAGAGTTTTTGTAAAACAAGTTAATATGTAAATATTTTTGCATATATTTATAAAATTCATATTTTTTTAATGTTAAAATACAGTATCATTAATATTGGCCTATTCTGTGAACCAAGACCACAGACACTTTGATATAAAGGAAAGCTTTCAGCGTTGGCATTTAATTCTTAATCTTCATTGTAGCAAAAGTGAAGTGCTATCTTTTGCAGACATTTATTAACTATTTCTAAATCAGTTGTGACTTTATTGCACTGAGATTCCAACCAGGATTGGATCACAGTTTATTTTGCATTATATGATCACAAAGAGGAGTCCACAAGAAAAGAACATGTTTTTTTTGGATTAAATACTTTTATTGTAAGTTGGTCCAAATTTTTGTCATGACCCATCACAATAGAAGCATTTTCTGCTGGTTACAGATTTATCTATATACTATTGCTCTCATTAAACATCCTAAACTTTCCACTAACTTTGAGATACAGGATTAGATGCAGAAACTGACCCTATTCTCATAGTAACTTGGTTTTATTTCATTTATTTTCAAGGGTTTGGGAATCTAAAATTAACATTTATGACTTAAGAAGGAAATGGAAGGAAGAAGCTAAGATGAGTACAGATTTCTTACTGATTCAGTGACTGAAAATTCAAGAATCTTTTTCATGTTATATATTTTTAACCTTGAAAGTCATAACTTGAAGCCACTATATTTGTTCTGGTTCACCACACACATTTGATCAGTTGAAGCACTGACTCGTGAAATTCAAGTGTGACGAGTATATAAAGACCATTCGCTATGGATTTAGGAAGACTAGAGACGTTATAAAGGACAATAATTTATGGGTGACATAATTGGACTAGAACTGGAAGCCTTCCAAAATTATAACTATTGTATCAAGACAAGAAGAGGATATTAGAAAATCAGTAGTGATAAAAAAGTCAGATTATAATTTGATTTTTCCTTTCATTTCAGTAAAAAGATATCTTTGGAAAAAAAATGTCTAAAAGTAAATTGTGTTTCACCAAGTGTTTTCACCTCCCTTCATATCATATGCCATAGTCTTCATGTGGGTGCATTTTTGTTTTAATTGTGCTTTTATTTCTTTCCTAGGAAAAGACCATCAGCTTTTATTAAGTAATGAGTATCCATTTTAATGCAAATTTGAAAATGGGCAAGTGGGACTAGAACATTGTTCCAATGTTCTGATATCTACAAGTTAATGAAATATATAATTATTTAATGGTATTAATCTGTCTTGAAGTCTTACCATGTTAAATAACATGAACCAGCATTTCTGTTTTAACAATATATTCCAGACTCATTTTATTTGATTTTTGCCTATTAAATATTGGGATTTTTCAAGAAAGTACATGTTAACTAAGGATTATTTCTGGGTAACTTAAATAAAAAATGAAGCAGCTGATTTTTTAAAATTAAGTTCATTGTTTTTATGCTTCTATTGCTTTTACAACTATGTATCAATGATGCTACACTTTTGTGTTTTGAGAATTCACACAAAAATCTATTATTTAAGATGGATAAGGGACAATATTCAAGACCAATTGATTATTTAGCTTAGAATATTCTGTTATTTTTATACATATGTATACAGACATTTTTAATACTGTTTATATTTAAAGATTTTTTCAATGCTGAATCATACAGATTTTATATACAGATATCATTTGACTCTCTAGATTGAAAATGGTGTTTTTATTTACATAGTTTTATCATGACAGACTGTGTGGTGATGAGGTCTTCAGTTTGTGCGGAACTGAGGCAAGACCGGTCAAAGGAATTTGAAGGCATTAGTCACACGAGTTTCATAACATAATTACTCTAACAAATCCTTGCTCATTTATTGCTAAAGAGTCATCATGGTAGTCCATAACATGGCTATTTCTATCTTCACAGCAACTGCAGGGGCACAACTCAATTTGTTATTACAACAATGGGCTTTTACACGTCTGAGAAATAACTGCTTTACCAACAGGGTTATTATCACATTGTGGGAATAGCACTGCAGGGCCATAAGATTATTTAGACAAGAACTATCAGCATGGAATTTTACCAGACATTTGCAATACTGGAGTTTCTTTAACAGATGAAAACAAGACAGAATAATATATATCTTACACACCTACATCTATCGGATCTCTCCATTTCCATGGAAGAGCACCGTGAATGCATTCTGAAGGCCAGACTCTAACCATTCCTCTTGACTTTGTGTTCCCATGATGAAATGTGGGATTTATGTCCTGCTTGAAATGATGGGGGAAAACTTCAGGCCCTCTGGATGACCTAGTGGTGACCCCTCAATGCCCTAATATTCTCCATCCCTTTTCCCAGCAGCAAAGTGGAGGAGCTCCATATCACGCTCCCCTGGCCCTGTAGACTCAGACATGCTGACCCTCATTAGAGTGGAGGTGTTACACAAGCAGCCATAGAATCATAGAGTCTTAGAATCATTTTGGTTGGAAAAGATTCATAAAATCAAGTCCAGCCATAAGCCTAACACTTCCAAATTCACCACTGAACCATTGAACCATGTCCCTTAAGCACCATGGCTACACATCTTTCAAATACCTCCAGGGATGGTGATTCAACACTTCCCTGGACAGCCTGTTCCAGTGCTTGAACTGGAATATGCAATAACTGCAATAGCTGCAATGCAATAACTGTTCCAGTGAAGAAATTTTTCCTAATATCTATTCTAAACCTCCCTTGGTGCAACTTGAGGCTGTTTCCTCTTGTCCTTATCATAGACTGCTGTGAAGCATTTTGCAATGCATTCAAGGACAATCCATGTGTTCTAAACTGTGGGATGCTCTGGACCTGGAGACAGAACAATAGCATATGTGCTCTCCATCAAACACAGTTAATATTAGAGTGGGTCGAATACAAAGAGATATTGGGGGGGGAAAGCTGTAACACAGAGATATGGTGGCTGGGCCAGGTTTGCTCCCTAGACAATGGTAGCGTAACAGACTGAATGCAGATCTTTATGTTTGCATGTAGCTTGGAGTCTGGCGTAAGTCAGGCTATAGAAGCACCATGACCAGCACAAATAATTATGAGGATAAATTGCCAACTAGAATTTGAAAACGCACAGTTTTATAGCAAAACAATTTGTGATTGCTTACATGATTAGTAAGTTGATTAGCTTAACCAGGCTATTCATCTACTAGACGTGAAGCTTTTCAAGGTTATTTGGGGCTGCCTGCTCTCATCTATCTCACTTTTCCTGTGAATGTGACATGACTGTACTCACTGGCTGAATAGTTACAGGCTTACTCATCTCTGTCTCTGGAAGGCTCCTTGGGTTCACTCCTCTAGTAAACTGAACCCAGCAAGGATAGATCCTCATAACATGTAAGCAGGCAGAGTGACAAAAGGACCTCAGAAAAGTTGTATGACTAAACTAGCTACCAAATCTTTCCATGAAAGCTAAAGAAGTAACAAAAAAGTTAGAAGATCCAAAGTTACCCAAGGTTAAACTAGTTCTTTGATTCAGACTGTTGCGTTTGGGTTCTGTTCAGATCTGTGTGAAATTATGTACCAATGAGCCACAATTCCTTGGCAGTAAAATGAAATTAAGCATCCATCTGCCTTAGCTTGGGCTCTTATTCCTTGCTAATAAAACTCCTCTCAGCAGAGAGCTGATAAACAATTTTCACTTGCCTACAGTTGCTTCTCAACAGATGCACACATTCTTTTGAGCTCTTCCAATCACCTTCCAATTCTTCCCAAATCAAAGTAACGATAATTGAAGCTGTAAGTGTATGTACAGATGTGTAAGAGAAATAATAAATGTGTTACGCCTGAAGTGGAATACAATGATTGTCAATGATGAATCTTAGAATTGGAAAAAAACTGTTTTCCTGAGATTACAAAGAATGGTTACAACACATTCACCCAACATCATGAGCACAAGGCGCACGTTGTGCAAGTGAAATGAAAGACAAAGAGAAAATGGCTCGGGATGAAAAGCCTGTTCTCATCATGATGCTATATTCGAATCTGAAACTATAAAAGAGGCTGTGCCCTTTGGAACCAGCTTTCAAAACGCTTTTCCACTTCCTCGTGAGCTCAGGTCTGTCCCGGGTGCTGTATCACACCTCTTCACAGAGAAACAGGTCTGAGATAGAGTAGGAATCCCTCACAGGCAGCACCCTGCCCTGGGATCCTTCAATCCTCTGTCTCCACCATGGGAGCAAACTGCTAAAAAATTCTGCCTTTAAAACAGTCAACAACGCACGTACTGAATGCTATTTTTAAAATCTTTCCAATTAAAGGCTTAAAATAGAAAACATGGTGATTGATTTTAAAAACCAACAAAACAAATCAAGCACATCATAAATTACAGACATGAAAATACATAAATTACAGTAGGAGGTAAATATACTCCTGTCTGTTAAGAAGTCAGGATGTGTAGTCTATGAAGTGAATAAAATATTCTAAAACATGTTATTCATACAGGATACAAGATTGACGCAGGGCAAAAGTATTTAGTATCTAAATAAATCTAAATAAATTCTTGGTAAGTGTTACTGTTTTATAAAGACTGAACCAGAGAAGACCATATTTAATATACTAAAGCAGAGAACCAGTATGATATTTTTTTCAAGGTTATATGAGGCAAGTCAGGTATGAAGGAAATATGATGTGAGCATACTGTTTATACAATAGGAACTCTAAGGAATAGAATGCAAAGTATAAAATTTGTTTCTAATCGCTCTTTACTTGCCAATCTATAAAGCTCAGTAAGAAGGTTGAACGGTTATGTTGTAGTAGATTAAATTTTCAATCAAGTGCATAGACAGCCCCTGATAAAACTAATGCATAAAACATAATGAGAAGAGGAGTCACTGGGACTGAACTCTAAACTGCCTTCAGTATGGATTCATGGACTCAGCGCAATAAAAAAAATAGATTGGAAGTCCAAACTAGCTGTTATATTCAAATATCGCCCAAAATTGTTACAATACATTATTTCATCAGTGGTTCTTTGGTTTCTCTTACTGCTTATGTCTGGTTTTGAATATTGATTTGAATTTCAAAGCTGAATGTAGTTGTGTAACACAGCGAAAGAGTCACAAGTAGCATTGTGAGCAATTTAATCCCTACAAAAAATCCCTACCAGTTTTCTAGCCAAACAATAATTTTATTTCAAGGGAGAAGTCCCACAGTAACTTGCATACTACTTATGTTAAGTACAGTTATAGTAATAAGAGAAGGAAAAACATAAAATGAAAAAAAAAAGTTGGAGGACAATGAAAATATGACCATATTTAAGTTTCACTTCTGGAAACAGGTATCACCACCCAGAATCATGTTTAAATTAGTCCTAAAAGGAACATATACACAGACAGAATTAAGGGCAACAGCAGATCCCAGAGAAGACTCCAAAACCTGATATCTTAACATCAGATTACTTTAAAATCAAAACAGAGTTGGGTTAGAAAAATCTCAGTTAAATGCCTTTATGGACAAAGCAAAACCAGGCATCCCCTGGTAAAAACATTTCTATTTTATCTCTTAAAGATTATTAAGAAATAAATTAAGAGGAAGCTTTGCCATAAAATGTATGTGTTAGAAAAATGCAGTTACTGGACAGATAAAATTAGCTCAAGCTGTTTCCATTGTTAATGAAATACACTAAGACACATATTTAGGGCAAAAATATGGAACTTTTTTGACCCAGAAATATTTAAATCAAGTACACTGTATTTCCCTTTCTCTTTTCTCATTGAGGTATGCTGGGACTGGTTAGTTTGAGGAAGAGGAGACTGAGGGGTCACCTCATATCTCTCTACAACTACTTGAAAGGACATTGTAGAGAGGTTGGTTTCAGTCTCTTCTCATAAACAATTAGTGATAGAAGAAGAGGGAATGGATTCAAACTGGGGTAGGTTTAGACTGGACATTAGGAAAAAAATCTTCACAGAAAGAGTGGTCAGACACTGGAATAGGCTGCCCAGGGAGGTGGTTGAGTCACCATCCTTGGATGAGTTTAAGAGTCGTTTAGATGTGGTGTTGGGGGACGTGGTGTAGGGGAGAAATTTGTGGTGTAGAGGAGAACTTTGTAGAGTAGGGTAGATGGTTGGACTCAATGATCTCAAGGGTCTTTTCCAACCAAAATGATTCTATGACATAATCCTTACATGAATGGACCTTTGAAAATCCTTCACAGCAAGTTAATCTCTAAAATTCAGGGTATTCCTTTGTGCTCTATTCTGGTTTCAGTTGTACTAAATTTTTCCTGTGTGGCGGGTAGTCACTCTTAAGAGTCCTGAGTATTAACTTAATGAGGGCAAAAACTGTTGTTGATTTGCTATAGCAACTAGTTTGCTCTTGCAGTACTAGTTAAGTACTGCAAAGGCTTATTGCACTCTATGCTCCAAGTTGGACATGAAGTGACAATACCATTAGTTTGTTCAGTTCTTTCACTACTGTCAGTCTAAAAGACGGAACAGACAGGTTCAGTCATGAATTGTCATGAAATACATGATTCTGCCTCTGTATCTTCTCCATTGAGTATTGAAAAGTCATAAGCTAAAGTGCTTTTATGAAAGTTGTACGAGTGGCATAATTTTAGATTTTAAAAAATGAAGCTGTGGAGTGTTGAAAAGATGAAAGATATTGGGGGGAGGGGAGAAAATACTGTCAGAGGCATTTATCCTACACCATGAGGCAAAGGCCATCATTTACTGTTGAAAAAAAAAAAAAGACTTTTTAGAGAACATAGTGATTTAACAATCAAAACCCCACGTTGTAAACATTCTGAAATAAGAAAGAATAACTGCATCTTTTATCACATTGATGTTCAATCTATAGAGATGTGTGATATTTTACCAAAGTTATTCCACAGCGTATGGCAAGGAGTTGTTGCAATTTTTCTTTCCATTTTTACGCAGATTCTGCCCTTTTTCTTTTCTAACAGAAAAAACTATGGTATATTATTTAGTCTTCATTGAATAGAATGAAAACTAGTATTTGCACTGTTGTAAAGAACTAAGAAAGAAAGTCACACTTACTTACGAAAATAAGTCAAGGAGAAAAAAGAAAATTTCAGTGAAGAGACCAACTAAGTCATAGATTAAAAAAAAGCAACTGATTTCCTGTCTGAAACATGCTTTAAGTTACTATAAGACTGCTAACTAATATGATTGTTAACACTGGAATTAGATATGTCCTGAACAGACTTCTTAGAAAGAATGAACTGCCATGAATTGTTTTAATAAGTACATATGAAGTCTGAAAAGATAAACATGGCTTATCTAGAATTTTTTAATGTGTCTAGTCATTACAGCATCCTATGAAAATAGCATTACGTGGGATGAAGAAAGACTTGAAGAAGCTACAGCATTACTAGAAGTTGTAGGTGAGAAAAATTGGAGGAGATAAATAGTTTTCTGAGAAATGTGAAAGTTATGTCATGTATATGTGTGTATTTCTACATATACACTAGCGTATGGAAAGACTAGTGCTTCAGATCCATTCCCTGGTCATTATGGGGGTGCAAAGAAATTCTTGTTAAGTTTCTTTTTTAAAAAAATATGAAGCATATATATTCTAACTGCCTTTTCACAATGCAGTAGGAGAATGGAAGTACCTCTAATAGGGTTGTAATGCCATCCACCTTTTTAAAATGTTTAAAATGTTCCATATTAAATCAACGATTAAATCAAAATATCATGCTTTGCCAATAAGTTATTAAATGTCTGAACAAGTATATGACATTTTAAGGAGGCTGCTTCAGACAGAACTACACTATATCTCATATTTCAAAGATCCTTTAAAAAAGAAGACCAATTATTCCGTCAGCTTCCTAGTGGAAATCCAGAGCAACTCTGCCTGTTTCATTCAGAGTAATGCTGGGCCCCTCACTGGGGCTGATCGAGCGGATCAGAGCCTACGGGAGCCTCCTTATTGAATTCAACGGGGACTAAATTTCAGCTATAGCATACAAAATTAATAGGCAATGGGTCAGCCAGGCAATGAGCAAAGCTACGTTCATACATGAGCACAGTATTAGCCGCTAATACCTGATCCTCATTAATGCATGTTCATTTTTGTTAATGCTAACTGGTATTGTTCCATGATGGCTCCATTGCGATGGTCACTGTTTCTCTCCCCTCTGTGCAGGCTGAAATTTGCTTCACCATCTGCCTCCCACTGTTCACGGACACTTTTTCCAGAGCCTAGCTACTGCATTTGTTCATCTTGCATTTCATTTCACATTCCTGCCAAATTACTTGACACCATAGCTGGGTGCCCAAGGAGGTGCTGGTTCTCTTGAAGAGGATACATTATAATTTGAATGAAAGCTCTGAAATTTGCTTGTCTTTGCTAAAATCCTAGGAAATGTCACTGACTCTCCATGTGTGACCTGCTGTACTTAAACATCTTTGAATTCGATTAAATTTCTTTCCTCATACTGAAGCACAGTGTGTAACTGCTTGGAGCTGTTAACTGTACACTTGAGGGGGTTTTCTTACTTCTATCTCTTTAAGGCTTTGGAGATTTGGTAATTCTAAAATTAAAAAAGTAGCAAGTAGCAAGGAAGAGCAAGTATATGAAAAAATAAATCAATGGAGTTTATGTCCATTTTTAATCACAATCTCCAAAGAGTTAGAGAGGAACCAAAACAAACGTAAAGGCAGGCAAGACAGTATCTCTTGTATGTATTCTTTAATTCCACAGGGACATGTCACTAACAGTCAGTAATAACTCTCATTCCATGATGCTCATTCAGTTTCTCCAAACTCAGTGGAGTACTCCGTGAAATGTCTTAGAATACATTTTATTTGCCTTATGTAAGAAAACCAGGTGATTTTCTACCAGAAAAATTTGTGAGATACATGGGAAAATGGTGTACACTAAAGAATCATCATTTTTCAACTGACCACAATAAAAAGAAGTAGGAGGTATATTAAAAATATAACTTTTTAGAATTATGGAAGTGAGAATTTTGATTAGCAAGCCTTTATGTGACTATACTCCACAATAAAAAAAAAATAAAGAAAAAAAAAAAGAAGAGCTATCACTTTATTTTAAAATCCACATATTAAGGTCTTTTTTCAGAGCCCTGAAAACTTTTTGACCTTTGCTTCTTGAATTAATAGAAGAGCTGATAGAATTAGCAGATTGTTATTCTTTACATGAATCAGCACCGCTGTGGCATGAGACACTGCCGTTAAGCTTAGCCACGTTTAATGAGTCAAAAAGTGTGGCAAGATTCAGGAATCTTGGGTTGCTTTTCAGATTTTAAAATTTATTGTTTCTTGGTACTCTTTGGTTATTATACATTTTTTAGGTAAGAGCTTTGAAATTAAATGAAAAGTAAGAAAGCAGACACTGTCCCAGAGACGGGTCCCTTTGGCACCTACATATGCACTTCTGCTTCCAAAAAGATTTGATTGAAACAATGTGTAACTTTATTGTTACACAGTAACACACACTTGTCCCGTGGGGGGTTTTGGTGGGTCTTTTGTTGTGGTTTTTTTTTTTTGGTCTTTTTCTGTTGGTCACTATCAGGTTTCGTTGCTGTTGGGGATTCTAAAGTAATTTAAAAAACACTAAGTATGGTCTAAACTCTACTCTGAATGAGCCTTTTAATAGTGAAACATTAAAAAACCAACTCTTCCACAATCATTTTCTTTCTCATCTTTGAACTACCCCTTGTATCATCTTCATTCATCTGTAAAAACCTTCTCACATCCTCCGTGCCTGTTAAGCACAAATCAAGCAGAACTTGACAATTACACAAAGAGGACAGTCAGACAAGGATGACCAAGCAATTCAAGGATATCAAACCTATGACCCATGGACCAAATCAAGGCAATTAGGCTGACTCATACAGCTCACAGTCCCCTCACTGACCTCCTCTTCTCTCAGTAGCATTGGAGAAAGGCAAACTATATCATACGAAACAGAAATCTACACAACAGTTGGTCTGTCAAGGCATGTAGCCCCTCAAACTGGCTGGACTACTTCTGAGGCAAATAAAATATTTAATTTTAATTTCTGATTAAAATCCCCCAAAACGCTGCTTAGATCATAGGTCTGTCTGGTTCTGAATGTTGTTTTTCATAAATAACCCTCTTGATTTTGATCTCCAATTTAGATTGGAATAAATTTAATAAAATATTTCTAACTTCCAGGGAAAAAAAAACAAACAAACAAATAAAAAAAAAAAAAAAACAAAAAACAAACAGACTTTTGTTTCTGAAAATTGTATGAAAGTTTGTAGGCAAGTACTTTCCTTACAATTCTTCTAATGGAAATAGTTGGAACCCAAGCATTTAAAACAATATGAATCTAGAGTTAAACCCAAACTCCAATGATTGTCATTGTCTAAGTGAGAAAGACGGAAAAAAAAGTTACATATTTTCATTAGCTACTCTTACTGAGTTTCAATGTAATATGTACTATAAAATCAGAAGCTCAAACCTCATTATCAGTTTATACAAGTAATACTATGGGTATGGTTACTGGTCACTTTACTAATTACATTTACACCATCTTAACAAAGTCAGATACCACACATTCATTAATTATTAATTTTATTAGTAATCAATGGTGCACGATTGCATGTTATGATCAGTTAAGGGGGTTTTGAGTTTAGTAAGAGCACTACTCATTGCTGGCAAATAGAATAGGCAGCAGAAGAATTAGGCTGAAGTTCCGAAACAGTTCAACTCCAAATTCTCTACCCGCAGCCAATAAACTATTGGCCAGTTGTAGTAATGTCAGACAGTTTTCCAGTGGGTAGGAATATTGCTGTGTTTTCTTAATGGGGGAAAGTTGATGCTTTTTTTTTTTCTCGGTATTAATCCTTATATTAAGGGTATAATAAAGAAAACCAGAAGGCTTCTAACAATAAAATATTGAGAAATTAAAGGATTCTTGTGTTATGGAAGAAGGAAGATGGCCAAAGCTGTGTAAATGAGAAAGGTTGATGCATCTGAGGCAGCTAAATTTTTTCCTTATTGGAAAAGAGACTTCTGAGTTTATCTTGTTCTTAAGGGATAATATGGTACTGAAATATATCTTCACACAAGTTTTCTCAAGCGCTTTCCAACAGACATGGTCATCCCTGGAAATTATAACAAAGAAAAGCTCTAGACAACCCTGCTTCAGCAGGGGAGTTGGACTAGATGATCTCGACGGTCCCTTCCAACTCTAATAATTCAGTGAAATTCAGTGAAATTCATTGAAAATGTCATTGTTATTGCTGCTTTAAAAAATTAGCCAATTTAGCAAGTCTTCTAACAATTGAGTTACTTGCAGATTGACTGCTGATTTCTCCAACCCTCATAGTTTAATAGCTCTGTGACCATAATGGCGTTACAAATATATGGCTCCAGGACCTCTAGCAGTCCCAGTCCCAGTGTTGAGAGAGAGGTGACTCAGCAGACAAGTCAAAAGGCATGGTTCACTGGGTTCCTGACTTACGTTGTGCTTTTCATAGAGTGCAGTCCTATACTTGAAATGAAGCTGTCACTGTACTATTGAGATATTTAAGGGAAAGTCAGCTACACTCAACTTATCAAAGAATTCACCCAAAAGGCTTAGAAAAACATGTTGTGACAGAGACTTAGGGGAGACTGCATGTAAATATGTCTAGGACTCACGTAAGGTAAGTTTCATCACGTAAGGTGATCTTGTCTAGACAACTTTAGCGGATACCTGGGAAGAATTTGGTGGGTTTCAGCAGCAAGAAAACATGCTGAAAAATGTCCTTGAAGGTTACGGAGCATGACTCCTGATTTAAGGAGGTGGTAGTTGCATAGCAAAATGGGCTGCAGTTTCCTTGGCCCCTCTTCACCTCATCCACAAGAAATCTCATAGTCTCCTATAGAAAGTTCTGATAATAATGCAGATAAAATACCAAGTCCTCAGGTCTTTCACCTTCAGTTTGCAGAAGTGGTGAAGAAAAAGAGGAATTAGTTTTTACTTATATTTAGCAATTTTTAACAGCGGTACAATGAGTCATCAGCTGCATATCAGGAGAGTGTATCTGGAGTGCAAATACCAGGGTGCAATTTCTCACACTTCAACTTTAGTCAATGCAGGGGTTGTCGTGGTTTTTGGTTTTTTGTTTGTAATTTTAGGCTGTGTTAAGATTACGGGAATGCTTCATGGTATGATTACTTCTGAGCTTTGCTCAAAGTTCCATTACTCAGGTTGAAGTCTTTTCAAGTCTTCTTTGCTGTTCACAGGAACTCTACATTGAGTATTAATGAGATGACAAATTCACCAAAATGTTTCTAGAGGAAAAGAATATTCCACTAGGAAGGTATGATCATATCTTTGTGAGAGGCAGCTTTTTGCAACGTGTGAAAGAATGAAAACTCATTACAATCACTAATTGCACAAAGCCAGTCTGGTTAGCTCAGTAGTTAGGAATAATGTGCATTGTTTTCATACAGAGCTGACATCTACACCCACCGGAATTTCAGTCTAATGTACAAAATGCGACATAGATCCTCCTTTTCTAGAAGTGCTTGTTTGTTGCAAGGTTGATTCAGTTCTTCTGATTCTATAGATTGAGTACATGCCATCAGAACTTATTTGGGCTAACTGACTAACTTCCCTTAAAAGAGTTACAAGGGGTAACCCTTAGGATGAAAATTAGAAGACCCCTTAGGATGAAAATTATCACTCAGCTACAGTTTCTGTAAACTAGTGCCCAATATGTTATAAACCTGTCAACATGTTATATTAATTCCTCAAATCTGTACTTGCTGTGATAAGTTTTAGGGTAAATTCAGAGTAGAATTTGTAATCTCTTTTTTCAGATAATTGCACTATTTAACTGGCAATAATATGTTATCAAATAGTAGTGGGGATGTAACATAAATAGTTGTTTAAGGACATTTATGATTTTTTTCCTAGGACTTCGCAAGGCAAACAAGACTGAACACTCCAGCTAGAATAGCATTGAATTTTTTGGGAAACTTTCTTTTTGGAAAAACCCTATAAACTAATTTGTACCCACTCATTGTTAAGTCTTTGAGATAAGGAAAACATGCATGCCAAATAAATATTTTTCTTTCTCTGTAAGCAACAGTGAAGTACCAATATAGTCCTACGAAATAATTAAAGTAACTATGCAAGATTCAGGTACAACAACTGACATCAAAATTATCTGTTATCATCAGATAAAAAAACAAAAGTTACTCACAAATGTATGATTTCCTAGATCCATTTAACTAATGGAAAACTACATTATAGAAATGTGGCTTTATTTTTAATAGTAATGTAATTTAGCATGTCTCAACTTAAGCAGTACGTAGAGGTATTCATGTACATTTCTGCAGATTTTATACCAATCTTTTGACCATTTCCTACCTTCCAGTAAATATAAGATTCATCTGACTATTGTGTCCCAGTTTTGTGTGCTCCACAACTAGCAAGATATTGGAGCAAGTCCAGTGGAAGGCCAACAAGATGATTAGGGGCTTGGAGCACATGATACAGAGAGGTTAAGAGGGGGTTTGTACAGCCTGGAGAAAAGGAGGGTAAGGAAGGAAACTCAGCCTTCACCTACATGATGGGATGTGATAGAGAAGAAAGAAATGCCAATTTCCTCTCAGAAATGCAGAGTAAAAATACAAAATTCAATAGCCAAAACGAACAACAAGGGTGGTCAAGCACTGGAACAGGTGACCCAGAGAGGTTGTGAAGTCTCCATCCTTGGAGATATGCTTCAGTTGACTAGAAAAGTATCTGGACAAGTTGATCTAACTTTCAAGGTGGATCAAAATCCAAAGTTGTTTCAACTGTGCCTGGGTCATTGGACCAGATCACCTCCAGAGATTCTTTTCAACCTAAATTATTATCTGATGCTATGATTTTCAGAAAAGAAGAATTTTAATTTGTCTTTTTACCCTGAAAGATTAGACTTCATAATTTATTTCTTTTCCCGGGAAATTTTATAAATCACCATATCAGCGTAGAACAAAAGTCTTTGTCTGTGGAATTTAAAATCTGAAAATACCTCCAACTTCCATTCCTGGAGCTTTTAAAGAGACATTTCTGCAATAGCATCACTGGTAGTGATATCTTCATAGCATAGCAAAATATTCATAAAGACTGCAAAATTTTATGAAAAAAGAAAATTATAGAGGGGAAAAAAATTGAAATCTCATCCCTTCAGGCATTGTTCTGAGTCAATGGAAATAGTGGCATTTGAATTTTCCAGCAGTCCTTGCCAAAATGAGGAAACAATGAAAGGCTATTTGCATAAATCATATGCTGCTAGGTATAACATGTAAATCCAGGAAACAGGCTCCTGCAGAAAGTGTTGTTTTTGTGAACAAAGTTTTGCAGATTGTTCTAGCAGTCAGTGAATCTCACTTCTGAACACAAGACAAAATTAATGAGCTTGCAGGTTTTCACCACTGCTTTTCAAGCAAGCCAAAATCTCCTCAGAGAAACAGTGGCAAGTCAAATATTTGTACAGGAGATGCAGCACTTCTCATAATTCCCTTGTGGCCAGAATCCAGATTCCCACACATGAGTTGGAGTAGAAAGAGCATTACCGTGACCTACAGAAGCTTATTTCATCTATTGGTCAGTGCACATTATATGTTTTTTTCTATGTTCAATGCTGTTCAAAGCAACCTATAGGTAAGAATTCTACATTGACAAAGGATTCTGTGCACCAATTCTGATGAACAATCAGCATTCACTAACTTATGGAAAAATTAAGTTGCAAACAGAAATAAACAACTGGGAAAATAAAAATACTAACAGAAATGAAGAATAGAGAGGCCTTAATATATATCCATGGAGTTGCAATCTAATTTAAGTTGGCCCTGAGGTCTCCTTTGTCCTGGAGCTAGAGACCCTAGCTAAGGTGCAGAAATCTCATTAGTCACCAATGATACAAATAACCAATGTTTCCTTCACTATAGCCAAATCCTCTCTTTCCACATTACAAAGGCCACTTTCCCTGGTGCAGACAACATTAAATTGCCAACCGGTACCAGACCTATGCAGGGCACAGCCTCAGTTGTTGGCAGAGATGGTTGAATGAATTTGTAGATTTTTCTCCTCACTAACGCAATCTGCCTGATGGTGGAAGAAAACCAAAAGCTATCTGAACCTCTGGACACTGATCTTGGCATGACATTAATGCTGGAGAGTTTTATGGAGCACCTCCAAGAGAGGCACGCATCAGGTGATGCCAGAATGACCTCTGCAAAAGATGGGCTGTGGGGGAGGAAGAGGGAGATGGTGGGCCTGAAATCCCAGGGCTGCCTGCATCCTTGCCCAATAGTGGGCAAATCCATGCCTGAGGTGATGACATTTAGCTCCATCTGCCACGAAACTTTTAGCTTGAGTTCCCACACTCTCAGCTTGCTGCCAGTGCAAAACCTGGAGCTCTGCCACTCGGGGAGGAGGAGTCCATTACACTGTGAAAATCGCTTTCATATCTCCAGAAGCCAGCATTTCCCATGCCACAGGGAAGAACATTAGCTGTGTCTGTTCCATTCTTTGTTGCAAAAAAAGGTAAAAGTGAAAGAAGGTTAATACCCAGAATCCCTTTTTCACGATTCCTGCCATTTTAATTACTCAATATAATCCATTTTATCTAGGTTAAGGGTTAAATGCTGCAGTCAAAAAAAAAAGAAAAAATAATGCATAAAATAGATATTTTTATTTAAAGTGTGTTAATGTTCGGAAAAAAACAACAACCCTCATCTAAAAATAGTGTAACAAGTCAGAAATGTCAAAAAACAGCAATGGAAAGGAAACAGCCTTTCTTGATGTTTTGTTCCATGCTTGTTTTGTCTTTTCTTGCAGTCAAGATGAGCAGAAAGTCTCCTTTAAAAAGAAAACAAAGATTCTTAAATCATCATACATTTCCCTTAACTGGGGCAGTGAGAAAAAAAGCAGAAAATATTCATGATCTACACAAAAGATACAAGAGTTGTAATTGCTGTGGGATAAGAGGGGAAGGGTCCAGATTCAAAGCAGAATATTAAGGAACGTAGCAGAAGGGACCCATTTGAGTCCTTTGTTCTAATATATGCATTGTAATTAAACAAAACAAAACAAAAAAAAAGGGAATTGTATTTTCAATGTTGTAACTCAAGTGAGCCCAAGTCAAACAGCTGCTTTGTTAGCTCAAAACACGCAGAAGAGAGACAGGTGGTGTAGTTGGTGTCAAATGCTGCTGGCATTCTGTCACATTTATAAGTCTTAATTTGCATATATGTACCTACTTGCACTTCATAGGTGCGGAGGTCAATTATTGCAAGCATAATTAACAACTTACTGCCAAAAGTCGTTAAGCTATTTAGGCAAAATGAAGATTTCAATAACATGATAACTCGGTACTATATTAAAGGATGAGTAATAAAATTTAGGATGTGAAAAACTTGGCTCATTTAGAATATTGTTGGTTCCAAGGGAACATAATTTGACTTAATAAAATCAAAAGTAATAGAAATGACTGCATTCTGTAGCATAACTGGGGGGAAAAAAGTGTGTGAAACTCATACAAATTAGCATGAAAGAAGACTGAAGAAAATGTTCCACAAAGTAGAGAAACATCTGCCTCTGAACAGCAAGAGAAGGAGTGGGGGGACTATTAGGGGCAGCTTATCGTCACCTGCAAGGAGGTAACCAAGAAGGCAGAGCCATACTCTACTCAGATGTTTGGTGGGAGAATAGACAACAGTCATAAATTGAATTGGGGGAGGCTCCATTTGGGTGTAAGGAAAAAAAGATTACTATGAAGATAATGAGGAATGGAAGAGGGGTCCAAACAGCTTGTGGGATCTCAGTCCCTGGAGGTTTGCAGGTTGTAACTGGATAGCCCTGAGCAACCTGCTTTGATTTCAGTGTTCACCCTGCTTTGAGGAGCAGGTTGGGTCAGAGGCCGCACAAGGTTTCTTCCAGTTCAGCAATTCTATGACACGTGCAGTGATGGTTAAAAACAAAAACCACTCTGAAATTTCAGTATTAAAAGAAAGTAGATGTATACTACATGCTTGCCTTGAAAATAGAAACACTAGTGGTATTTATAGTCACAACCTCTAAAGCACTTCTCAGAAATGGTAAATAAGCTCTGTGCCTGAAAGAAGGAATAAAAACTGAAGACCTATATCTGAGAGGCTGATCGAGGAGTGGGCGTTTAGGCAATATAATTCCCATATATTCATAATATGACCGTATCATTTTTATTGACTTTAAAAAGTCCATAGTAGCCACTAAAATCTTACAGAGCGAGAGAAAACATGAAGTTAATGAATAGTAAGCAATTAAATATGCATTTCATTTTTTAGGGAAACAGAGTGAAGCTGTATTTAGATCTGAATAGCTTTCCAACTCAGTGCCTATTCACAAATTCAAAATTAAATTATCCATAAAATCTTCTTTCTGCAACTTTGGAAGAATATTTAAACATCTTTGGCATATTAAGTAATATCTCTCTGGCTCTTGGCTCAGCTGTTTTGGGTAACGGGATGTACCTGTGAGGAACACCAGCTTGTCATAAGCATTAAATTACCATATGAGGATGTCAGAAGTACAAAGGCTGGTGTCACAAAAAATAAAGGGTATTGCTCACGAGCTATGGAAACCAATGAATCATTGCAGTTCACTGTTTTCAGAACACAAAACATAATGGACTAAGTTGGAAATCTGGATGTATCAAGTGGAGAGATGGCTATTCTGGATGGCTTCATTTAGTTTTACCAGTGCCTGCTTTGACTAAAGTGTCACCTGGACTATTAGAAAAGAAGAAGTGAAGATGCCTCGCTGTCCCTGGGAGTCCTGAGAAAAAGGACAAAATATATTTTTATATACCAGGCATTAAAAAACTTTTATAGAGAGCTCTGAGAGTAAGAACACTACTAGTTACAACAGCAGTTGTACATCTCAATGTAGGTCACACACAATGTTTTGAGCAATGTAATCGATTCTATTGGAAGACCTGATAGTCATGACTAAGATATGTATTTTCTTTCCAAATACCCCTTTTTCAAGTGAGCAAAAGAAACTTTGTACACCTTCTGCTCAAAAAGATGATCTGAACAGTTGAACTGGTCTATGATTTTAATAGAGAAGTACAATTGATGATGATTATTTGTCAGACTTTCAAGTGGGAGAAAACAAAAAAATCAGGAGATTGACCTCTAAACCTACATTAATACTGTTGAACTTATATGGATAGTCATAGAAAGATCCATATAAATGCAAAGTTTCTTACCTATATTAAGCAACTAATAAAATATTCTCATATTGATTTAAAATCCTATGGTATTATAGCTGCAGCTGATATTCGGGTTATTCTACTAGGAATTTCACAGTGGAATATACAAAAACTACAGAGAAACCATGTGAAGGATCATAAGAAGTATATTGTTATAAGTGGTCTGTCTTTGGAAATTTAGAAAAGACACAACAACAAAATAAACCAGAGATTTTCAGTTCAACAGAAATTAAAGAAAAATATTGCTAAGTGCTTGCCCTAGATTTTATGGAAAACAGGTCTTGCTAAACCTGGTTTCATCCTCTGCTGAGCCTACCACTTTGGCTGGCAAAGATAACTGTCAAATGTGAAATACTCAGACTTCTGAAAGGCCTTTAAATAAGAACTATGTAGAAAATTTGCACTATTAAATAGCATTAAAGCATAGATTTAACAGGCAAAGAACTGGCTAGATGATAAATATAAAAAGTAGTCAACAGTAGAGTAACATGATTTGAATGAAAATGCCTGTAATGTAGATTTGTAGCTATAGCAGCAAGTCCTGCACTACCGAACCATTTCATTAAATGGTCTGAAATATATAAACGTGCTTCCGATGGAAATTTTGGATGACGTAAGCATTGGCACTGTTGAGAATACTGAAGGCAGAGCTCTGGAGCTCCATTCCCCCAGAAGAGATGGGATTCACCTGACCAAATAAAACTGACTACTTAGTGGATATTTGAGGTAGTCACTGTACTGTAAGAGCCACCTATTTTTTATACTCAAAGGAGAGAAATAGGCACTTTCAGATACCTATGATAGTTCAGATTAGTAGCATCCTAAAAGTGCTTATTTCTCTCCACTGATGCTAAAGAAAATATAGGCTGATTCATGATGTTGAAAGCATTTGAAATCAGTTGCAGTCAGTCCTATTCACTATCTTTTGTAGTACAAATAAGTCATATATTTAGGAATAAAGAAAATAGGTAAAGTCTACAGAAAGAAGGATTGAATATTGGAAACAGGGACTCTGGAAAGAATTGAGGGTTTATGGTGAACATGCAAAGAAACTCCTACCAGGTTTATGAAACATGAAAACCATGAAAATTTGGACATGAGCCGGCAATGTGTGCTTGCAACCCAGGAAGCCAACCCTATCCTGGTTATAAGTAGATCCTTGCATAAGTAGAAGAGTGGAGGGAGGTGATTCTGCCCCTCTGCTCCGTTCTCGTGATACCCCACCTGCAGCACTGCTTCCAGCTCTGGACCCTCCAATATAAGAAGGACACGGACCTGCTGGAGCAAGTCCAGAAGAGGCCATGAAGATGATCAGAGGGCTGGAGCATCTCTCCTCTAAGGACAGGCTGAGAGAGTCGGTCTTGTTCAGTCTGGAGAAGGCTCCAGGGAGACCTTA
The DNA here is from genome assembly GCA_026546715.1 of Gallinago undulata. NCBI lineage: Eukaryota > Metazoa > Chordata > Aves > Charadriiformes > Scolopacidae > Gallinago > Gallinago undulata. The sequence goes on along the minus strand of JAOTQQ010000001.1, from coordinate 204,043,958 downwards.
TTGTGGCCTTTCAATACTTAAAGGGGGCTTATAAGAAAGATGGAGAGAGACTTTTTACCAGGGCCTGTAGTGACAGGACAAAGGGCAATGGTTTTAACTGAATGAGGTTGAGTTTAGATTGGACATGATCAAGAAATTTATTTACAATAAGGGTGGTGAGACACTGGAACAGGTTTCCCAGAGAAGTTGTGGATGCCCCATCACTGGAAGCAGTCAAGGTCAAGTTGGATGGAGCTTTGAGGAACCTAATCTAGGGAAGGATGTCCCTGGCCATGGAAGGGGCTTCAGACTATGTAATCTTTAAAGGGCCCTTCCAACCCAACCCTTTCTATGATTATATGCTTATTTTGGAAAATTTGAATTTAATCCCCAGATATACATTTGAAGAGCAATTGATCCAATTAGTATCAAAGGGCAGTACAGAAGCAATTTTACTTCAGTATAGTGCACTATAACTCCAATGCAGGGATACTGCATAAAATTAAAATATCGACATCTTAATAAGGACATTGTAAAACAAGAGCTAAAGAAAGAAAAGAAAGAAATGATTCAAAGGATAGGGAAATTTCAGCAAAAGGCTAAAATTTTCAAGCTGTTTAACTTTCCATCTCATGACTGAGAGGCGATTTGAATGCAGTGTTTAATACAGTAGAAAAAGCCATAACAAGAACCACTGACTGTAAACTGTTGCCAGACAGTTTTACACTGGAAACGTGGCACACGCTAATAGTGGGGAAAGCAGCCATCAGAACAAACTGCCCAAGGAAATGATGGCTTCTCTGTTACCTATACTTTTCAAGACTGAAGGACTTGCAGGGAGATATATACGTCTTTGAAATACAAATGTTCTTTAGTCCAGTGCAAGTTGCTGGTTTAAGGAAACATGACTTAATCTAATGGCTCTTCAAGCAGCCTCTTCTTATAGCTCCCAAGTCTTGCTTTCTGTGGATTGATGAGTGGAGAATAAAGTTCAGGTGAGTACACGTGTACTGCCCCAGTTTCACTTCTACCGCAAGATCTACTGCCACCAAATCCCTGAATTTACACATTTCTGTGAACACATTGCTTCCCAAAATGATTTAAATGGGCCCCCTGATGAGCTGGTGCTTTAGCATTGTGTGCCAAAGTGTGGAGAGAACAAAAGTACAGCTAAAGCCTGCAATGAAGAATACAGATAGGTGTATGAGAAGTGTTAGTTTATGTGATCATCTACACAAATACAAAGGAGCACCTGGACCAGTGACAAGTGGGGAAATCCCTGAGCTTGCATCTGAGAAAACCTGTTAGATCTTCAGACCAGGAAGATATGCAAGAACTGCCCTGGAGAAAAAGGTGCAGGTCACAATTCAGTAAGTAGAAGTCTCCCCCCACCCCCTGCAAGCAGTACTACATTGGTACTTGACATGATGTTAAGGATAGCATCATAATTCTGGACACAACTTTATTAAAAAAAAATAAAAAAGAAAGAAAAAGAAAAGACTAGCAATTTCTGAGTGGTTTGGAGTTTTAATCCCAGTGTCCTGGGTAATGCTGATTTAAAATTTAAATTTCATCAGTTGATTTTCCTGGCGGTTTCATTTATTTTTACTTCTTGTTATGAGTTACATGCGCTGTTCAAATAGCTGATTGATTCTATCTCAGATAGCTGTCAGATGCATTTCAGTGCCTGGAAGAGTTTCCTATATATACTTATGTCTCTCTAAATTCTTATACTGATGACATCACCTGTTAGTATACATTAACTCACAGAGACAGAGATTCAGATTATATTGTTGTGTGCTAGGAGATAACCAGGCAAAAAAAAAAAAAAAAAAAAAAAGTGTGATTTAAATTCCACAGGGATATTTAAATTGCTCATTTTAATGGAAATGACAAGAAAGTTAATGCATAAGATTAATCATGTGCTTGTGTGCCTTTCTACATTAATTCTTTTCTATTGTGCATTCATTACAGATACTGACCAATGGGAATCTTGAAACTTTCATACAAAGGGTTTCTTTATTTTGTGAATACTGAACAGGAAGGTCTGCAAAGAAAGGAGACTGAGAATAAACACTGAGTTGATGGCTCTCCGGTCTGTACTTCCAAAGATAAGCCATTTCAGTGGAAAAAACTCACTATCCCCTGCTCTGGCTGATGTCACTGCCCACTTTGTTACCCAAGTCACATATTCCTCTGCACTGGTTGCCTAAGACACTCACTAGGAACAGAGGAACCCGTTTCTTCCTTTGTAGCTTATCAGGTCTCATTAAGAAGAGTTTTTCTTTCTGCTGATTCTCAAAAAACCACTCCTTCACACTGCATGCAGATAATTTTGTGCTTCTTCGGCTGATATAAAAAATGTGTTGGTTCATAGCATCAAACCTCAGAATTCGTACGTGTGAAATACATATATTTTATGCATACAATCCCTAATGTATAGGATCTGAAAATGATACCAATAAGAGGCAATATTCTTGACAAGTAACATTTGCTTTTAAAGCACTCAGGCCATTAAATCTGAAATCAGCAAACAGAAATAAAAAGCACATTTAATAAATAAGGAAAAAATAAGTTTATGAACTAAGAAATGGTTCCAATGGAGAGAAAAGTATGGCAATATGGCTAAGAGCAAAGGATATTATAATATCTTTTCTATGATTAAAAAAAAAAAAAAAGCACTGGGAGGAATACAGATCAGGAAAAGCATGAGATAAAAAGGAGGTGATTACAGAAAATGCACTATACCATCTGGATAATGTTTGACATCAGCAAAAGCAAACAAGAATCTGAAGGAATATGTGTTCCCAATTATAATTATACATAATATATCATAGCTAGTATAATGAAGACTTCTGTAGTTAAGGTTGGTTTATAATTTCCATGCTTTTCCCCACTTTTTCAGTTACTTGTAACATTTTATTTCCCTCTTGGCAGCATCATGTCTTTTCACTCACTCGTACATTAAGGAAGTTCCTCTCACTAATATCTCCTGAAACTTTCACACAAATGAAAGACTATTTCAGAAATATCACTGGAATAAAAAGGACATAGCAAATAAGAAGAAATTTTGTCCAATTCCACAACTATTGTCAGGATATCAGACTCAATACTGTGATTTCTTTTTGGCCCATGGAATATATATATGTAGACTATGCTAAAATATCACAGAGTTTGGTTTTATTAATTACCACAATTGTTTCTCAGTATAATATGCCTGAAATAACCATGATAAAAGAGCAGTCCCAATCTTTCTAAGAGGGCACTGAAAGAACCATCTGGTATTGCATCCTGAGGTGACTGATGGCCTGGACAGGCTGAAGGCTGGATGGAGGTTGCTGTTAGAAAATCCCTCTGTTTATGAAAATGATCTGAAAAGTGTAAAAACTTTTTATTCCCATGGCTTGGAATCAGGAACCACATGGAGATTTGGTTATGTTATATAAATTGGTCTAGCCACTAGTCTGAGAAGCTGTATCATTTATTTAATCTTGAGTCCTCACTAAGATGAATATTAAATCATTTCTCTTCATCAGTTCACCCAATATGTACAACAGCTGTAAATTAGATATATTTTAATTGACTTATGCTTTGGGGAATTGCTAGCATGTGGTTTTTATGAACTTCCTCAATATGAGCAGACAGCATTCACAAAATAAAGTGATGCATTCTGAGCTCCTTCACAGGATTAAAAAGAAATAGTAAGTCTGGGTGAGATTGTGTAGTTGATCAAAATCTCACTCAAAGGACAGAATGACAAAAAAAGCAAGCAGAAATGTCCAATTAGCTCTTCATAAGACACCGCTGAGCTGCTTTGATATCTTGTCAACGTAGAGGCTAAGATGAATATTGCTCTTTGAACATTTTAATGGATATTAACACGTGTATTCTGCGACAAATTTGGACACCATCACCCTCCAGTACTCCTTCCACCCCCACATTTTAGAGCATATGCAGAGGTGTCAAAGAATATACGAATATGAGAATATACTGGTAAAATAAGGCTTAATATGCTGGGAATCTGTACAGCTATAATCAGTGCAAAAATTAAGTGTTATTTAGCTGACAACAAACTTGTAAATACCAGGATTTAGGCAGAGTGTTACCAATTGCCTGAGTTAGCAGAAAAGAGATTAGTAAGATATTGTCACAAGTTTTAGTTGTAAGTCTATCATAATCAATATCTGTTGTTATTTTAATTATGGTATTTGAAACCAAGCAAATGCAGCAATACCCAAGTGCAATCAAAAATGAGAAACAGTTCTCTCATGACAAATAACAAGATGGGCAATGGCCATACTTAATTTGGGAAGATACTTTTATCAAAATCTAAAGTGTAATTTATGAGGAAGATGAAAACCTCAAATATTGTCCACAAGTGGAGCAGTGGAACAGATGAAATAGTGTGCATTTGTCTGAAAACGTACCACGTTTAATAAGGCATTGATTAGAATTTCCAATAGAAGTTCCATTTCCTCAAAATATTTTAGTGCATGGGATATGTGCATTTGATATGCATGCATTTCAAATTATTAGACCAATTTTCATTAGCAGTCCTCCTATTGGCATGCTTTTGAGTGCTAGAAATGGTTTACTCTGATTCATTTTCTGCGTCAATGTATAATTTGATGTCAGAATTAGCATTGATTTTGTTTAACCTCTTCCCTTTCACAATATGCTCTCACTCCAGTTTGCTTGATCACCTCACCAGAGAGAAATCAGCAATACTAAAATAACTAAAGAATTCTGTTGTGCCCCAGCTAGTGGAACGAGATACATAAGCAGGCAAGGAAGAGCCATGGAGAGTCCATTTGTCCCAGTTAGTGGTGGGAGAGGGGCACTGGCTCCCTTGGCTCGGTGACAGTGCAAACCCATGGCAGAGCTGTGCATTGCCCCCCTCTTTGGCTCTGGAACAGTCACACGGTTCCCTCCAGAAGACTGCTGGGGTTGGGATATTTAACACTATACTACTTTCTGAATATTCTTTTTAAAGACAAATAAAACATTCCTTCTGAAGCCTAATAAGGCAATATATATGGAAATAGAGGTGCAGCATTCACTAAGTAAATAGTGAAGCCAGTGCAATTCTCTCTAGACTTTTTGGAACAACCAATGTCAGCATATTAATAGAAGATGAAAACAAATGACCAGACTAGAGTTAGCCATCAATTCGAAGGCCTTAATCTCTCTCTACATAGTGCAGTAGGAAAATCTTAAACTTTGTGACAGCAATGGCTAATTTTCAGTGAATAGTTTACAGCTAAAGTAGCAAAACTGCAGTATTCAGCAACACTCCACTGAACCTAGTTTAGTCCACCTTGTAAAATTCATGCTTACTCCACAAAGCTATTTATACTTCCTTCTCATCAAATACCCAAGGACCCATAAAAATATTACTTTTAGTCTGCGGGACCCTCCTATATCTAAAAATACATTTGTTACCTACTAAATCTGAATTTAAAGCCAAAAGTTCATAATATTAAATTGGATTAAACCTGAATTCCCTTTTAAGAGAATGAGACACGACTTGTCCAAAGCCTTACTCTACTTTTCATCATGATGAATTGTAAGAGAATTGAGACACAGTCTTAGCAACATGTTTCTTACAAACAAGTTCTTATATTCAGTCAGTCATTGTTGCCCTTTATCCCCTGGAGACAGCTGATTTGATGTTCCTGGTAGAAGCTGTAGGCACTTAAAACCTTAATTTATACTACAAAAGGTAACTCCTTCTTAATTTTGTGTCTTCAGATTTTTCACTATGGTATGAAAAGCATTCACATTCCCTTCCTTAAAAAAGAAAAAAATATATAAGAAATACAAAAGCACAAAGACGAACAAATAAAAAACCCCTGTCTTCCTTATGAAGCCAACCCATATTTTTTCCCCAAGTTACTTCTACTGCGCCCTCCTCTGAATTATGTTCCGTGCTATGCCATTAGACCTACAGACAGCCCAGGCATGTTGGGAATATACAGTATCGTGCATATTTATGGTACTCAGACACAATAAACAGATAGTTTGTGTACACGCAATGTTATTTTGTGCTCAGCAATTCACAAAAAGCCTGGAAAGGAGATTAAGGTTTCACTATGATTAGGACTGTTGGTCAACAGCTAAGTATTTTTCAAGCATCTTTCTTTAGCTAAACATCTTTCAAGAAAGCGAATGATCATTTTCTCTTCTCCCTGGAAGTCGAATGTGAAGTTTCTTTAGCCTAAGACTGGCAGCTCAAGTAACCTAGGCTGTCACATCTTTACCCATCATCTCTGTTTCCATTTAACTCTTTATTTGATTTCCAGTTCTCAGATCTGTAAATGAAGTGCTTGCAGTGGTGGAAAATTTCCATAATATAAGTTTGTAATAAGGATGTACAACAAACTCAAGACTAATGTTTCAGGCATCAGATTAGATGATTTACATTAGTTAGGTTCTAATAAGATCAAGCCTGTAATCACTTAGTTTGCCAGTTTCAAATGCACACAACTGGTTATTGAATAAAATCCAGGTCACAGTGTTGCAGTTTTCAAAATAAAAACTTTTGCATTTATTTTTTTTTAACAAAGAAACCTTATCAATAAAAGGCTCTGGGCTATTCTGCATTATTTCTCCTTTCATCAGATGACTGTCTCAAGCAAAGACAGTAGAGGACTGAACCCCAAATTTGCTGTCTCCCAGCAGAGTAAATATGCTGAAATAAGCAACTCCTAAGGTTGTACACTGATTTGTCTTATAGAAACAGCCAATCTTTATGTACTCAACAGAAAGAGACAGCCTAATGTAGGAGTGTCTCTGAACTGTGCTCTGCAATTGTGAGAACATGTATTTCTCTCCAATCCTAAGAAATTTGGTCTGGCTTGCACTTGGAATGCCATCTGCACCTGTATTTAATATTATTAGGGAAAAAGAAAAAAAGAGCATATAATCAGATTATTCTGAGAAAATAATTTAGCTGGTTTGTGAATAAATTATACGGCTACAAACCCATTGTTTTTAATAAGTGATAGTCCAGTCCATTCAATCACATCAAATGCAAGAAATTCATGTATTAGTTATGTGACACCTAAATAAATACACCTACTTCCTACCACTGCCTGCAGGACAGTGCAATATGGAGCATTATTCCAAAGCTGTGTTTTAAATATTTGCTTCACAAACCAAATGTTAAATGTTAGGGCTTCGTGTTATTCTGTCCTAGAATTAGCTTTAAAACATTAAAACATTATTTATTTGTATCGATCTAAGAAGATATTGCAATAGCCTTACACTGGCATAGCTTATACACTAAAACTAGTCCCACTGAAATGAAGCAGGTTGTTGTCAAAGCATGAGTTCTCATGTACGCTTAAAAATAGGAATTTGATGAGGTTTGAGTTCTTCTATCCACTCTTACTAAAGAACCACAGACAGTTGCTTGGATAATTAATTCTTTGGGTTATTTAACCAGAATATGACATGTCTGGTCATGGTTATAGTTAGAAGGCAATCTGTTTTATGAGATCTGAAAATTCATAGAACAGCAGAAATACTTCAAAAGTCTTGTATATTGATTTTTCAGAAAGAGAAGTTTTGCATTAACTTGTTCAGCCTGCACTTACAAAGCCTGCTTTTTATCCTGAGTAATTCATTATTTGAAAAAAATATCAAAGAATATTAAAAAATACAAACAAAATTAGTTACATCATATGAAGACAGATCTATATGAAGGACAAATTACACAACACACTCAGCTCTAGGGCACAGAGAATTTCTGATTGCCTGTTAACCTAAAAATTAAGCCAGGATACAAAATATATATTTTGCTGCAGTTTATGGGGTGGTTTTGTGCCATATCACACAATTAGTTCCTAGGACTAAAATAACAGTGTGTTTATGTACAATAACTCAATGTAACTTAATTTTTATCTTCACAGATTTTTTTTATATTAACTAATTCTAAAGTCATGGTTCTCAACTGCACAGAAACTGTAGGGTTTCATATGCAATTGTCATGTAAAGTTCTGTTTCTTCAGATAACCTGGTAGATAACATAGATGTATAATAATATAGATTATCGCTTGACTAGGTAATACAAAACCTGCATTTTAAGTAAATCGGTTGGTGTCTTCTTCTCTAAGACAGTAACAAAACCCAGTCCACCTCTTCGTCTAGAGTTTTTCCCTTTTTAATGAATAAAAGCTATTTTATGGATTAAGATGTGGTTTAATCTTAGCCTTGCTTCAGATTATTGTTGCATTTGTAGGAAATACAGTCAACCAAAACTAAGAAAGCAAAAGGGGAAAGGAACTTTAACCAGTTAACCTTGTTATATATCCTCTACTCAGCAAACACCAGACACCCATTCCACAGGAAATTTATTAATAGCATTTTCTTTGTTCTTTCCTTCCATTCCTATATATTGCTTTTTCACATCATTTAGATTCACACTTTCCCATACAGTACCTCTCTATAGGGCCTTTTAACTTATGTGTCTGCTATTTTTCATGAGCGTCTCCTTCTTCTGCCCCAATTTACCCACTGTCACTTTCTTTCTCATCCCAAGTCATCCTCTTTACCAACAGACGTACAGATCAGGAGAAAAAAAAAACTTTGGAATTTGCTTAGCAATTACCTAATTTAAACTGCTGGATTACTAGGAAGACGGGCAGCAAATAGTAAAACCCCAAAAGATTAAAAAAAAAATTTTGACTCAGTACTCAAGAAGTCATATGGTTGTTCCAAAAGTCATAGGAAGGGTTTTATACTCTGTAAATCTAAGTAAAATTTCTACCTGCTGATAACAGAGTCCAGCCACCTCCAAATTACAGTTCTGCTTTCCTTCCATTACACTGGGGAAGGGCGAGTAAGATTAAGCCATTTAGCCATAGATCTCACTTTTTTCCTCATTACTGCTCGAAATGGCTTTGTGAAAGCCCTGTTAATTCATCCGCAGAAGAAATGAAAAAATAGTTATTGCCAGAAGTATGAGAACCTAGAAAATGTGTGGCTAGCATTTAGCCCCTGACTTTCTGGCTGGTGTGCCCCCTCTTGGCCTAGGGAGCACAACCTACATCCATCACAGTGGAAAGACCCACTTTTTCCCCCCTGAGATTGTGTTGCAAAGGTAAAAACAGCATTAGTTCTTCCAGATGGAGAAGACAGGGAAGAAGTTTCATCACTTTTGTCCTGAAGCATCTGCTGCACTGAGATCATGTGAAACTGCCCTTGTGGACACTTCCAATAGGTACTTTTGGACCACTTGTAGAAGTGACACCCACTCTTTTTGCCTGTGTTACAAGGGCTTAGAGCTTTCTCAAAAAGGAAAGTAAAACTGTATCTTGTGGAAGTTCAATTTCTCATTTGGTTCCCCAGAATGGCACTTGAAATCTAACAGTACAACATTGTACAAAGCTACTTCTTTATCAACTTTGTCTGGAGTAATAATTAATTTAAAGCTATAAATAGTTGGTTCTGTCTTAATATTTTTTTTATACCTCCTCTATCCTACTTCACCTATTTTGATTCTTTCCTACTTAATTTGGAAACTAATCAGGAGAGGGTCTGTCCTTTCATTCTGTGTTCCTATGGCACTATTGCCTTGCCTTGTTTTCACAACAGCTATAAAGATAGTGGGGGGAAAAAATGTCTGAAAGAAGGAGTTGATTTTGCTCATGTTGTTAGCACTGATTAATGAAAAGCTCCTTAACTGCTTTAAATGCAAATATTTAATTTTTTTTACCAGTTCTGGCTTAAATTTTAAGATTTCACCAAAGGATTCATTTTCCTGAATTGTAAATGAAGATTATACAGAAAAGAAACTTTACCAAAGTTTACTCCAATTCTGCAATGTATTTTTTTTTTCATAAATAATATCTGAAAGTTGGAGCATCAGTGACATCACTATGATATAAAACATTTGCAGTATGGTTTTACCAAGTGGAACTTGGCAAGATGAAGAAAGGGCAAAACCAAAGTGAAATGGTCAAGTATTTCAAAGTTACTAGAAAAATGTAGCTTAGTCCTGTAGGAGTGAAAATGAAACAGAGGAAAGGAAAAATTGAGCTAAAATGAAGAGTGACAGAGATGTGGCTAGGAAAAGGGGTTCTAAAATTTGGATGCCAACAATGTTTAGTTCTTTAGTCTATAATTTCACTCTTCAAAACCAATGCCTAATTAATTTCAGTGAAAGTCACAAAATCAATATAGTATTATAAAATTAGAGTTTGGGCTGGAAGTGACCTGTGTCATGTAGTTCAACTCCGACTCAAAGTAGAACTAACTTGAAAGTTAGAGCAGGTGGCTCAGGGCCTATATTATATTAGAAATAATTTCAGGCACTTTTTATTTTAGAAACATTCAAAGGAAACTTTGAAAATTTGGGATCTTGAAGTTCTGTGGAATTCAAGCTGAAGGACAGTTTAAGCTAAGAAAGGGACAATTCTATTGACAGAACTATGGAAAATGAAAGAATCTGGTCAGTAAAAAATTATTTCAATGAGTTGAATTGCATATTTGTAAGCGGATAGAGACCTTCAGAGTTCATTAGAAGAGGCACAAACTTTTGAATATGGCACAGAAATGAGAATGAGCAGTATTTTGCTTTCATCTGTCAGTTTATAAATAGGTAACTTTGAGAAGTTTTATCTGTCAAAACAAAAACTGCAATTTTCAAATACCTGTGGCCAAAGTGAGTTATAACTCTTCCTGGATAAGCAGAATACATTACAATTATATGTGTCTGGTGGAAGATCTAAGCCAACTCATTCAATGATCATAAAAGCTTGCAGCAGTACTGGAGGCTTACAGAGTGAAGGCGGCATATATATTCTATATATACTCTGCCTTGTAGATAACCAAACTATTGGAAAAGCATAATTTTCTTAATTCTCTGGATTTTCTCTGTTTGAATTAGACAATTGAACATCTTTTTTATTTTTATTAAATAGAGTTGGAATAAAGAAAATGTTTGACTCACGTTCAGGATGCTGAACATGAGAAGGTATCTTAATTTTTTATGTTGATGGGATTCAACTGTTTCTGGAAGTCTAAAATTTCTACAGGCTTTATATTAAGATTAAGCTACTCTGAGGCATTCCTCACTTGTAATATAATCAGTAGCAATGGGTTTTTTTTGTAAACAAGAACAATAATTTTTTCCTCAACAAAATAAAATGGCTGTTTTTCTGTTATTGAATGTTGAGTGTAAAAGGCAGTCTAGAAAAAAGCCTGCTGTGGTAATATCTGAGGCCAGGAGAGTTAATCAGTATTAACCTGTTTCTTTTTGGTCTTTAAAATGCTCCAAATTGTCTCCTATATATCTTTTCAGTACCTCACTGAATAAAAATGTTTTTTTATCTGGAGCCCAATATCAAGAAAAAAATTAAACTAAACATTTTCTTTTTGGAGATATATTCATTTGATGTTATGGAAATTTCTACCGCAGCAAGTAAGACAAAAGTACAATTTAATGTGAGTTTACATGAAACAGAACTCTGTACTGTAAAGATATAATTTTATCTTGATCACTTTTACCCTGGGAAATACTTTTCAGTTAATATGAAAAAAATCCACTGGTAGCTGTAAACCTCCTATAAACAGTTTATATAAACAATCAACAGGCTTTGGGCTATCTACAGAAAGAGCATGTATTACCAATAAAATTAAAGACACTGTTTAGATAGCTCATATTTCAAAATTTCTTTGTGCTTTTCTGAATTAGTGAAGATTTGCAAGCATGAAGGAAAAGAAAAAAATAATTTCAATCACTTAGCTGGAGACTGAATAAATTAAAAAAAATAAGTAGGACAGTCTACTGAGGCAGCAAACATCAATGTAAAGACTCATATAAGAACATTTTAAGATTTAGCATACATCTTTCTCAGGAAGATTTTTCCATTTCAATAACTATTATGACTAATTTTTGGATTTATGCGCAGAGCTAAAAAAATTGCATCAGTGATTCCCAATAGTCAGGGGTTTCCCAACTTTCTAACTTTAATAAATAACAATATTTTTAAAGAACTTAATCAGGATTTTGTCTCCAGAAGCAATCGAAGCACTTATGTTTCTTAAGGAAAATTACCCTTAGCTTCAAAATTTCAAAAAGATCTGAAATGGAACTGAATTCAGGTTATGACTTCAGGCTCCTAAAGTTTTCAGAGGCTGAGTTTCTCCGCTCCTTACTGCTGGGTAATGATGATTTCATACAATAAATTAAAGATTGTCTAATAACTTACAAGCTTACAAAGATTACCTTTTTTTTTTTTTTGATTCTTTAGACTCAGAAGTTTTCAGGTCAGTCTTTCAGCATTGGGAAACACCTGCAGGTCTAATGATAGCTAGCTGCTTATCCAACCTAAGTTGACTTTGTACCTAAGTAATCAAAAACTCCTGGATGTTTCCAGTAAGCAGGTATAATGGAGCTAAGTATGCTTTAGCCCCATCCAAAGTAAACCAATATTAAAAAGATAAATTAAAATAAAAAATATTATGCCTGTCATGAGGGAAAAAGAAACTTCTCAAGGAAGTTAAGAACAGCTTGATGCCATAACTTGAGCACATAAGGTTCTCTATGAAAGAATATGAATGCAGAAAGTTAAAGTCTGGCAACTCTTTAAGTTTACTGGCTAGGGATGAAAAATAAATTTCCTCTTCCTTAAATACGGGATGAGTTCTTTACACTGATCTAAGTCATCTTCCATCCAAGTTATCAATGGATATGGTCTCCTCTGGGAGGAAATACAGAGTATATTGAGCAGTGCAGAGAGGTTAGAGCTTACTCCAGAAACCAGGGTTAGCGGATGGTCAGACCACACATTTGCTCTACAGGAGGCTCTGGGAATTTAAGCTGACACAAATATTCAGCACTTTTGGCTTCATTTCTCAAGTATGCAGGAAGTGCCTTCAGCAACTGCACAGCTATGCAGGTACCTCTTGGGCCCCTCAAAGCTTACAGGGTTTCATAGAGAAGTGACTGTAAGATTGAAGCCACCATCATCTCAGAAAAGAGTTACATCTGAGCTACAAGCCTTAATAATAGCAAATCTTTACCTAATGTGGTTTAAAATAACTGAACTAAACCCCCCTATTTTTTAAAGTTTATATAATGGAAATGACAACTGACCCAGCACCAGAGAGTAAAATTATAATTAACAGGAGACTTTTCTGAAAGATGTCTGTGGTGCCTTGGGGAACAATGTAGGTCACAGCATCAATTAAAAGCAGAGCGACCTCTTCATTGCCTCTGTAACATTTAACCCCAAATAATTCTGTTGCTGTAAATTAAACAACCCACGCTGCATTACATCATGGGAGCAAAAAAAAAAAATCAAGAACAACTAGTTTAAAAACTAATTTCAAGGTCCAGCACCCACTTTACCCCATATAACATGGGCAAGCAATACAGAATATTGATGTTACCACTATTTTCCTCAGCCTTGTTGAGCAAAACTGCTATGTGTATATTCTGTGTTCTTTTACATTACCTGGATATTAATATTAGACCTCTGATGAAAAGTAAGTGAGAATTACTTAACTGAGGATTGAAAACAGCAATTACCTTTGCTGCTGATTGCAAAGGAGTTGTGAGAGTGTTTAAGATTCTAGGGTTCAGTCTTGGTAACGTGAAGCTCTTCTATGCAGAGGAAAATAGAATATAGAAATAAATCATTTCAGATAGAGTGTGTCTGCAGCTGTCATTATAGACACTTTACGTAATTACTTCTCTAATATTATAAGAAATATCAAAGATGACTTCTAGCAGAAGCCACCCCAAAATTTAAAGAATTTTGATATGAGAGAATTTCCCAGAAATAGTGTCCCTTTTTAAAGATAAATAAATTCCTGTTTCTTAACAGCAAAGATGAATTTCAGTAGCATTCAAGCCAGAAGAAATATATTTGGTAATAAAGCCTCACAAACATTGTATACCTTTCTAATGTTTGTTCATCTGGAAATGATGAGCAATATCTTGGATTCATTTAAATCTATTGAAATTTTCCATTTACTTTAGTGGGAGAGGAACTAAATGATTAGTAGTGGTGGTAAACTGCAATGTCTGAGCAGTATCTGACAATGTCCATAAGAGAAACCACAAAAGAACATTAACTGACACCATAAGGAAAGACAAAATAAATTTATAAAGTGCACCTCCTACTCTCCAACTACTCATGAGCAATCATAAATAATGAAAAGGTACTGCAGGCAAAATTAAACCTCCTGATACCCATGCAATAATTTCAGCACAACAATTCTTCACAGAGAAATGAGTTGATAATTCTATAGGGGTATATAAGCAAGAGCAAAGACTCATTTCTGAAAACTTAGCAGGGGAAAAAGCTAAATATCTATGTTAGTTAATAAATATGTCCCTGAGTACACAAAGGAAGTAGATGTATACATCAGAGAAATTCTATTTTAATCCAATCAGATTTTGAGGCTCAAACTCTGCCTATGTGCTCTTCTGCATTTTTCACACTACAATAAGAAGTACAGGAGCTCAGTTCCCCTTTTCCCAACTGAAAACTTTAGATTATGTAAAGAATATTCAGTTCTGATTAGCCTTATATCCATTGCTATAACATCTCAGATAAGGACTGGAATTCCACCAGTGAACTCTTTCAGCTAATATAGAAGTTAAAAATGGAGTGGCCAAGCTTCTGAGAGTTTACAGTGTATAAATCAAGACAACAGACATAAACCATTGCTCAACAGTTCTCCCAGGATTTGACCAAAGACTTAGATACTTCATTACCTGGCCATTGAACTTTGTTTAGACGTTAAGACAGATTTTTCTGGTGAATGGAACAAAAAGCGTGAAGATGTTCTTTTTTTGGAAAACTTCACAACTGAGCAACGGACCCTTCCATCCTTGCCTAACTTGAGAGGAGGGACACTTTCTCCCAGTGAATGAGACAGGCTAAGTAGGATGGGAATAACTGAAGGTAGTTCATTTTAGGTGCAGATCAAGGCAGGGAGCTAGACAAGAAATGGGATGCGATCAGGGGACAAAACAAAACTAATTTTAATCATACTTTCTTTAGGGATTGATCAGTGCACCTATAGACTTGTAGACTAAGAGGCCTCAGTTTCTTCTTGCCTCTAAATGTTCTAGAATGTTATTGTATGAGAACATATCATTCACGGCACTTTTGCAGATGTGTGGATGACAAGGATTACAGGTGTCACTATTTTTTTGAGAGAAAACCCTTCAGGTGAGAGGACAACAGCAATTATTTCTACTGAAATTTCAAAAGGTAGCTTTATGTAGCAAGCCTTCTAGCTTCTGCATAGTCTGGCTGATTCATGCTTGCATTAAAATGCAAGCTGCTAATCTCAGGCCAAACAAAATGCAAAATGAGAAAGGCAGTGCTGGCCTCCATTCATCCATGGGAAGGAAGTAAAAAGGAAGTAAATGCTCTTATTAGACCAAGTGATACAGCTCCACATTTCTCCATTTGAACTAGTGACTGGGGAAGAAGGTGATAAACTGCATTAGTTACATGAGTTGAATCTCCCTCAACTCTATCATCTAATCTTGTGTTGAAGAAGTCTTTGCTGACTCTGCTGGAGAGTCTACAAGAGCCTACAAGATCCAGGGTATTGTGCAGAAAGTATCATTAGATCATTGAGGTTAGCCTCATAACACTGACAACAATAACTTGTCTTGACCTAAAGTGCACGTATCTATGTCAGAAAAGTATTTAATCTGTAAAACATAATGAGATTGAGATCTGCCACTTCTCCCAATATTTTTTCTAATATATTCTCAGTGCTAAAAACCCCTGCCCAGCATTTGTTTGTTTTCACCCTGGTACCCATGCTGCTTTTCTCTGCTACTGTGGAGATTCCTCTTATTCTCAGTCTCCCCACAGCAATACACTAAGTCATGTCTCTCTCTGGAAGAATTTTTCCCCACTTAGCCTCTTTTCTCTCTCTTTATATGAATTTAATAACTTTTAAAAGTATAGGCTCCAAAACTTGGTATTGTATTTCTATAACCTTACTGTTGTTGCACATACAAATAAAATCACCTTCTCATTCTTAACTTTTAGTCTTTCTTTTAAATATTTGAAGTTCATGCTACAAGCCCTGCTGAGTTGTCTGTTCTTTCCTCTGGAACCTTCGTAGTGTGATTTATTTCCACTGTAGGGGTCCTCTCTGTGTTTTTATGGCTGGTATTAGTTCCTTCCAGCCCTGTAATACTTCTCTCCTAGGGAATAATAATTTTGTTTGAGTGTCATCTGTTTACCAGGCTAGACTGTAACTGGATTGCTTTGTCTAACTGTTGCATCCTCTTTTTTTTCCTTACTTTTCCAATGTTTGCATCATCTGCAAATTTTACCATCCAAAATTTCATGCCTCCTTCCATCTGATTTATGGAAATGTTAAAATATGTTGCCCACATCCAGTTCTGAATCATGAAAGACTATGCCTCAAAATCTCGTTGATTAGTACTTTGAGATCTCAGCTAATCGGTACTTACGGAATATTATTTTGATAAAGTATATTGTTATTTATTTATACCAGATACAATGTAAAATTAAACAACACCTAGGACCATTCATCAAACAAATTCACATTCCAAAATGCAGTTTATCTAATATAATTGCTTTGCCCTAAAGCTGTGCTGACTATCATTAATTTATTCCTACCATTAATTTGTTTGTATGCTTGCTTTCTTAGCTAAAACCTCATTAATCTTTCCAATATTTTTTCCCAGGACTGAAATATAGCTAACCTGCTCTGCAGAATTATTGGGAAAAAAAAAAAGAGATAAAAGTAATAGCATGATACTCACACTCTATCTCTCTAGAGTTAAAAAAAATATTCCAACAGGTCTCTTCAGCCTCCTTTTTTAAAGCTCTTAGGTGAAATTTATCAAGTAATGAGCCTTCTGATTTACTTATTTTATCACTGGCAGATGTTGTTTAACATGCTTTTAAAGATTCAGTGCTGTTTGCATAGTAGGGACACTGGATCTCCTACCACCATATGGGCTTGTTAAGGAGCAAACAGCTCTTTCCTCCTACTGTGTGCCACTCAGTATTGAAGAGGTATCAGAGTTTTTGTTCATCTTTGCATGAATAAATGACATGATTAATTAAACAGTGATTGACTAGCTTCATTTCTTCTTCTTCTAGTGTTATAAAAAAGCAGCAAAAATTTGTTAATTGCATCCAAAATAAACCAAGAAATAAGCTCCATTAGACCTTTCTCAAAATCTTAGGAGACAGAAACTGAGTGTCCAGATATATACTCTGAGAGTTATTATCCATTATATTTGCCAGTGAATTAATCCTGGGTTGCCACCTTAAGCACCACATATTTTTGGCCCTTATATTTAGGAAAATTACCTTGACGGCCTAAGCCATTATAAATTGATGTCCAGCTGGCAGAAAGCTGTGATAGGGTCACTCAGAATTATCATCTGCCCTATTTATCCCAGAGTCTTGTTAACTCTGAAATCAAAGGATAGCAATTTGGACATCAATATTTCGCTTTAGACTACTTTTACCAGCTATATCCCATTAGTGTGCATTATCTTGATATCTTAAACTGCCTTCTTTTCCTCTTGAGATTGCAAAGGACCCAGCTGGCAAACAATCAAAATATCAAGTTTCTCACACATTTATTATCATAATGGCAGGAGGTCACACACTGAAAATTGAGAACACAAATGCAATATAAACTAAACTGAATATTTTGATACCAGAAATTTATGGAGGTTAGTATCCTGGTGCAATAGAGTCACTGACATTTTTGTTTGATTTGCAGGTTTTTTGTACAACTTTGTTCAATGACAACTCCTTTATTGAAAAATCTCTTTGATAAAAAACAATCAATCAAACAAAAAAAAAAACAACAAAAAACCCCCAACAAGAAACAACTCCAACAATGCTCTTGTCTGTCAAGCTCTTCAAGTCTGTGATAGCAGCACAATTCAATATAAATATAGTTAGTTTTCCTGTCCTACATTCCAGGTTGGGCTTGCCTGTTACATCTCAGAGACTGATTGCACTTCTGCAGGGCCAACAGACAATAAAAAGAAATTTCAAAGAGATAAAGGTGAATTTTTCCTGACCACATGAGATATCTAGAGTCTAGACATTTACATCTAAGTCATGTGGCCATAAAGAATGTCTAGACAATGGCAGAGACAATCATTTTCAGGGCACAATCCACCTCCATCTAAAGGAGACATCCAAAAAAGTTCAGAACTGCACTCTGGAAGACTCTCTCCATTGACTACCATGGCAATACTATTGACTTCCTCAGATGTCAAAAATCAGGTGAGGCCAATTTTTTTTCCGAATAGCCAAGCCTGTTTTCACTTTGAACAATGTGTAGCTGAGGCTTCTTTTATGCCACAGCACCTTAGCAATCATTGAGGCATTCACACAAATACTTAAAGGTGCTTTTGAGTCTAGGGGAGCATAGCTGAGATTGGCAAAATGAGAAATTGGCAAAACTATGAAGCAGCAATCCAGAAACTTTCCTTTCCTCACTTATTTCTCATAGCTAAATTCACTACTCTCACCTGTGAATTAGTCCATTCCATTTCAGGAAAAGGTCCCAGCTGAAGGCCTCTACCTGTGGGATTTTCTTCCTCTTGGCCTTTCTGGAATTACATAGAGACATCTACTCAGGACAAGTTCCAAACTCAGATTTTTCATTGTGTTTGCATAAGGTGCTTATTTGTGTGGTTTTGTATCCCAGGTTGTTTTGCAGGAGAGGTGGGGATGGGGACTCATTTATGCTTTTACTGTTTTGGGAAATAATCTGGCATGCCATCTATTCCCTTCAAGCTTTAAATTGGTATTAATACATGTTGAATTGCCTAGAGGCTTTTTAACAAAAATGAAATGGCATTATACTATATAATATTCAAAAACTGGGTATGTATTATTGATTATAAATATCTATGGAATAGCTATTTATATTCAAGGGAGAAGAAGTAAGGGTTACATATTTTACAAGAATTAACACTGTACTACTATATTTCAGTTTAGTTTTAGTATGAAACATCTACCAACTCAAGTAATTTATTAGCAAATCAAGCAAAAGATCTATAAAGAATAAATAAACATTCTCTTGACAGTCCACCTCTTTCTAGCTAAAATTAGAAATAACCCTCTTGCTTCTAAATTTTAAAACCCACTCTAATTATTACTAGGAATTTGTGAAGTTTTAACAGTAGGAGACTATACATTTGCTTTTAATGGACACCAAGCTTTATTTTTTGTGAAATGGAAAATCTGCAATGAATTCAGGCTCCTGCCTAGGCCTGCGTCAGGGCCATTGTAGAAAACTCATGGGCTCTTAACAAACAGCAACATGGACGAGCTCTGGCAGTAAAAGGGAACGTTATGTTGCAAGGATTGCTGGTTTTGTTAATAGCAAAACTACTGAGTCTGTAGCTACGCATCCACTAACATGTTTTACAGAATGCTCAATATCTAAGGTATAGAAAAGGGTTTTTATAAAGTCTGTATGTGTTATAAAGCTTCTGTAATGCTGACCCTCACCTTATAGTATATTACTTTAGAGACTTTTTGTTTCTATATTGCTAAAGAATACAACTTTTTAAAAACAAAAAAGACGAAAAAAAAAACCCAACCACTTTTTCACTCTCAACTGCAAGATTAAGTGTTTTTTACCAGCAAGCATAAAACCACTAGGCTTAAAAGTCATTCAGAGAAGCCTTGAGACACCATTGGTATAAAGAATGGCTACTAATTGCAAAAACTTCAGAGAAGAATATTTTTAAATGTTAAATATATTCTAAGGAAAAAGGAATTTTAGCTCTGCTTAAAAGGATTACTGCATCATACAGTATTACTGTGTTCTTAAGAATACTGCAGTATTCTTAAAAATTGAGGTTTATATTGGTGCTGTTAAACTTCAGGCATTTAGAGGTGTCAGCAAGAAGCAGAGTCCTTTGAGACATGAGAAACTCCTGAAAATGGTTCAGAGCTTAAATGCACCTCACTCTTCGGAGGATGCATTCCCACCTCAGTGAAGCGGGGCAAATAGAGGTCTGATTATTCAATTGAGCTCATATGGACAGGATTTTTTTAACATGACAAAATATGGAGTAACAACTTCTACAGTGTAATGAGTGGCCATAGATTCCCACACATCAGGAGCAAGTCTACCAGGAGTAGACTTGGAGGCATTAAACAGACAAGTCCACTGCACCTGATGATGCACTTTGACCACAAAAAGTTTTTATTTATATGTAGTTTAGCTTGTGGATTTAGTTCTGAAGACTTCTGCAAAGAAATGTGCAGTTTCATAAACACAGACAGAAGAAATGCTCACAGAGCATTTCCCCCCTCATTGCTTTGAGGGGGGAAAAATCAAATGCAAACAGACAGAGTAAGGAACATCTATGTAGAGATCATTAACCAAAGAGGAGCCAAGAGTGAAGTTCTGTGGCAAAATGGCCTTCCTTCAACATATGAATGATTGCTGTGTATAAGGACATGGGTTATAACTATTGTGCTTTAATCGTTGATGATGAGGTACCAGCAGAACTGTGTCATTCTGGGGACAAAACTTTTTAAGATAGGTGCTGAAAAAGCCAAAGAAAATCTACAGAAAGGAAAAAGAGCAATGAGGGATTCAGAAATCACAAGCTAGGAAAGACTGAACACAAGACAGTCATTGGGATTAGCGATTGGTTGCCCCTACTGAGGACAGAGTCCAGAGAAATCATCTGAAATTTGCTGATGTGAAAAAGCCTCTCACTTCTTGTGTGCTGAAACATTGAAACAAATCCTTTCCAGTCCTACATGCTATAACTCCATAGCTTTCATCCATGGAAGCTTGTTCCCTAGTAATTTCAGCAATTTTAATCAGGAACCAGATGATTAATAACCAGCTAACAGCAAAAGGCACCTTCCTCCGTGCTAATTTCAAAGAACAATAAATACACTTGCTTTCAAATCAAGATTATAAAAATGTCACTACGTGGATACACAATGTAGAAATGTAATCCTCTTTGTAAAAATAGGCTCTTGAATAAACTCTACTCAAATGGAAGTGAGACAGCATTTATAGACAGCATTCCTCAAAGGCATCATAGTGTATGTTACAAATTTGACAAACCTAAAAGTGAGATTGAGTTTCCCAGATAAAGTTGTCTTGTGTCATTACATGCACTGATGTATCATTTTTTTCTCCAGCTTCTGCTTCAGAAGGGTGTGGGTTTCTGTTTGTCATTTCTGACAGCCATATGCACATCTCAGATCTCGTAGGACTCTACAGTATCACTAGATGCCTACCTTAGAGGACTGAATCTCAGCTAAAGACAAAGACCTAACCTCTTTTTTTTATTATTATTTTAAAGTATTTTCTATTTGCTAATATAATTACCATTGATACTGGTTACTACATACTTTAAATATAAAGTTTTGGAGTTCCTTCACTGTAAGAGTGGTGAGACATTGGCACAGATTGCCCAGAGAAGCTGTGGATGCCCCATCCCTGGAGCTGTTCAAGACCCACCTGGATGTGGCTTTGAGAAACCTGGTCTAGTGGGAGGTGTCCCTGCCCATGGCAGGGGGTTGGAACCAGATGATCTTTAAGGTCCCTTCCAAATGTCACCATTCTATGATTCTATTGCATAGAAAATCTAAATCTCCCACTAGTTATTTTTTTTTTTTTTAAAAAGCAAATTTCAAGCTACCTTACGGTTATGAGCTACCATAGCAGTTGTCATCCCTTGGGAGAACTGACTTTTAAAAACCTGGTCAAAGTTTTACACAAGACCTGGAGACAAACTTGTCTTCAATTATTCCACTTTTAGAAGGGTTTTTATATACCTATACCAGGATCAATGTCTGGAAAGTCTTGTTAATCTGTGGATTAAGGAAGTATCAATTTAGTACCATAGGAAAAAAAAAAAGGTAAATACTAAATACTAGTAAGTCTCTTGGTCCAACAAAAATTACCTTTGTACAAGAACATGATATAGTATGATACAATGAGTCAGACAGACATAGAAAACTGAAGAAAATAAAGTTTTCTGTTTAAAAAAAGTCTTCATAAGATCTCATTAAGAAAATCGCATGAAAATTTCAAGGAACTACAAAGTTCCTGTTAAACTTATGTAGAGGGCACTGAAGTATTGCTATGGCAAGTATCAGTAATAAAACATGAACATAGGGAGAAGAAATGTGTAAAGAAAATTGAGACAGTGTTTTTAAATAACGCAATAAAAATTGTTGCACTTACAGGAACTTCAATATACGGAACAGTGTCTGTGATCACATTGCTAAATTCAAGCCTGTTTCTTATCTTATGCCGACGAAGTAATTACTGGAAGAATTCTGCAGAATTTACACATATGCAATTACAAGTCACTAAAATTGACATTTAGCATGAGGTGATGAAGTTTTGTGGCAAATAATTGCTTTTAAACTAAAAATTACAATTCTGCCAGACAATGAGGGGAAGACAACTTTCAATGAAAAGCTCAAGAATATATAGGAGGCTACAATTTCCTATTGAAATTTGAGTCATTCTTCTTACCAACTTACCACAGAATAATAAACAGTCGATAGCACATTGGTGATAAGTCCAAAAATACTTTTAAAACAGGCTTGTGAATGAAATGAAAATTCAGGAGCAGCAGATGGGTTTAACTGCTGTTAAATGTGGAGTGGTTTCCAAGAACATGTTGTATGTAATAATAAATAGCCAGAGACATAAAGTTTCCCCAGTAGTTTAAATCCTGAGCATACAAGCTAAGTGAGGGCTTTCAAGCTTTGGCTCACGGCAACATCCTTACATTTTACCCTTGTCTAGAGCAGCAAAAATGCTTGTTATTGACAACAACGTGTGTGTGTCAGCAACGGGTGCAATTAAAGCGGTGCTGAACACAGTTTTACAAGCAGGCAGGTTTAACATGGGCTTTCTGAAACAAGAATAGTTCTTGGCTGTGCTTGCGGGTTAATCACATTCAGCACCAGCATATTCATTGTCAGCAGTGGCTAATTATGCTCGTGTACACAATGCCTCCGTTTGTGCATATGTTTTACATAATAACCGTGTTATGAATCGCCTCCCTTTCTAATTCTTGATCTGGGTGTGGGAATTAGGGTGGTGTTCTGCATCTAAGACGTCTGCAGTCAGGATCCGACTGCCTCCGTGTCTCATACCCTGTTGGTCTGAAGTAAAAGTAAAGTCCCGAAGGCCCAGAAAAACATGCAATGAATTTTCTGTTTGTATGTAAGACAGTTCTGAATTCATCTCCTAATCCACCAAAAAATGGCTTTGTTGGGTGGCAGTTATGACTAAGTTAAAGCTTCTGCGCTTGTCACCGCGTATCATTATATTTGACTGACACAAATATTTGTGACATGGCATAAAGCTAGAATTTATGAAGCCATACAGTAATGCACAGAGGCACAGAAAAAGAAGGGTTCAAAAGAATGAGTGTGACTGACAGAGAAAAGAAATCTACATTGGGATTGATGCCCAGAAAAAATCATTGTTTTTATCTTCCGTTAAGCCAATTGCTTCTGTGAAAACAAAGTGGTTTTGAGGAACCGTGGAAAAGAGCATCGCTGGGTCCAAAGAAGTCTCTGGAGTTCAATGCAGACCTGCCCTTTATATGTATCTACCTGCATAGATGCATCAAAGATGATTCTGGTTAATTGGAATATAGCATCAGTAACTGTTTAATAATATCTTGGATGAGCTGGAGGGAAAGGTAGTAGTAAGGGAACAAGTGAGAGAAAAGAAATATGTGGAACCAAGCGAAAGAACTGTATCAGACAGGACCGGAGATGTCAGACCTTCATGTGGGTTACCAAGCATATGCTTGCTCTCTTGCCAATCTACTACATTTCACTGCTATTCTAGAATATCGTCTTTTCTAAACTGACATCCCATAAAAGACATCTTTTCAAATTATTTACCTCCATAAAACCAAATATTGACATAGCTGTTGCAAAACCACATCTCTAATCCTAGTATTATACTCCATTCATGAAATGGATAAAATTGATTCAGTCTACTGATGCTTATGTGGCATTCTGTGATCACTTGGTGCCCAGGGGTCTTCTAAGAGATGTTTCTCATTCCTTGTCTGGTACTTACTGTGAGGCTTAGAAACAAAAGACTATTGTCTGGTAAACCATTAAAGCAACAGTCTCCAAAGCATGCCTTTCATTCCCAACCCAAAACTAATGGCTAAAAACACCACCTGTATAAGTAATATACAGGTGTATATTGTGTAAGTGTATAATAAGTAATACTACCAGAGGAGTATAATTAGTTTCGAGATTTTTAGAGCTGCTGCTTCTGTCCAATGTATCTCAACAGAATCAGATTCATCAAATTGTTTTTCAGTTGGAAAAGACCTTTAAGATCATCAAGTTCAACCTTTAACCTACCAGTGCCATGTCACCACTAAACCATGTCCCTCAGCACCATGTCTACATATCTTTTAAATACCTCCAGGGATGGTGATTCCACCACTTCTTCAGGGAAGCCTGTTCCAATGCCCGACAACCTTACTACTGCTGTCAAATGGATGAAAACCCACTTGTTTGGGGGTCTCCCTGTTAAAGCCACTCCCTGTGCTGGGTAATTAAATGTGCCACAGTACTCTAACCCTGCTACTCCTGGAAATGGACACATCACCAAAACAAAGTGGGCTGAGTAACAACTCAATCCTGGTTGCCCACCGTCCTCACCAGTAGATATTACTTAAAGCCCTGGCTCTTTTGGGTCACTCCATCTGACTTCTTCCAGGCCAAAACTGCCCTAGAAGGAGCCAGACTTTAGCAGTGGATACATGAGCCAGATTGTGCAAACAGGCTTTCTGTTCAGCAGTGTAGACACAGCCACTATCTACTATGAGGTACACAATATCATTACCTGAGGAACCAGTACCCAAGACTTCAAATTGTGTCAATCATTTTGCCATGTCTTTTTGTTTTCCCATTTGCAAGTTTCCAATAAGTTTTGGGGGTGGTTTCTAGCGATGCAAGTATACTTGTTTTCAGGTTTTTATTAATCATGTTTATCAGTGATGGCAACTTAACTTCACTGGCGAGAGACATCCTGGAATTTGAAACTGCTGAATATGGATCACAGTCTGACTGATTTTGCAATAGTGGTTTTGGGTTTTAGTTTTTTCTTGTTTTTCTTTTTAAACATTATTTTCACCAGCCATTTAGACAGGGAGTTATGGGGACAAGAGATTACACGATTAAACATAAGCTTTATTGAAAAGTACTTAGACACACGCTCAGTAAACTGTGGTCTTTTCTCAGATATTAATCCATAAAAAATGGATTTGATATGCATGAACTCTTGTTTCACAGGAGCATCTTTTGATAAAAGCTGATAGTCAAGCACAAATACATAGGTTTGTGGGATTTCTTTTCCCCTGAAAATGTAAACAAATAAAGGCTTTTTTTTTCCCAGTGAGCTGTTTTTTTCTAACAATCAACATGAACCTGTTCTGTACAATATAGACTTGCATATACTGCAAGGTTTCAGATCAACAATACTGCTCTTCAGCTGAAGCCAATTCAATATATTTTGCACTTTTTCTCATGGATTGTTCCCTCTAAATGACCTTCATTGTAATACATTTTTTCTGTAACATTTTGGAGATCATCTTTCTGATGCCCAGCTTCTATCTGCTCCAGGAGTTCTTCCCAAAATTGGTAGTTCAGGTTAAATGCATGCCGCTGCCAAACGTAGTCATTTTCCAGTGTCTTACCTTGAATCTGCTCTGGCAGCCTCTATGCCCATTTCCTCTGAGACCAGACTGGTTATTAAAATCCTATTATTAGGAAACAAATTTAGGCTCGGGATGATTTTTTCTACTAAAACTTTGTCAAATGCATGAGAGGTTTTGTCTACAACCAGCAGCTCTCTTACAAGTTTATATTGAGTTCACGGAGCACATATTTTAACAACAACAAAAAATAAAGTTATTTATCTGTGAGAAAATGGGGATTTCCCAAGCCCTTTTGGCAATTGGTTTGTAGTCAATATTAACTAGGATTGGTTTCCCATGAATAGGGGCATGACATGCTCACACCCACAGTCGGAGATCTTTTATATTACAGCAAACTGCTCAGTCTTTATCACCTGTAATGCCAAATCTACTTTCAGACTTCACAGAGTGGAATAAGAGGGTTGAAAGGAACTTAGTATTTCAATTATGAAGATCATAAATGAGATAAGATCCACTAATTCTTTCAGCTTCCTAAACTCCATATAGTAAGACTAAAAAATTCATGTGCCTGTGTTGCTCTCCCCTCAAAGAAACCATGTGGGTTGAGGATACAGGTGCCAACATGGATCACTGTTATGATCTACCAGTACTCCCAAAAAGCAAATAACGTAACATATAACAGGACTTAGTTCAGCTTTGACTGAGTAGCCCACTTTTTTTCCCAGAGAGCTTCTGGTCATGGCTTCCTAACCTTTCTAGGTCCTACTGCTTGCGAGGATGTCACAGATGTGCTTCCTGGTGAAACAGTTTGGTTTTCCAGCAAAACTCCAATGGCAATATAAGGAATGAGTATCTTGCAGGGGTGGAATAAGCATGTTTTTCTAAGCATCTGCTGATGCATTAAGCTTATACAAACATCCAGCATAAATTTTCTCCAAATCATCATTCCCTTCTTTTTTTTCTACTACCAAAGCTAGTAAATATACTTGCTCTGTCAATTCCTAGTGTATGGGATATTTAACCAAGCACATGAACTGGAGATTGGTGGGTTTCCATCATCTCTTCTGATGCCTCTGAAGACTATAATCATGCTTATCTGCTGAGATGAGGGTGTTTATGCCCTTTTAGTAACAGAGACCTCTCTGGCCTTCAGCTGCCACTGGAGAAAGGCACAAGTTTCCTAGGTGTGGTGCACATCTACCACAGACAAACGGAAGAGTGTTTCAGATGCCAAATTACATTTAAAATGCTGCCAAATGCCTGTGCTTTGGCAGGTTTATTATTCCTGGAGAATATTTTTCCAGTCTCCACTCTGCTTCCTTCATTTTTAGGAATGCAGCTTCCTGACAAAGAAAAAGAGCTCCCATATTTTCCACTAATAAAAGTATGCTTTCCTTAGTACCATTAAGATATGACTGTCTTCCAGTGTGCTGTTCATCCATCCAGTTAGTTCAATACCTCTTTAATGTGGGGTGTCCGACGTAAACTCTGCTCTTTAGAGACCTCTCTCCCTGCTCAGCCTTTGCACACTGATGTGGTTCTGCTTCTTTAATGGCAATAGGTGCAGCACTTAAGTCTTTTACTATCAGTAGCAAATTTACTATCCAGTACCCAAGCCTGTACTTTTCTAACAATGAAAACAACTGTTTCTGGCAACATAACAGGGTGTGTGCTGTGTCCAACTTTATAAATGTCCCATTTACTTCCTGTTCAATAGTGTATTTATCTCCTAATGAGATGCTGCTCGTTGCTCCTGTGAGGGTTCATCTGAGCAAAAACACATGGTCGGCTCTTGCCGAATTTTGCAAAGTGATATAATCCATCCTCCTTCTCACATCACTCCTTTTGTGACACCCAGTGGGTTGGCTTCTGTTAACTAACCCTGTTTCTGCAACTCCACATGCTTTTTGCAGTAGTCAGAGTTGTGATGCCAACCGCTTAGCTCTTCTCTGTTACAGTTCTCAATCAGGATATAATTGTCCCACTGATTACCCGGAGTCTGGACTTGGTCCCTTCTTTTGTTTGTCAAATTATTACATCTTTGCTCTTGGGATTCTCATTGATGTTCCTGAATTTTGTTTACCCTCCTAATCAGAAGAGCTGGGTTGGGATGTTACTTGGGCACGCTCGGTCCCTCCTCCGCTATTTTCTGCTACAGGACAGCTAAGTAGGCTTGACGTGCTCTTGGAAGAGCTCCAGCTGAATGACTGGCAGAAAACAAACACAGGGTGTAATACAGAATATAGAGGCAGCACGTGTTCATGGACCACACCAAGGATCAGCAGTGTGGGGAGCCCAAGAGGCTACGCTTACATCTCAATGCACATGGAACCAACAGCATCTCTCATCAGACACTCAAGCCCCCAGCAACGCCAAATGGCTCTTCACTCACAGAGTTACCTTTTGTATCTCTGATTAAAACCACTATTGATATTTCATGCTTATGGGGTATAGACATCCTTCTTTACTTCAGGTTTTTAGTCTTTTTTGCCTTAGGCAACAAAAACTATCAAACAAATCAAGGATTTCAAGCTGGTGGTTGCAAGAAAAGAAGTTGCCCTTTGCTGGCATTCACCACTTGCAAAAAGTAGAGTGGTGTTGCTTTCATTGTCCTCCGCCTTCCTGGAGAATTTCAGCCCTGGTGAGGCTGGCTTTGAAGTGTTTCTCTCTTCTCCTCTGTGTATTTTCTCTGTTCCTTTTAACTCCTTCTACGACTCATGCTCAGCAATCCCTTAGTTCTGACGGGGCTTGTAAGAGGTCTCCTTCAGATTATGTCTGGTTTCAGCTAGCTGGGAATAACCAAAGAAACCTGATGTCACCTCCCATGACCCAGGGACTGTCTCTTACTGACATGAACATAGAGATATTCACTCGTTATCTGAGGGGGACTAATCCAAAAGAAGTCTGTCGTGAGGCTTGTTTCAAATAAATCCTACCTGTTTTTAAAGTTTAATTTCAAAGCTTTCTTTTTAACAAAGTACAATAAATTTTATTATAAAGCAAAAAAAAACCACTGAATTATGATGAAAGGCATTTGGGGAATATGACTGTGCTGCATTTTTGAATGCCCTCAGAGACATAAATATATATTTTAGCTTTTGTGCTATATCCAAATAAATGAAATACATCAATTCAGAAATACGTTGGCAGGAAATCTTTATGCAGTTTAATTTTAGCAGGATGCTAAGTATTAGACATTGACCTCATGACTCACAGGAAAAAAATGTGTATTTATTTAGAGAACAGAAATAATTGCTCTACCTCAGTAAGTCCAGCTCTCCTGTATTTAAAGGAGTGTCATTGTTTAAAGATATTCCCAAATTTAATTATTCTAACATTTAATCCTCCCAATGATAACAGAACAGATTTTTTATGAAGTTCCTATCTTAATATTTCTCAATTCTCTTTAGATGAATTCTTGGTGAGTTAATACTTATATCTCCTTTATATGCACACAGCGCTTAGAGTGAAGTCTTACTTCTTCTGTCTTTAGGTTTATATCTTTGGGGTTTTGGAAGCCTGCAAATCTTCATATTATTCTGTGAGTCTGCTCAGAATATATTTCTACATACATTATGCTTATGTTATGTATACATAATATTATCTCTATGAACTTTATATACAGCTCGGCAAGAATATGGTCATATTCAGTAGATGCAAGGATGTGTATTTATTTTTATAGGAAAAATTATACACCCTCAGTTCTTCCTCTAAAGTATTAAACTTCTTTCTGAGCCTCTACCCTGAAGAATTATGTCACTAAAACCACACACAGAGGCATACAAAAAAAAAAAAAGTACTTTCCAGAATACTTGTAAAATTCAGTACCACGAAAATGCCATTCACTGAATCTCATGACAGTAATAGTATAGTAGTCTTTAATGCCTTCAGCATCTAGACACACTTCACAAGACTATAATACGTGGTCGTTTCTTTTCACAAAACTTTCCCTTATTCACTCTGAACAAAATAACTCAAATTTCCTACAGCTGTCAGGCTCTCCCCATATCAGCACTAAAGACCTCTCTCACCTCAATCATCAGACCCCTTGCTCTGCTAAGACATTTTTTTGTGAGAGTGATGACTGACATGTACATTTGGGAAAAAATTAACATGGGCGAGGAAGGGGATGGAGATGAAGAGAATAAGGCAGTGTCTCATGGGACTACCTGCAGGAAACACTGTTCCTTCAGGTGATTTGGGAAGACTGGAGACAATTCTGGTACATCACCAGACTGCTGCATCCTCCTTAATCCTTGATGGACAGGAGTATGACACCTAGCCCTTTTTGAAAAGAAACTAAAAACCTTTATGGGTGAAATTAGCTCTGCAGTATTAAGTGTTAGCATCAAAGTGTAATGTGTAATCAAATGTTTCATACTAGTGAGTTCATCTGAAAAAATCCGTGACAATTTCATCTTACTAGCTCATGGGATTCATGACTGCAGGGTGTCTGTCACAATCGTAGCTAAATTTGAAAAATGGTAAATCAGATTTATGACAAGATATGGATTGTTCAGGCATTATGTATTAAAATGAATACTTATCAGACTGGACAGAAATTCAAAATCTCCTCTACGTTGCAGCACTTGGCTAGGGAAACAGCAAAAATAAATCACTTTTAAAGATGGGATTTCTGGTCTGATTAACATCTTCCTGATCAGCAAGCCCTAAATCACTCTGACCATGATAATGAATGATCCTATTTTACACAAACGTACACACACATCCACTCCACACAGGAGACAGAGCTAAGGTTGCCATGGGAACTTTACCTCCAGATTTTTTGCTTTTGTATAATTAAAATAACACAACTCTAATGTTTTAATAATTTAGTTCTACCTTGTAATTAATTGTGTTCACGTTTTCTTTAAGCAGGAACTCAGTATATCTGATGGGTACAGCCCACTGCGACAACCTTATTCAATATTTCCAAAACTTGGTTTTCTAAGCAGGGGATATTTTAAACTGAAGTCACTGTACAGGAATGGCTACAGTATAGTGTAGAAATAGCTGCGTCAGTGTTAAACCAGGTGGTTCAGCTGCTGATTAAAGTCAAGTCAACAGCAGCAATGAACTTAGCACAAGCTGTGTGATTGTACCATAGGCTATGCCAGTTTTTGGCATAGGTTGACACTGAGGGATGGGAAGATGCAGAACTCTTCTGGGACTTAATTCCTCCCCTCCACCAGCTGCCGTTGCCCCACATACATTTAATTTGCCATCAGGAGCAACAGCTTGCCAGGGTTGCCTTCTACCCACTCTTTCTTTGTTCATCCCTTTTCTTCTCCTATGTCTTTTCAGACAAAGTCACAACTTTGGGTCAATGTTCAGAAAACTTGAGTTAGCTGTGAGTGTAGGATTACACTCAGGCTCCTCACATCAAACTTAGGCTCTGGGTTTTCAGAAAATGTGACCTAACCTCATTGATGTTAACAACTGAATATGTGCAGCAAATAGCCTTCTTCAACAAGTCTTCCCTCCAGATGAAGCCTTCTGTGTCTTACAGAAGTTGGATGAAGAAAAAGAAGAATGGTTATTGGAGTCATCTGTCTTTTCAGTAAAGAGAACCTTTTGTGCAATCAATCTCTTGACCAAGACATAGTATTAACAAAGCAGTGGTCTTCCCATGTTTGAACATGTTGCTTCCAGTAGAGACTTGGACGTTGCCACAGGTTGTACGCAAAACAGAGGATACTCACACTGTGCAAGGATTATTGACCTTATTGCAGTAATGGTGCCGCTGCTGACCCCAAAAACTTTAGCTTCATAGCCTGTGGTTGATATACATG
This sequence comes from Gallinago undulata, assembly GCA_026546715.1. NCBI lineage: Eukaryota > Metazoa > Chordata > Aves > Charadriiformes > Scolopacidae > Gallinago > Gallinago undulata. The sequence goes on along the minus strand of JAOTQQ010000001.1, from coordinate 204,012,503 downwards.
TACAGATACTGCTATCAGTGCTGCAGACATGGAAAATGTGCTTTCTGAAGAGCCAGCTGGTGTACTTAAGGGGAAAGGAGCTGAGAAAAAACAAGTCTCTGGCACTGTAATGAAACGAGATCTGACCATACAGAGCTGCATTGAGGAAGGAGTTCTGTTAAAATATTCGGTATAAATCTCCTCCCTAAAGGAATAGCACTTAATACATGTTAAAATATAATTGTATAATTGGAACTCAAGTGTTTGGGTTATGTAAAAGTTGCTGTAGGCGTATCAGCTTAGACAGAGGTAATTAGAACTTGTATATTAACATTTTTCCCTTAAAGGGATAATCAGCAATATTTTTAGTAGTAGGGATGCTTAAGCCTAGGAACTTGGGAAAAAGAGGTGCTGTCTGGACCTCCTCATTTAGCTCTATGTTTGCTTTGTTTTTACCTCTGTCAGTCACTGGACTGTAAAAATATTTCTGCAGCAGCTTGCCTGCTTAACGCAACCCCAGCTGGGTGCCCACACAATGGCAACACTGCTACTGCTTTTGGTGAAATCAGCATAAAACTGAATCGCCTGCAAGCATCAATCATGGTGCTGAAAATAGGACTAGATAGTAGCATTAAATAATACAATACTTGGCATGTATATATAGTAACAGGTCATACACTGAAGCCAAAAAAAGAAGTCTGTGGTGGGGCCAAGAATAGAAGAAATCAGAGCTTTAATCTCTATTTGAGGCAAGGGTTAACATTTTATACAGAAAAGAATGATGAACAGCAACACATCACTGCTTAGCTCAGTCAGTTTGAAGCATCCAATAAAAACAAATATGATTTTACTCACAGTAAGTCAAATGACAATCAATGGCAACAGCTTTTGAGTATCAAATTGAAGCCCTTGAAAAATCAAGTGGATGTATGGGAGGGTTGGCTAGTACTCCATTATAGGAGGAAGGTAGGAAAATGTCACTGACTTCTTGGATTTTCAAATATATTGCAAAGCTTTCTAGAGAAGAGGACATGTTTATTTTGAAAACAGTACACTACATCTCTAGAAAGCAGAACAGCAGAACTCAAATTTAAAATGTTGTAATTTTTTCTTTTTAAGATAGTGGAAGAGCTGTATGGTTCCTCAAGCCAGAAAAACAAAATAAAGCCAAAAAACCCCACCCATGTACAAGGGCTATACCAGGTTTTTTCTATTTCCATTACTGTTATCCATGCTTGCCTTTTCAAATACGAGAAAAACATCTCACAGAGAAATTCCAGGAGGAAAAACCAGACCTCAAGCTCCTCATTGAGAAGTTTGTACCAAACTTTGGAATCCTACTGAAATCAAGATAAGGTTAATCTAAACCAAAAATATTTCTCCAATTTCATATTTCTCCCTCCTTGCAATGCCTACCCACTGCATACATTCTTATCTCTACTCATACGAGGCTTTCTGAGGAGTTTGAGATCAGTACAGGTGTCTTGGTTTTAGGTAAGTAAGTCAAAACCTCTCTTGGTAAGTTAAGGGGAAAAGACAACTTTTGGCTTTGTTCCTAGAGTCTCAAAAGATCAGGACCTGTGGACTGAAGGAGCTGGGTAGCCTCTCTGCAATGCTCACCTGCACTGACATGAGAGGCAAGAAGAAGCGAGGAATGGTCACCAAGACCAACAGGACAAGCTTTCCTGTCTTCCTTTAATTCAACCCACACCATGTATGTGGCAAAGAGATAGGCAGCCTTTTTCCAGAAGTATTCCCAGCACAAATATCAAGCAGCTCAATCAAATTTTGCCCCAAGGCTAGTGACTGAGAGTTCTCAATACCCTTAATAAAGGATTTTTTAAAGGCAGATATTCAGACTTAAAACAAAATAATACAGCAACAATTACAGAGCTCCTTTAAAAATTCAGAGCCTTTTGCACTTGTCAGTATTTTATGCCGCATTTGTTCTAAAATGTGTTTTCGGCTGTGGGATTGCACCTGAAAATGATCTTTGCAGACAGCAGCCGGGCACAACGGTGCATTTAGGAGCCGGGAATTGCAGCAAGTCAACGCGTCTCTAAGCGGTCTGCACTTTTCTTAGGGGTCAAGCGGGAGCTCAGCAGCAAGCTGCTAAATGGTTGTTTGTATCAGCTCTGCAGGAAAGGTCAACGGGTTATCTACAGCCAAAGAAGTGATGAAAGCAGCTGTAGCTGGTAGCAAACACAGCCAGAAGGCCACCACCACCTGAAGACTGGTTGCTTCCGACCACAAAGCTGCCAAGTCCTCAGGTGTCTCTGCTCGCATTTATGGCGTTTAATGCTAACACGTTGAAAAAATTAAAAATAAAGAGCTTTGCACTCCTTTTGGGATCTCATCTGCTAATCTGTACATACGACAGATGCCTACAAGTCTTTCTCTTTGGGGAATGGCACTATAACTTTAAACGATGTTATATAAGCATGTGTTGGATGTAGAATTGTTTTGCTCTCACACTGTAGGCTCAAGAACATTATTATAAAGGGAAGAAATTCACTTCATTTTCAAATCTTCACACAGAGAAAATGTAATTTGCAGAGTAACAAGTTCAAAAACTATTCATCTCTTTCTGGTTTTCAGCACCTTCTCTATTGTCCTGCTACAGCTTCATTATTTTCTTATTCTTTGCAGTACACACCAGTCTTTTTGGATGAAAGAAACCATTCCATATTAGTCACACCAGGAAAATGAATTTTGCCTTGCGTTTAGTAAATTAAGATTATCAGAATTTTTATTCGGATGCAGAAAATGATAATATAATAGCTGAGGAACATCAAATAAATGTTTACTCTAATTTATCACTTCTGCGTGTAATTTCTTGGACTCAGAAAAGCTATCTAATTCATGACTACATTAGTTCTCTTTGGTAAATTTTGTGTCAAAACTTGTTGGCCCTATGTCCAACTAAAATCCAACAGATACCAACAGACCACATGCACTGGTGTACTTTGTAGTCATTCAATGCTTTTGGAGATTTTGTCAAGCGTGCTAGGAAAAGCAAGAGAAGCCAGTCTTCTGGAGTATTGCACCCTTTAAAAAGGCAGAAATATTTTCAGACCAAATTTCTTCAAGTGCCAACTTTGACTGAGGTCTGAGAAATTTTTTTACGTAACCTCTCAATCTCAATCTTAATTTTTGAAGCTAAACCACACCAAAGGATAAATGTTTTAGTAAGTGATGTGCCTTGATCTTTACATCAGTCATTTATGTGGTTTAGTTGAATCTGGAATTATTAATATGGAGGTATTTCCCTACTATGCTTTATCAGTCTTACTTTGGTCTCTGCATCCGCTTCTCACCATCAAACTAGGGGAATAAATCATGTAGGAAATTCAAAGCAGAATCTGCTCCCTTTCCCTTTTTTTGGTTTATTTTAATCTTAGTTGCTCTTAATTCAAGGAGTTAAAACCTTCTTAAGAAAGAAACTTTTTAAATACATTGGCAGGGTTTAACTTGGAGTTTTTGACAACAAATCGAGTTATTATTTACTGCACCATTCAAAGTCCTGTTTGACTTCTCACTCTTGCATAAGAAATTTCAGGGATGTGTCAATGTGCATTTTCTATATAAAGCAAATAGACCTCTGTATCACAAACATATTTGACACTTTCAAATGCAGCTTTACAGCCATAAACAGACATTCCGCTTCTCCCACCCACCCACCACCTCATCTAAGGCCTACAGTCACCAAACTTTCAGAATTTAAGAGTGGGAGTATTGCTAAGGTATCAGGTAAGTGCAGAGTTTAGTGACCTTTTTGTGCACATGTAGATATATGTGACACCTATTCACCAGGTCACCTATAGACACCGATATGTTTCCCTATTCCTGTCTGCCATTTACTCTAGAAATGCCCTGTTAACTGCATTCTCCTCAACCACTGACCTTGGGTCTAACAGTGAATTTTAAGTGAGAGCCAGTCACAGCAAGGAAAGCACATATGCATATTTGAGAAGTAAAGCAAAGCGAAGCAGGAGATAAGGCGCTGGGCTGAATAAAAGAGGAAGAGAAGCACCGCATGGTCAGATCCTTAGAGGGTGCTTAATTGCCATCAAAAGCCAAAGGGGCTGGTATCTCGAGGATCTCCACACATTTGAGTCTCACACACTCTACCTGAACTTTTTTACTAATAGAGAAATTGAATCCCAAAAGGTGAAAACCCCTCCCGGTAATGGCAGCCCCCACAGTCTTAGCCCTTGGCAGCGCTCCCAATTTTATCAAAAGGGGCTAAATTGCCTCTCTCCATATCTCCTATTGGATCAATTAAAGAACAGGGAGTTACTCTCAGAACATTTAACCTCCTTTCCCATGTTTTAAACACTGGATTATGCTTCCCAAATTTCCTTCTGTTTCAGCTGGAGAGATGCTTCACCTGGCACCGCTTAACAACCAAACCATTTCTTCTGCGAAGCGAGGTGTAGGGCTGCATGCTAAATCACCCCTCATCTCTCCTGCTTTCAGCGAAATTTGGATGAGGTGATTTACAGAGGTCCATTCCAATCAACCGTTTCTAAGATTCTGTGATTATTTCGTACGCATTCTGATAATGTGAGCTGACCCCTTTCTGTCTAGGCTCCTTTCTTTTACGAATAAACCAAAGACAGTAGAAGAAAAATCATGGGACTACAGCACAACTAATTCTCATTTAATAACAGAAACTTTATTAACTCATGGGGCCCTGTGCTGTCTCTCCTGGTGAATACAAGATATAGCTGGTATTTGCCCACAGAATGTGGATTAGTTTGAGAACAACTCTGTTTCCCTGGCTCGGCACACTGAACTTTTTCATTCAATTACCCAGGAAAGTAGTAGTTGCTAATGCTCTGTGAAAAAGTGCCTCACTCCACTAGCAGTAAGAGATTTACACATCGGATTCGTACAGATTAAGTAATTGTAGACAGCAAATTAAACCTCTGTTTTAGGAAGCCAGCTCCAGCACAAGATGCAACAGTCTGAGCTTCAGTTCCCAGCTCTGAGGGAAAGACAATGCTCCTCTGTCCCTACAGTTGTACCTGACCGGAGGAAGCAAGTGTGAAGCTCAGGGCACCTACAACAATAACACTTTTAACACAAAAGCTCCTTCATCATAACCAGATCTTGCAATCCTCTGAAGGTTTGTCTCACAAAGTCTCACCTCCCTCTGTCTCTGCTAGCTCCCAACATCTTCAAATGTTACTGAACTTCAAGATGCTGGAAAGACATGCCCTTAATGCTGGAAAATTAAAGAGCTGGCTGCCTGGAGCTCACATGGGGGTTGATGCATACAGTAAAGTGTGCAAAACACCAGGGCTTTATAGGAGGAGGTTAAACAGGCTCGTCCGTAATACGTACGTGCATACAAAATTAGATCTGCAAGTGTATTTTCTAGGTCATCTTATTCTCCCTCCTCTCCTTTCCCCCTTCTCCCCTGAGTTTTGTTAATTGTTCTGGGAAGGAATACATGTTTCAAAATGTATCACCAAACTTTGTTTTATGAAAACATATTGTCCCGATTATTTTATATCCCAAACTATTGTGTATGGAATATTAGTCCTGAGTTAACTTTGTCAGTGCAAAAATGTACTATGTTTCTTATGCTGTCAAATGTCTAGTTCCTACCCAGCTAATTTATTATCTTACTTAAGCCAAGAACCAGAAATCCAAGTGCAAACACTAACACAGGCAAGGGAATGTAATGAGTAGGGAGGGTAAAAATTTTATTTATTTTATAGATATAGTGCAAAACACTGTTACTTACAGTACTGAAAAAACCTTCAGTCATAGCTCTGCAGATTGTTGTGTCCTGGATTTGATAGGACTCCATAGTGTTTTGTTTAATTTACTGTAGACTGCAGAATCTGGAATTAAATGTGCAGTTTAAGAGAGCCATATGGCCCCCTGAACTGGGCTGAATGTCCCTCTTAACAATCAGCCTAACCAGAATTCCTGAAGAGTCACAAAATTTGTGTGATGCAGTTACTGACTTGCCTCCTTGCAACAGGTTTATATTCATCTGCTTGTCTGCTTCCTGCCTCATATACCATCCTATGACTACTTTCAGAAAATCTTTGCAAAATAAAAACTCAAATAACCAGAGCTCTGGAAAGTGCTTCTCCCCTACAGCAACTTTATATAATAAATTAGATGATAGGAGCACTACTTGGACGGGTGGAGATAAGAGCCTGTCAGCACTTTCATTTCAAACTCCCTTTTCCAGTGACTTGCAATTCAACCATAACAATTTGCTGTGTGCAAAATATGGGATGTGAAAACTCAGACCTGGAGGGAGAACTTAAAAAAAAAAAAAAAGATACACAATAGTATGTCAAAGTACACCTGAAATAAATACTGTCAGGAGATGGCTGGACAGCAAAAAAAGGAGGAAAAGCTTTGATTTTCACTAATATCTTTGCATTTTCCTTTGTAGCCTCCCCTGTCTTAGCCTAAACATGGCTTAATGTTGGTCCTTAAAACCAGTGGTGCATTGTACTTACACAGTTCATTTCATTTCAGTGCTGCATACATGCAATAATTATTAATTCCCAATACTCCTCTGAGGCAGCTATTACCAAGTTGATTTTCTAGAAAGCGACATCAGGCACTATTTGCCCCAGGTCACAAAAGGAACACTATGGGAGAGCCAGAAATAGAAATAAGGAGCTCATGTTCCCTGTCCTAAGTCAAGGCCACAAACCCCTCTCTGGCAGCGACTGTTTTCTCCGTATTTTATGGAGGTGATTATCCTGTTATAGTCTGTATAAACTGTGTTTAATACAGACTGGAATATCCCTGGGATATATAAGAATTTCAAGGCATCTCACTGCCAGCTCAAAATACCTCTCAGAAACAGTTTAAGTGCCAGGACTAACATATTTTAACAACACACAGGTGGTCATTATAAGCTATATGCCAGTCTTACAAGGTGGTAGGGAAGCGTGCATTACTAATTTAAATGCCTTTATAGGTATACAACCTTTTAATTCACTGGATTTAAATGTCTCTCTTATTTGCAGGAGCTGTAGTTAATAAAGTGTAGGTGGATGTAGCTAAGGTTGTGGGAAGTATTCCAGGGTGGGATACTCCTACGTGCTGGACACAGGGTGTCTTGCCTTTTGCTGAGTCCAAGGCAAGTTTCTTGTAGAATTGCACTTGGAGCTCTAACACAATATACCTGGCTATATTCTGGGTGGACTGTCATAGGTGTGGTGATGGTAGGTACAGAAGAACCAAGCCTAACAGGGCTATTATTGTCTCTTCCCCATTTGCTAGATTTTTCCAAGTTCCCAGTTGTAGAATCATGCCCAAGACCCTTATACTACATCTACTGTGCTAAATACAGCTGTTTCTTAGCACGCTTCTTGGTTCCCAGGCCAAGTGGTTGAGAGAGGGTCATGTCCATCTTACTACTGAAGTGGCATTTTTACTAAATGAAATCAAGGAGACGTGTTGCAAGCTTTCAAATATCATGGAAAGGCAAGGGGCAGGGATGGAAGCTGTTTGAAGATATAGGCAAGACAATTTGCTCTAGGCTACAAGCAGTCTTCCCTGATATAGTCTCATCCATGCTCCCTCCCTCCCTCCAGTCCCTGAGTGAACAATCCTTCAAGCCATGCCTACAAATTGTCTTGAAAAAGCTTGGGAGTACCCCAAAATACAGCCAAGGAACAAAACTAACAATTTGGCAATATGCAATCAGGAGTCGAGTACTTGAGCATACTCATTAGCCCTCTTTGACTTAGCAATATAGGTATATCCTAAACATTTTGCAACTGGCCCAAGATCTGTAGTTACAGGCCTGTTTCCACGGGGCAGGTTCCACAGGGCAGGAGCTCACATCTTGCAAAGAAAGTGACCTTTTGTATGTTTATATTGTCTTCTGCAGGCAGCTACATGTTGACACAGGCTCTGTATTGCACTTGCCGTAGCTACAGAGCCTCCAGGTGATTCATTGTGTGGACTTCAGTGCTGACACCAGCTTATATCTTTCTGAAAATTCATATTTGGCATATTCTGTCTTAATTACACTGAACAGCTGTGAGCATCTCCTGAAGGAAATCTCCTCAAAACGATGTGTCAGGTTTCTCAGAATCAAGGTTTGTGAAACGTCAGTTTGAGGAAAAATTGAATAACAACAATTTTCAGGTTTCACTGAAGAGTCAGACATTTTCTCAGAAAGCCTGCTTTCGAGCCACGTACAACTTGGTGGGGATCATCTGAGTAGCTAAGGGGTGAACCTCCTCATTGAAGCTGGGTGAACAGGGCCGTTTTTACTTGACAGACTCACAATGATACTCTCAATGCACTAATAGCTAAGTGACTCCAAAGAGTAGCCCAACCTGCCGTAACACATCATCAGATCATTCTGTGCCATCTCTCCTGAGATTATAGATCATTAATGTCTACAGGGAGTCACAGGAATCCCCATCAGTAATCTTGCTTCCCATTCAGGTTTCCAGTGCATTTAGCACAACCCCCAGATAGTCTCTCCTGAAAAATCTTGTCCCTAATGATTATTACTATTGCGTCAAATGCTTAAAGATGAAGGAAATCTAATCAGAAAAGTGAAAGTAATAAATACCTATATTTTAATAATGAGAATATTTCTGACAGCTGCACTGGAAACATAAAATCTGCTTTTCAAAGATCAGGAGAACTGTTCAGTGACAGTATTCAGCTTTATTGCTATTATCACTTAAATATATTTATATAACACCTCTTTGTCACCATTCTTTTCTATGACATATTTTACAGTTAAGATGAATGTCTATATATAGCCTCCTCTTAGTCAATAATTAGTTTGTAAAATCAAGCAGCTCATGTAACTGTGCATCAAGTCATTCCAGTCTTTACATATTTCTATTCAAAAGCACCTCATTTTATGTAATTATTATCTAAATTTTATGTAATTATCATTTAAAGCAAAAATATATTTAAAACATTGAGTGTCTGAGCAAACTCTGAAATTCTTCAAAATAGTCGATAACCCTTAGCTATGGGCCTCCTGCCCTACTTTTTCCATAGGTACACTTTATTGTCACATTTCTAAGCCAGTGCTTCTCAATCACTACAATCAACTCTGCTTTATTACTAGCTTAAAGAAGAAACCCGTTTCCCACCACGGCGATAGGCTCAAAGGGTATTCAGAGGGTATTCAGAGCACCCTTTAGCTTCAGGTGAATTTCAAGTAATCTAGAGTGATGAAAATCAGACTCTATGGCTGTGCTACCAGTAACTATTCTTGTTGTGAGGACAGGGGCATGCACAGCAAGCACCGTCCACCCAGTCCAGTGTCCAGCCCCTGATGGCAGCTAGAAGCAGATATTCTGGTAAAATATGGAAAAAAGGCCAGTAGGCCTTTTTTGAAGATCTCACCTACAACAGAAGTTTCTTTTAGTATACGCACTTACGATTAAAAAAAACCCCACTTTATTAAAAAAGCCACTTCTAGTGTTATTTTCTTAATTTAAACTATCCGCACATTTGTTATGGAGTGGTTTCTTGGGGAATCTCCTACCAGCCACCCGTCTCCTTCACAGCGTACGGGGAGCTCGTGGGCAGGACAGCGGCGAAAAATGAGACACGATATTCTCACACAAGCAGAAATATTTTTAACATCTGATCTTGATGCTTTTAGAAAAATGCCTGGGCATCACCCGCCCAGATGTTGGCCAGTGCCAGTGAGTGACAGAGAGCGAGTGAGCTCACTCCAAATACGGCTGATGTGGTAACGCTTCTTTGCCTTCCCTAATTAGTGACTTAACTCCTAAGTGATTGAGGGTATGGGCGCATCATTTCAGAGGATTCATGATCTGATTTCACCAGTGTTACTTTCTCTTCTGCTTGCCTCCTCAGGACTCTTGCCCAGGCCAATGCCTTCTCATACTGCCCCTGAGCTGCTGTTTCTCCATCGTCCTCACCCATGCCTTTCCTCCACTTGCCCCACCTGGATCTTTCTGCTGCTGACTCCTACCTCTCCTTAGGTTTCTGCCATCCTTGTGCCTCCTGCAATATCAATTTCTGTGGCACGCACACCGAATTCAAGATAACAAATTCAAGATAACTTATGAAGTCATAGTCTACTCACCTGACAACAGAGTACTTCACCAGTGCAATGCTCACCAATGGTTGGGAACAAGAAGTTCTGAAAAGTAGGATGCAATTTATAAACTTTGCAATACTGGAAAGAGTTCCTGGCAGGGCCCCAAAGCCTCATAACTTCTTACTTTGGCCTCGGAAAACTTCAGTCTGGTGGCATTTGAGTACAATATATAGCTCATCTTTTCCCACACTCATTGATGATTGATGGAAACTGCTGGGGAGGGCTTGTGCTTGTCCTTGAGCCAAGAGTGTTAAAGTGTAGAGGGTTAGGCAATGCCCAACAGTAAAAAGAAAAAAAAGATGCATCCAGCTGAAACTGCTTGGGTTTACACCCCATGTGTAGCTTGCATAGGTGCTATGCCAGAGAAGAAACCTCTCCCTGCCTTGAGCGCTGCACACTAATGCACAAATCCTCTGTGACACAACTGATCATACTCAGAGAATCTTGCCAGTGGCAATCCTTCATCTCTTCTGAGGCTCCTTCTATTGCTGAGCATTTTTGTTTTAACACCACAGTGGCCTAACAAGAATAATATGTGGAGGTAGGTTTCTCAGTGCCACTGTCAAATGTTATGCATAGTAAGTGGCAGCAATGTTCCAGCTGACTTACTCTTCTGATTGTCTATGAATAGGCAGTAAACTCCTTTAGAGAGTTCTGGAACCCTAAACAATATATGTCTCTATAGGTGGATCACAGAAGTCAGAAGGACCATGAATACATTGTATTTTTACATCTGTTCAGTTCTGGCCCTCAAAAAATTCGGAACTGGAATATGTCAGTGGAGTTAGAGGTTATGTCAGCAAGCAGTAGGAATAGATCCACAGAATGAAGAGCTGGTAAGAAGGACTCAACTACAACATTACACATGTTTTACTTTGAAATATTGCTAGTCTGTTTTTAAAAACTGAATACCTGTAAGATTTTGCAGCATACTTGGTGTGTTCCTAGAGTGCATCTTTCTGCTTCATTTCATCAAAAAGGCATCCTGTTTGTGCACTCAAGCCTACTTTGTAATGCAAAACAAAGAAGGACACATGGGTAAGACTGGGAGACTAATTTCAAAAGCTCATTTATAATTTCAATGAATATTCTGTCTGGGTGCATCCAGAAACTACCTCCGACTGTCCCATGAAATGTGAAATCCCACTTGAGTTCATGGAGATGCATCAAGAAGCTAAAGCACGCAGGGCTTTGAGCATGGTCTACAGTATATCAGCTCTAGTTGGAGAAGTATTTTCCTGTTGTCTCAAATTACTGTTTCTTACAATAACCAGGTCTAGACCATGACTAACAGAGACTACTCTCAATTAAGAACTGAGTGCCATGCCATGAGTTTCTTCAAGAGACCAGTAATCCCAGTATAGAAAACTAGTAGTTTTCTGGTAGTTTGATCATGATAAAAATAATAAATATGAATGTCAAGACATTCAGTAATACCCTGTGTTATATTTTTTTTAATAATAAAACCTCCTATATTGCAACAGTTTTGCAAAACATAGAAGTTTGTGCAGCTGAAGAAACAAGCAGTTTAACTTTCACCTTGGTTAGTCGAATAAGTCACTATTTGGCTGTCTCAGCTAAACCAGAGAAATATCAAGAAAAAAATACCAAAATCAGCTATTGTGCTGGAGGACTGGTTGTGATAAATGTGCTAGGAAGAAAGAAAGGAGACAGGGAAGAGAAGGAGGTATACCTTATCCATTTCAGAAAAAAAACACCCCACTTTTAAATTGTGTTAGGACAGATATAAAAATAAACCTAAATCAAAAGGAAAGTAGGATTTATCAAAATACCTGGTCAAGGTCAACAAACAGGTAACTCATTTATCTTTCAATGGAATCTCCTTATTATCTAATTTCAATGTAAAGGACATAAGGCAGAAAAATATTTCCATGTGAGTGTCAGAATTGTGGCTGAAATGTAATTTAAGAAACATCTCAGTCAATCTGAAATCCTTTCCTGGCACTCGTAATAAGAGTAAAATGAACAGGATATTAAGAGTCAGGAGATAACTTTTCTGCAATACAGAACAAACTATTACAGGGCCCAATTCAGCAAAGTGAGTAAGCACATACTGGCATTTAAGCGTGTATTTAAGTCTCATCATCTTCAGTGAGAATCAGATATATGCCTTGGCACTCCTCTCGACGGAGATCTGTGAACGCAGGTCTATCTCACACACAAGCCGTCCTTTAATCCATGGACAGAAATCTGTCCAGTGGCTGTGGAGCAACTACAGGGCTCATTCATCTCCCAGCCCTGCAAGATTATGAACAAGACAGTTCTACAAAACACCTCCTGGCACCTGAGGGCCATATTTAAAAATATACTTATCCCCTTTCTGCTTTGGCTCTGCACCACTGTGATGGAAATACCGGTACTTCCATACCAGAAATGGGAAAACTGTTTAAATATGTTAAAGAAGGTTGTAATAGCGGCACTTCAAGTTGACACTACCCTTCCTTTCAAATTAAACTGCTCTGAATTCTTTGCAATTTCAAGGTCAAGGACCATAAAACTGGGCATCATTGAAAATAAAGGTCCAGGACAAGGTGAACTATCAAAGTCCAGGAAATGAAGCTGTAAAGGAAAGCTTCCCGCAGGCGCAGTTAAGACTCCTCCACTGCCTTCTTTGCAACATATGGTGTAGTAAGACATGCACACCCTCTTCCTGCCCCCCCAAATTAACTCCCTGGCACCACCTGTTAGGAGTGAGCAGACTGTAAAATTATTGCATTGGGAACAGATAAAAATGGGTGTGATGGTTCTGATGTGGTGCATTTCTCTCACTCACTTCTGTGCCCATAGGAAAAGAAGACTGCATTTGGCAGAAAATTAAAAGTAAAAACTGCAAATCAAGCGTGTAAATAATATTGCATTCCTGTAACTTGCACGGTCCTTTCTAAAGGAGCTGGTTAATAACCTGACCTGGTTATTTTATCATTTCAAGATATTTGCCTGAACTTTGAATTCCTTTGTTGTCTATTCCACTATCTATATTTTATAACTCCTTCTATTCTGAGGACCTATGTTCTCCTCTGCCACGCAGAATATAAAGTGTCATTCCAGTATATTAGTCTCCTTCCTGAGTTCAAGAACCACATGGTTGTAGAAGTCATAATATTATGACCATGCTTAGATCCATGATTTCATGCCATGTAGCTAAAAGATTGCCTAAAAAGAAACATCCTTACTTCTTGTTCAAACTTCTTTGCTTGTTAACAATGGATCTGCACCCATAAACGTAGAAATAAAACTCTATGTCTACAAATAGGAGCTGTAGGACAAATGGAAATGAGAAAAAGGTATTTAAAATGAGGTGATACACTGGTATGTATACAGAATATCACATGGATGCTTGATGGTGGTATCAAAGGCTACTGATCTGACATGCATTGAACCAACCCAAGATAAGTCAGTTCACTCGTACTCCTTCTCATCTTTCTGAAAATGATCACTACCTCACACATCCACTTCATTTGAGAAGTAGTTCGTACACCACCACAAGAAGATAAATCATTGACTGTGACTAACTTAATGAGCCTGAAGCTCTGAAGAAAGAGGGGGAAAAAAAAGTTTGAAATTTATGATTTTTATTCTCTTGCCTCTTCCTAACAGGATCTGAAAATCATGAAAGAACTTAAGTGCATCAAAGAATATCCTTTGAAAATCATGCTTACAGGCAGGAATACAAATTGGATGCTAGTCCCTAGGCCACTGGCCTACCTTTGTAGAAGGGTGGCTTGCATTTAATTTCCCTTGACTAACAATTCACCTTTATTAATTATAATTTAACACTTGAAAACAAGAGGTTTTAAGGTTTTAAAGTTGAAATAAAAAAATAATAATGAATTGTTCTTACAAAAAAAAAAAGATGCAAATTAAAAAATCTTTTAAACTGTTAAACTCTTGATTCTATTTATATCACTAGTAGCATCATGACACAGCAATTAAATTATAACCCTTTTGCTAATAGAACATATTTTTGCCTATTTAAAATGGAAATGAAGAAACAAAAAAGTTTAGTTCAGGAGAGTCACAAGTAACCAGAGATGTAGGCAGGACGTAGTTTGAGGAAAAGGAGAGGGTAGAAAAATAATTTGTAAATTTTTGACTGTAACTTAGTTTGAGTTTAAGTTATTATATGAAGCAATAGATGATCTGTCATTAACCTCTAGCTGAACTATGTTTAGGGAGTATTGAGTCATCTGTAACTTATTTCATAAAGTTACTTCATTTTATTTAGCCTAGTCTGTCACATAGAAATTCCAAAAAATTACACTGTGTTCCCTAGTTTGTGGACTGTACAAGTAAAATTTGGTTTTTGTGGCTTAGTCATTTTTGAGGATTAAAAAAGTTACACAGATGATTTAAAAATAATTACTATCATGACCATTTTTATATAACTGCTCATTCCCTACTCTATTTAATGATAGAGGAACAGTTTTAATATTATTAAGTTTTTAAAGATAGCAAGGAAAAGGAATGGGACAAAATCTGTAACCCCCACATAAAATCATCATGATTGATCCAGTGATCCAAGACCCAAACTTCTTTACTGAAAGATAACAAGTTTTAAAAACATGCCATCACTTTTGAATTATTTCAGAAAAATAACAAACAACACTGGTTATAGTCTAATGTCAAGTCAGGAGGTATATGGGAAAAATATAGTCCAATATAACACCAACACCTCTGTTAAAAAAAATGGGGTGGGATTGCATGACACAGCCAGAAAAGAAACTTCTCTGGCTAACTGCGCCACCTTTTGATTTAAATTTAAAAGAGAAATTCAATGATTGTCCAGTCCCTAGAAGAAAACACTTATTTAAACATATTCCTGTAGACTTAAAAATGGGTTCAGGAGCTTACTTTATTTGTTTCTTACAGAGAAGTACAGGGCTGTATAGTTCAATATTGCTCTTATGGTTAAAAGCCAGTTCAGCAATATAAATGGAAAAAATATATACAATCTTGCTGTTTTGGTTTTTTTTTGTAATAACAGTATACACATTAAAATCAATAAAGCCGGGCAAATGGCAGAGTAGTGCGTTAGTAATCTTAGCACTGTTAGCTAAGTGTACAATCAACTCTAGAACAAATGCTTCATAATCCGTTCGATTCTCCTATGTAAATCTATACTCGTACAACCCTGGGAAATAAGAAAGCTTTACTTCTGATTTATTTTTTTTTTCCTAACATTTAAAACGTACCGGCTGTAAGCCCTAAATTATAGGCAACGTATCGCAATTTGCCCTGAAATCTCTAGTCAGACATGAAATTAAACAGCACAGATATTCAAAGGAGTTACAGCATGCATTTAAATACATTAACCACATCCTACCTTGCATCCAAACATCAACGATAAAGTGTTGTTGGTGCATGCAACTTTGCAGTGGCAAATCATTGGTGTAAAGCAGTCAGGATTTCTAACAATAGGGCACATTCCTTTAGTGCTGCAGTAGTGGCAGCCTACTGAAGGCTAAAAACAAGTAGCTAATACAGCACATGGAGTGGCAACATATGCTGCTCAACAGCTAGCTTTTCTCTTGCTGGTCAGAAGCAGCCTGCTTGAATCTCTACCTGTGTCCCATTCAGCCATCCCCTTCTTTGTTGATGAATCAACGATGCAGCGTTGATCACGAATCTCAGGATTTCCCTTCTTCTGGGAAATTAGTTTTTACATCGGGGGGAAAAAAAAAAAAGAAAAAAAAAAAAAGGAAAAAAAAAAGAGAGAGAAATGGAAATGAGGGGGACTAGCAGGTGTGGCAGTATTAGCATGTAAAAGGATGTAAACGCCTACTCATAACAATCACATAAGATTGTCATGCTAGCTGAAGTGGGCTGAAATTATTCCATCGGAAGAAAAATACTGCAGCTCCTGATTTGGTAAAAAGCCAGTGAGTTGCTGCAATACATAGTCATTGTGGGGAGAGAAGAGAAAAAAATGTTACTTATCTAAGAAGCCAGATCCTCAGCCTTTATCAATATGCATTCCAGTAAGGATTCCCTTTCCAGCGCCTCCCCGAGAAAAAAAAAATCAAATCAGTTTCAACTCCGGAGAAACGATGACCTTTGCTTTCCCCAAAAAGATGAATCTCAGCATGAAACAAACTGTGCTCAAAGCTGAAAATCCCCGATGCTGGGAGTTTGCAATCAGAGAAATACAAGTAACATTTATCCAATCCTGGCTTGCCACATGGGAGCTTTCTCCGGGCACAAATTTACAAATAGACAGGTTGAAGGATTGCAGGAGACACTGAATAAAGATATGAAGTTACACGGAAAATGCACCAGCACAAAGCTTAAAACGCAACCCTCTTTAAACTCTGCTTTTGAGGCAATGTAACTACTGACTCCAGCTAGTGCTGTCACCCTATAACCTGCAAAGGGCTTGCTGTATTTCAGAAATGCAATAATTACAGAAGTTTGGGAGCATAACGCTGGTTTGGATTCAGTTACAGCTGTCGCTGTTCCCTCAGTTAAAACAACACCAGCTGAAAATGCATAATAAAGCATTTGGATGAGCAAACCACTAGCTGTGCTTTTTAAGAGGATTATTTATATCAGAAGTTGGATGAATATATCCTCCAGTTTTGGGTCCGGTCGTGGCAGACACACAAATATAAAACAAAAAGGCTACGATATAGAAAGCAAAGCGATGTCTTCAACGATTTCACAGCTGATAGCAAGGTAACCCAGCAGTCGTACCACAGCGACTTGACCCTGCTTTTTTTTTGCGACTCACTAAGCTCTGCCCATCAAATTAGAAACTCTCTCTAAAGAAATGAGAGCAGCTTGTCTCCCTGGCAATCGCAAGTGAGTTCTTAAGGCACAACTGAAACAATTTTCCATAATAAACCCGAACTAGAAATTTGTTATACAACAGACTGGAGAAAATGGCAAATGGAGGTCTCTGTGTGCAGCCAGGTCAAGCAAGACAGAGAGTGAATGGTAGATAATTTCTAAAAAGATCTACTTGAGACTGCAGACCCTAATCTAGGAGACCTTCTCTACTAAGATTTTATGTTTATGTGGATGTATATAAGTGTGTGTATATATGCATATATCTAAATTCGAAGTAGAATTTCTTCAGTATAACTTACTCTCACTTTGTGAAGTTCAAAAACCTAAAAGAATCATTCTCTTAAACAGCTTTGATCCTACTCCTTCACCATACAATAACTTTAATTTTTATCCAATTTTTGTGTGTAGCTACATTTCAACTTGGTATAATACTTTCTGATTATTGTTTCTCACTCTATATTTTTGAACTTAGAGCTTTTGAGAGCCCTGGCTCAGTAAAATGACAGTACTTTCTAGATTGAAGTGGCAGATAGAACTGCTCCACAGTCAAGAGTTGCAACCCAGTTCCATTTCTGAAGATTTATTTCTCGCAAATAGCAGGCTCTTTACAACCCAGTGTCCTCAATTCACTCAGCTCATACTTTTTCCCCTCGCAGCCTGGACACGAGCGTTACGTGTCCTAAGAGTTCCCCACACGGAGGCCAATCAATCAGCTATCAATAATCGAGGTTTGCCCCATCTGTTAGCCCAGCACTTCCTTCTGACTCGCTGGGCTAGTTACCATCTGAAGCAGTGACTGAGCCTGTTTAGAAACATACTATGGCGACAAACAGCAGCCGTAACACTGCTGAATCTTTGATCTGTTTATTCCTAGCTTGCCTGTCTCATTATTAGGCTATATGTTATACAGATTTTCTTTCAAGTACTGTCTCTCGCATAACCAGCGCTGGTGTAAATATAGAAAAGTGTAGTTTCCATGACAATACATTCCATAGTTACAGCCAGCAGCCACTATCATTAAAACATGAATCACTGTGCTACCTTAAGGTGTGAGCACACTACATCACTGGCCTTAGAAGCGTTAATTTGGGATGGGGGTGGCATGACAATATTTTTAGGAGACACTACTACAAAATGCCAGAAAACTGTGCTATTTAACTGGTTTAGCAGTTCTAATATCCACCCATCTTAGACATTTAAGTGATCGGTAACCCTCTCAATCTGTCCTAATAATTAGCATTTCTAATATAAGAATGCATCACATCTGCACTTTTTAGTGTTTTAAACACAATGTCCTGATTTAAAACTGGACTCATAATTGCACAAATGTGATTTCCGATTAATGTTCACAGGACTTAATTAAAGTCACCTGCATTTAATTCCAAATTCATATTTCAAAGAAGGGCAAGAAAACCAGCCAGTTAGCCTCTTGGATCTTTTGAATCTGACTGCATTCAGCTGGCTCGTGCTCTCAAAAGGGAGGACATATCTGTTCATTAAAATTCCCATTTCTTCCCCAGTCCCTGATTTTCAACGTGACACTATTGCAGACTTTCAACCAGAGCAGGTTTTGCTTGTGATTTCATTTCAATGTTAAGATGCATCAAACACCAACCACCTGAGTATTGCACAAGGCAAGAAATACATCCCTTCACACGTAAACTAATTGTTGCTTTCAAGTGAAAAGCAGTTGCCTGACATACAGTCATTTGGGAAAAGATCAGAAAAGGAAGATTCACTCCAATGACAGATTAGAATAATAACTCATATTGCAACTGGCCAAGACATTTATTTAAATTAAGTGGCAACCACATATATAAAATTGCTATAAGAAAACATTCGGTCAGAGATCTTCCTCTGTTTTATGGTGTTTTTCCCCAATAGCAGTCATCACATGCACAGTAGTAAATTGTTAATTGCCAGGAAAGACATTTAAATACCAGTCATACTGCAGAAGGGTTCTTGGAAAATCTGTCCACATTTTTGCTCTGACGGGATATGCAGAAGTACATACGCTGTGGGTGTTACTGCGTGAAAAAGAGAGTCCACAGATCTGCTGAGTTTTGTGAGCCCTCCACCTCTCTTTGGACTTGAATGCAGTGATCCCACGGACTTGGTGGCCACCAATGTGCTGCTGTCAGACAATGACTATTGTCTGAGCTTGGTCTTTGCAAAAGTTATTCTCTCCCTCACCTGCTGGATTTGGAAGGAACAAGAACTGTTGCTCATCTTATCATTTCCATTTGGTCCATTCAGCTGGTAAAATCTCTTGTGCTCTACCAGTCTCTCTGGCAGTTGCTCTCACCCAACCTTTCCAGGTTCTCCAATAATAACCTGCCTTTCACAGTGCACCATTATGTGGAAACAGATGAATTAAAAAAACTTGAGTTGCTTCTCTGAAAGTATTATGGTCATGTTTGCATGGTACTTCCTCGTCTAGTGTTTATAAGCCTCCTCCTATATGGAGCTAGCTCAAACACTGATACTGAGCCCTGCACATGACATATCCTGTGAGAATCAAGACCACCAATGTAGATAAAAATAAAGACCTGGAGAGTCACAAAGAATTTCTAGATATCCGCCCTTGACTATATTAGGATATTTGATTGATTGTTTTTTTCAAATTCCCTGCCATGTCTGTTGAGGAAATTGTTTAAGTTTGTGTACTATAGTATAGATTAGTGTATTTCTCCTTTCTTCTTTTCACTTCTCCACTTTTTGTTCCATTGCTGCATCATGAAAAATTCCTCTAACCCCTTATTACATCCATTAGATATCAGAAGATCAAGATGATCCATAGACCCTTGGCCAAGCTATATGCATTGTTACTTTCTTCTAATATTTTCTTAGAATTCAAAATCACCTGCTCTGTTGCTCTTCTCTGAATTCCCTGTACATTAATCAAGCCTCCTAAAAACCAAACCTGTCTCTGACAGTGATTAAAGAGAAGTTGTCTTCTCAAAGAATCATATTAGATGAAAGAAAAAGGCTTGTTACACCACAGGCAGCACATACAAAAGGAACCAGAGAATATAAATATGAAACAAACTTGAAAGATCCCCCATCAAAATAGAAATGACTGCACACAACCCTGTCATACGTTCCTTAAGAACAAAACAGTCTCAAACCTCTAGTCTAAACCAAAGTTTTCACAGCTGTCCTGTCATTTTGAGGGACTCTACTTAGGGCATTTCAAGAACCTCAACTATGTCTATGCTTAATGCGAGCTGGTCATTTTGGGGAATAGAATGAAGATGAAACACTTTTATTTTGATTATATTTGTCTGTTGGTGAGTATCAGAAGCCTGGGCTTAGTTTGTCTGAAAATGCACCTGCCTTGGAACAATTATCATTGAAGCCCACCCAGGAAAGACCCTATAGTCGCTGGATATTAGCTCAAGAACAGCTAAAATTGATGGAGGAGCTGCTATTTTGTGATTTGTCCACACCTCATGCAATGCTATCTTTGAACCTGCACTAAGGTCTAATATGAGACTCAATTTTCAATTCTTAGAAATAGGGATAAGGGGAATTCTTTTACGCTCAAAGGCTTAAGGACTAGACTAAATCTGGGCCATAAGAAGGAGACAAGGGACCCACCTCTTCCACTTTCACCAGCAGCAGCTGCTCCATATCACCCAGTGGCTTGTGGCAGCTGGCTTGGTTTTCCCAAATCCTTGCTTAAAGACAGGGATGAGTTGCCAGTTGGCTCCTGTCAACAGCAGACCCTGATGGTGGAGAGATGCTTTGCTCCAAGTAGAGCTGACAAGGGCGTGGACAACTCATGGGGACAGAAAGTTCTCCTCAAGCACCTTGAGGAGGTGCCTCTCTCTGCCTCAGCATGGAGGCAGAGAGATAGTCAGAGGACAGCTTGGACGGTCTGCAAAACACCTATGCATCAAGGATTCAGGTGCAGTAGGCAGCTTGGAATGTATCATATGACTTAATCTCTCCACCTGAAGATGGAGATAATGCCTTCCAATTAAATGTCCATATCTCTATATGCACAGTCACATAAACAGTGATTTTTAAGTTAATGGGAATTCTCCTCCAAAAAGTAATCATGATCTTAAGTGTTTACACATTTTAAAGTGCCATATTACCAGTATAGTTTTACATGCTGGTGAAAAGCTCTGAGAGAGGGATTTGGTAGTCCTGGTGGACAACAAGTTGACCATGAGCCAGCAATGTGCCCTTGTGGCCAAGAAGGCAAATAGTCTCCTGGAATGCATTAAAAAGAGCATGGCCAGCAGGTCGAGGGAGGTCTTCCTCTACTCTGCCATCATGAGGCCACATCTGGAGTACTGTGTCCAGTTCTGGGCTCCCCAGTTCAAGAAGGACAGGGGACTACTGGAGAGGGTCCAGTGGAGGGCTATGAAGATGATCAAGGAAATGGAGCACCTCTCTTATGAGGAAAGGGTGAGGGACCTGGCTCTGTTTAACCTGGAGAAGCCTAGAGGGGATCTCATCGATGCTTATAAATATTTAAAGAGCAGGTGTCAAAAGGACAGGGCCAGACTCTTTCCAGTGGTGCCCAGTGACAGGACAAGGAGCAACGGGCACAAACTGCAGTACATGAAATTCCATCTCAATGTGAGGAAGGACTTCTTTCCTTTGAGGGTGACGGAGCACTGGAACAGGCTGCCCAGAGAGGATGTGGAATCTCCTTCTCTGGAGATATTCAAAATCTGCCTGGATGTGTTTCTGTCCAACCTGCTCTGGCTGACCCTGCTTTGGCAGGGGGGTGGACTAGACAATTTCCAAGGGTCCCTTACAAACCCTACCATTCTCTGATTCTATGATTTTTAACTAAATAATTTTGATCTATTAAATCATTTACAAAGTCACCAATTGTATATAATGTTTTAAAATATTTTCTTTTGCCGGGTATAAATTTAAAAGAAAAATGAGAGAAGGGACAAAAATTACTCAAAATAAATATTATCTTGAAGGAAAATACCCAAGGATATTACTGCCCATGCTCAATAGCTACAAAACAGCTCTGCTTTTCTGAAGATTCCCATTTATATCTTGTGTTATAATTTTTGAGATTTTTTGTGCCAAACAGAAATAAAGTCTTGGTCCTGCTGACACAGAGTGAAAGTATACAGACAGCACATTCAGAATATATATGCTCCATTTTAATGTCATTATGTAGACCTACTGACTTCTTCCAGTCATTACAGTGTAATACACACACACCTAAATGAGCTTGAAATTAGCTGTTGAGCCACCACATGCTACACCTCACCATGGACTAAGAGCTCCAGTATTTACCCAGGCTTCTGGAGGTGAAGGGGGGTTAGTCTACACCGAATTTTGCGTTATTACTCTATTATGAGAACTAAATTACCTAGCTCAGTTATGTTAATATAAGCCAAAGTTATTGTACATATTCACTGTATGCATTAAATAGGAGCGTGAGCCTGGCCACAGTCCTACACATGGTCACCAGCTCTGCACACCTGTCCTTTCTGCTGTTTGCAAGTGGGTCTCTCCCAGGAGGAAGCACAACACTTAGCAATTTTCCATGCTACCCTTGAACCTATGAAAACTTCTACTTCCATAACATTCTCTAGTGAGGAGTTCCTCAGGCCTTCAACTTTTCCTATGACGATCTATTTTTATTTGTTTATTTTTAATCTTTTTCCTGATATGTTTATCATCTGTCCCAAAATGTTGCAATGAATGGAGCAGTCAGCTCCTTTCCATGTAACTCGTGATTTTGTAAACTGGTGCTGTATCTTCTCCAACTGGTGTGTTTTCCACAATGAACATTTGTAGACTAAGAGATCTCAATCTTTGTTATAACAGCTTTCATATTTTGAAGATGGTCATTGTATATCCCAATTTCTTCTACTTAATTCTTTCAAACTTCATCCTAACGCTTACATTATAAAATGCCCTTGGTCTATTCCTCTAGAATCTCTCCATCCACCTCCAAGTATGCACCCAAACTGTGACATTGCCCAGCAGAATAATTCCTTCCATCTCTCACAGTAATTCTTTAAGTATAGCTCAAGTTTATTTAGATTAGCTTTGCAATAGACTCACATTCTTCACTGAGACTCACTCTGCAATTCATTTCTACTCAACCCGACTCCATCCTTCTCTGCTTCCTGGCTGATCAATACACATTTGGTTTTCATGCAGTTGGATATCCCTTTCTACATGCAATACTTCACATTTGTATTTCATGCTATTTCTTTCAGGCCATTTATTGATGTTCAGCTTTACACATGCCATTCCTTCAGCAAATTTCAGGGTGCTCAGGGTATGGACTTGAATAAAAAAATACTTGGAAACAATTTTTCCTGGCATCTAGACTTGCTGGAGCACAGAGTGTGATATCCCCAAAAAGAGTTTCAAAGGGGAAGTCCACTTTCAAGAAATGTGCCTCTGGTTACTGAGAAGCTACATATACTACTTAGACCTCTTTTCTTTTGGATCATACGAAATTCAAATTTTTGTGATCATTAATGGCTCACATGAGTGATAAGTCGATAGGGACTATACTTTGCTGAAGGAAAATAAGGAGTCTGTCTCTTAAGAGTCACGTGTGAGACGCTGTCATGGTCTAAACAAAAGTTAGGAGACAAAAGAAATCACGAAAGCAGAAACAAATAAAAAAGCAAGTAAAAAATCATTACGATTACCTTGGCCATTTTCTGAAAGTGTTTCATAAGGGCCTGGCATTAATTTTCAAATGTGGTTGCCATAATTTGCTTTTATTGTAAAGCCAGTGCCTACACCACCATCTCCATTACTGAGCGGTTCAGACTGCTGCTGGCAGCTCCAGAGAGGAACCACCGGAAACCAGCCTTCTCATTTCTTGTGTCATATGGAACTACTATTTAGAGAGGAATGATAAGCCTAAAGGAAAAGTACTTGATGAAAGCAGAAGTAAAAATAAAACTGATGATGCATCACAATACATGAGAAGGTCGGGCTTTTTGGCACTTTGGCAAAATGAATTTTTCACAACATTGCTAGCTTTTTGCAAGGAAGTCTGATATCTTGATTGCAAAATGTCATTAAACAAAGCTATAATTTCAGGCAGATAGAAATAAAGAAAGAAATAAAATGGACCAAGTCTGAAACTAACTCCTGTTTTGTAAAGTGTATATATCGCTCCATATTATGACAGTTAAAACTCACGATGGGTAAGGATGCAGGCACCTTGGCAGGGTGCTAACCAGACACACATTTCATGTCAGAGGTGAACCCCAGCCGTGCCACATGTGCTAGAAGCAGGAGAACACCTTTGCTTGCCTCTGTGAGGATTTTCTTTTGCTGAGAAATTCTTCCTGCTATACAGAGAAGGAAGTCCTGATTAATCAGAAGTTTGATATCTTTTAACAACTTTTTCTCTATAGTAATGCATCCCTTTTTCTCAGTTCCCATAAAAAGTGTGTGTTTTCCAGCAGTTCCCAGCAGTCATGAAAACTGTCACTGATTTTCCTCAGATTTTTCTTAACAGGAAATTCTGTGTTCATTTCTGGCAAATGCCACTGTTCTCACAGCTTTTAGCATTTAATGGCTTTTCGGCTATGAAATTCTCATTCCATGAAAAAAAAAAAAAAAACAACACCAAAACAAAGCGACCCAAAAAAAAAACCCCATGAAAAACCCAAAGACAAAACTTCATTCACTGCAATATCACTGGAAAGTGAGTAAGAGATGCAACTGAGGTCACAGCTAGATTTTACAGCAAGTTTTCCAACAAAACTCAAAAAAACTACTATAACAGAAACTAACATATGACATCACCTGCTTAGGCTCTCTGTTTGCCACCTCTCCTAACTCCACTGTGGTCAGGATGAGCCATGGATGTTGGCCCTGGACACAATAGGCACACAGGATCCCCTTACATGACCCTGACAGTGTCATGTCTGTTAAATACATTTATCCAACATCTGTGAAACAACTGTTTTCAGCAAGAAAAAAACATCAACGACTATCTTGTTCTTTTTGGAAAAGGGACTGCCCTTGACTCCAAACCCCACAGAGATGCCAACCAGCTACGTAGGTAATAACAGCAAGGCGCTAGTGGAGAAAAATACCTCTGAAAGACCTTTTCCCCTCTCCTCTCTAATGGTCCGGTGTGTCTTGCTCTGAAGCCTGATCAGATTTTCACAGTGGGGAAAGAAAAGGTTGCCCACTGAAAGCTGGGAGGGTGTCAATTGTGTGTTTTCAATATTGTGGCGCAAACAACAGCTTCCCTCTGCCTCCATGGGCTGATGCCCATCATCACAACTTTAAAAGCAAGACTGCAAAGCCTTGTGGGTCACAAGGAGCAGGTGGAGGAGGAGAGAGGTAAATCGTGGGTTGCCTGGGAATCCGATCAATCCCCTCATTCATGGGAGGTTCTGGAGTGGGCACTCTCACAGCACCGGCAGTCCCTCGATGCTCACAATCCTCGCTCGACCCTCTGCTGCAGCATGTTCAGGGCTCATTACAACGGTCCTACTCTGCTCTTTCCTGGTGAACATCGACCACTGGCCCTTCCCAGCACCTTTCTATTTCTAAATGGCATTAAAAGTCGGGGGCAGGAATTGTCTACCCTGCTGGCACTACACAAGTGCTCGCTGTCCCCGGGGTTGTGGGAACACCAGCAGGGTCTGTCGCTGTTGGCTGAGGTGAAATGGTCCTGCAAATCGAAGTCATTAAGGAAAAGCACGTTGCCTCCAGCTCTGTGTCGGTCAGGAACATCTCCTACCTCCAACACTCCACCACCCGGGGGGAAAGGAAAGACCTTCATAAAATGAACATTATACAGAGGGAGTGTGTCCTCCAAAGCATCCATGGAAATAATAAGATGAAATAGAGCTGAACTATGGAGAATTATTGGAGTGCCCCGTTTGCAGTACTTTAAAGATGACATTTTTAATGCCTCGAAGAAGAGGAGCTTAGTGGAAAATCAATGCATTTCTGAAGGAAAGGAGCCAACGCAGCTTAAACTGCTCCCGGTGGCATCAGGCCTATGAGAGCCTGCAGAGCCCTTCTGAGCTAACCCCTTGGCTCTCTCCAGTGACCGAAGACCACCTCCTCACCACAGGGATAAAAGTCTGCTGCCGGGCTCCAGCATGGCCTCAGGACAGCCGTGCCGCGGGCAGCTCCCATGTCATTCAGGAGTGCCTCCATGGAGGTGATGCTAATGCAAAGGAACGTGCACAAGATGGGTGTGGGAACAGGAGTTTCCTCTCCTCCTCGTAACTAAATTAATGCCAGTCAGCCAGGAAAGAGGTAGAAGAGAGCAGAGGCCCAAGGCCGTTTGACTCTTGCCTGGCTGAGAGCTGTTGTGAGTCAGCTAGAGACACGGGCGGAGAGGACCATAATTCTCAGGATGGCAGCATCCTTGGTGCTGCCCCGTCCAGGTGTGGGAAGGAGCAGCTTTGTGGAGGTGGTAGCTTACCTGGGGAGAGCTGCTCTCCTGCTTCTGCTCAGTCTGCAGTGCAGCTGACTTGTCTGGAGCAAGCTTCCAGGAAAAACAAAAAAAGCAGGCTGGGCAAAGTCTGCTTACAGGCTGTGCTGCAGCAGGAGCATCCATCTTAGATCCAGTGGAGGAGGAGAGCTTGGACAAGCTCCCTTTTTAAAGCAACAGTGCTCCTCCTGAGCATGGCGAGGAAGGGTAGTGCTACGCCACGACAGTGGTAGTGCTGGTCCATGCAGGGCACTTTATAGGCATTAGCTAATTGATCTGCACGAAACCCCTTTGAGCAAGGCACCTACACATCATCCAACTAACTTTACACGTGCTGGGTTTTACGTTAGCTGGGACAACGAAACCCTGTGCAGAAGCAGCCCAGGATTTTAGGGTGCCTGAGCTTCAATTTGACTTTGTGGGTGCAGAGTGACTGACAGCACAGAGCATCCATAACTCCGCTTGCCACTAAGAGCACACGGCTGTTTTTAACAGCCAACCCCGGGGGTATTTCAAGTTGAAATCCCCATAAAAGAGGCACCCCAAATCTCTACTCCTTTAGGATAATGCTGGCTTTTCTGTCTAAGGACATCTAAGGAGAAAAGTGTAGAGTCAGGTCTAATTAAATTTTGTGTCCCCGCTTTCTCTTTATGCATCTAGGCAGACCCCTTCCCTGTGGGCTCACCAGGGACTCCCGTGGACCTCTTGGCAGAGAGTTGGGGTTTCTGAAGGAAAATAAATCTTTTCTTCTCCAGGGACCACTCAAACTGCACAGCCTGAAGGAATACAAGATGGGACACCCTGGTTGGATCCACCAAAACACTATAAAAACCACCGTTGGGGAAACAGAGCAGTTGGTCTGAGGGTGGCATTTACTCTTCCATGGCCACTGGCCACTCTAACATTTGCCTTACAAAGTGGAGAAAATAGGCAACACAGCTAGGAAGCAGGGACATGGGACACATGTGGGACACTCTGCATGGCTGGGAGCTGACGTTAACAGAGTGGTATATGAAGAAGTTTGTTTAATTTCCTCTTTATTACCCTCAGGGCATATTTTCGTTACTTGGCAGACCCATAATAAACACAACACTTTTACCTCTAAGTGTGCTTGACCAAATAGCAATAAAAAAGGCCTCAGAGGCTGTTTGTCTCCTGGCTTGCTAATGCTGTAGCAGTAGTCTACCAAGGCCCAGATTTTTAAAGCTAGATAGATGCAGCCTGGTATCTCGTGGGATTTTCAGTTGTAGGCTGAACAAGTTTGGAATTAAAATTAAAATTAAAAAACAGGGCAAGTAAGAACACCCACTAGTGCCTACTTGTGATTGTAGGCACATAAATAGCTTTTAAAAATCGCAGGTTTATCTCCTGTAGGGCTCCAAACTGGAGAATACACTTCCCTTACAGCTATAAGACAACAGCTGAAGCCGCTGTTGTCCTTCAAACCATGCTTCAAGGTACATCCACGTATTCACGCAGCCTTTTTCTCCTCCAAACCTTCCAGATGGGTGAGAGTTGCAAGCTGAGTATTCTTCAAAGGGACAGGCCTGAATTCAAAGTCCTTTGTTAGGCACTCTGTCAATGTTGTAAACATCGCTATTTAACTGATGTACTGGTTTTATTATATGTGCCCTAAGGGAGTGTGCTGACCAGAGCCTCTTGTAAATTGAATAAATAAACAAATAAATAAGCAAGCATAGTCACCTCGACCAACTCAGTGTGTGACAGAAAAGTCTGTGTGGTTTAATGTGGTTTCTGCACAACAATCTTGCTGGCTGGAGTGGCTTGTTTGATCTTCATTAACCCTGGCAGATTCTTCCAGCTCCTTCCTCCACCTCAGCAAAGACAGACACTCTTCCTTCACAGATTTCTAAGGTCATTTGGTTTACTGAATATGTCATTTTAAAAGCTTCCTATAAAGTGAAAGCTGCCTATTCCCTTCCTTCATGGGTGAAGAATTTTGCCATTTTCTTTTAAAAGGGATGAAGGTGTATCCTCCTTCTCCCATGCCTTCCCTTTCCTCCCTTGTCCATCTACCACACTTCATAGCTCTGCAAAGCCATAATCTCTCATTTTCCTCTTAATTGCACATTGCCTGGACCAAAAAAACTTCTCAAATGTGTTGTTAAAAAAACCTTAGAAAATATAGCTGTACCAGTCAGATTCAGGACTACAGGGCAAACAAAACTGCCATCTGGGGAGACAAGCTAGCTAAGCCCATGTACAGAAAGCAACACAAACATGGGAATCATCCCTCAGTGAGGGCTGGGCACCCAAATCCTTACACCACTGCTTGAGTGGGTTTTGACAGCCTATGTTCATCTATGTTTTGCAGTTCAGCAAGAGCACTATCAGTGCTCTGTCTCGTCGGCTTGTACACGTCTACAAGAGCTGCAGCCACACACCGACTGCAGTCAGACCTTCATGAATGTTATGCATGTGAGCAATTTTACAGCTGTGAGTCATCATCTTGCCTACATTCATATGTTCCTTTCCACTCAGGAAGGAAAGCGCTTTCATTCACGAGAGCTAAAAAATAGGTTTCAAGCAGTATCATGATACAATCACATCCTTTTATAGTGTTCAGCTCCTTGTGAACGAAATTTGATTCCTCTGAGGGTTGACTATAGCTTAGAGTGTGGAAGAGCGAGTTAGGATGGAAAACAGGCTGTGCCAGCTATGCCTCCATGAATGCCCAAATCAATTCACCTAACTGTAGACTTCACTCACAGAGCTGCTTAAAATTTGCAGGACAGTCACCCTAGACTGACTTCACACTTGAGTGCAATAGGTAAGTATCATCTGTTGAACTTTAATATAGAGCTTAAGGAGACTGAAGAAATGAAGATGGACTGAACTAGAAACCGAAGAGAGTCTACTCGTGTGCCCTGGTGTCCCAGAGCTCCACACCCTTTCCCTCTTAACCAAATTGCAAAATTGTTTTGGGGCAGTGGAGGTGCTTTTCCCATAATCAGGCTTATCTGTAAGTGACACAAAAAGAAAATGATGTACTCTATTTCTCCCAAATATGTGAGGTCTCTATTGCTCTTGGGCTAGATTTTGGCCAAATCAAATCGAGAGAAATTAAAAATCAAGAAAAGTGTCACAGAAGGGGTGTTTCTCAGGGGACATTTGCAGAATCCTTGAATCTGGACATATTCCTAAAATTTTTTTACAATAGGAAAATCAGACTGGATGTCTACTTCTTTCCCATGAGAAACTGGTGATGTTTGACCTTAACATATGATTAGCTGTTGAATGACTTTCAAGGAGACTTTCCTAGGATAATCTATTTAGCCTTTAGCACCCATTTATCACTTCATGGAGATTAGTGTCCATTCTAAAGAACAGTGCTGCTTAAAGTCTTCATTTTGTTTTAGTTAAGTAAATTATTCCTTTATGGGAATATTGAGAGAACTTTATGTTTTTGTTTTTTTTTTTTTTTACTTTTAATGTATTGTTATGGCATAAGTAACTATGAAAGTCATTTAATGAATGATTGCAAATGAAACGCTACAACTTAGAAAGGATTCACCAACAGAACTGATGGACTTGTGGTCACCCGGAAAGTTCTTACGATATTTGTGAATTGTAGGTGTGCTGTTTACCACATTGCTACTATTAGAATCTCAATTAAATCTTAAATAATTAAATTGGTGTGAGACTTGGTGTCTTCCCATCTTCCTTAAGACAATGGGAAAAGATCATGGCCAAATTTATGGTTCCTAGACATACTTTAGACCCTACCTAAAATATATATATTTCCAACTACATCCACCTCAGGGTAAGAAATGCAGCTAGCTCATACTGGAACTCTTTGGGACTCTTCCCCTACAACTCAGAGAGGCCACAGTGACATTACCTAGCACTTCATCTTGGGTTTTTCATGACACTGAAGATTTGTGTTGCCTTCCTATGACATCTGTGTCTGATGGTACAAACCATTCTGGGATTGTCCTGGAGAACTGTGTAGTCTCCAGACAGCAGACATTCTTCTCTTGCACTTCTAGGATGATGTCTCACCAGGGAACCTGCCCCAGCATTCTTGGTTGGCCTCAAAAGACAGTCAAAGAGCAAATTAACATTTAGGCAACATACAGTCGGAGGATCAAGACCCTGGAATGAGCTGGGAAGATAAAGATGTGCACAGAGAGACTAATTGTGGATTTTTATCAAAATGGGTCATTGAGCCTAAGGTCCTAAGGAGCCAGCTAAGAGGCAGCACCCAGATTTGGAACCTCCAGATTTGGAAAATGATGTTTCTCACCAATCCTTCACTCAAAAGGACATGGATCCAGTCTTCATCTGGGACATTCAAAACCTACCCAAACAGAGTCTTCAACACCACTGATGACCATTTGCATGCAGATTCCCCAAAATTACTCTGTTGTGACTTTTTTAACCTTTTAAGTCTGCAAACACTTAATGTTCAGATCGATTGCCAAATGACCTTAATTTATCAATTGATTTTACCTCAGATGAATTGTGGTAACAGTCCATACATTTACTTTTAATCTATGGCAAACTGCTCTGTTACTGTAAATGAAGTTAAATTGCACTACCTCATATTTAGAGCACAGGCACAGTCAATCACATGCTGAACAGACATATGACATCATGTTAATCTGTGGTAACCTGGCCATGGCTTCAAATCCTTACATATATTTGAAGAAAATGCAGGACTGTGGCCTTTAGCTTTTGCTATTATTACCTCTACCTCTGTTTCAACATTATTGTTTTAAAGATCTTTTTCCTCTGATAAATAACTTTTTTAGGTTATTTCTGCCGCTCCCTAAGATACAAATTTTCCTGTATCTCTCAAAGGTGAATATCAGTGTTCATGCAGTCTATGTTTCTACTCTCAATCACATTATCTCTGTGTGTTATTTAGTGATATGCTGTGTTTGCTACTGATATGTTTTCTACTATAATGACGATACCTCCCCAAAGGCCTAGTAATCAACATTAGACCAATGAAAATTGTTCTGAAAATTGTTCTGGAGAGTTGAAAAAAACTGTATATAAAAAAAAACTTTTTTAAAAAATAGCACATCTGCAGGTGTTGCTGAAAATGACAGTGTTTGAAGAAACATTCATTCAGCTGCGAATATATATACCAGTTTGTTTTACTCTGCATGGTTAACAGAAATGCTGGAATTCTGTTCTGTTAACATGAAACCATTTTTCTGAATAAGATAAACTGCCAGCCACAACCAATAATTACACCTCTTTTACTCAGGAAATGCAACAGTGGTGTCTGGTTTAGCCTATTGCTTTTTCAGCCATAGGAAGGAGCTAAAGTTACATAAATTTCCTGGAGGAGTACTTAGACGGCTGTTTACCTGGAAATGATGCTTGTTGCTTGTGTCAATGTGACATACAAGATATTTTATAGTTGTGGCAGAGTATTAATAAAGAAATTGTTGAACTATCAGTACACAATTTATATGCTTGCATATGTACCTCACAAGAATATTCTTATATATTCTTTACAGAATATTACTAGTGATAAAAACTATATATGCCTTCAGTTACACTCCCCTCACTGCATCTTTATGTGCAACAGCAGATTTAAACAATTTAGCATATGAGAATAAATGTCAACAAAAAACATGTATGCAGCCCCTTGGAGTTTAAGGATGCTCACACAGTCAAATCCTCCATCAATGTAACAGGGACAAACATAGCTACTGTTACTTTTAAGGGGAATCACCCATGTTAATATTCCACATATCAATGCCAGATTGAAGTTCAGTACTAGATTTAAAGGGTCCTATTCTGTAAATTGGAGTAGTCAGGCTGAGCCAGGCACATGCTGGAGAGCAAGCCAGAGTCAGAGGGTGGGAAACTGCCTTACAACCAACAGCAGAATAGCAAAGCCACATCTGAGCCTTCCTCTAACATCCCCACGGGATTTCTGCCTACTGGAAAAAGCGACTTTCCTAGGAAGAACTGATTACCCCTAAGATACCCCACCATGTCGTGTCCCACCTCTGGGAGGTCGTTATGCCTGTAAACCTCAGTTGCCTTTCAAGTAAGAGAACTATTTGCAAGGCTGCTGTAACTGCAGGTGACGTTGCAGCCACCTGAAGGTAGGCTAACATCCTGAGGCTCCGTCAGCTGTTCTCTCCTGCCACCTGTACCCTTCCCTCCACGTCCCAGGCAGTCCGCTCTTCCCTCCCTGCTGGCACATGCCATATCTGCCAGAATATCATGAAGCTTGTGTCACATCTTGGCAGCAGAACGTAAAGAGGAGAAGCTGAACAGGACTCAGTAGCTGTGGGAGAATTATAGCTACTACTGTGGTTGTTGATCCATTATGAATATCACAGCCAGAAACACCCATCTGGAGTCTCCTGCCAACTGCTCTCGGGCAGACCTTGATGCAGTGATATCAACCAGTTGAAATTTGACCCTATGAAGGAGTTTAAGAAATGGAAACTCTACCCATAATCTGTTCCTCTTATTTGAGACATCAGGGTGCACGCGGGTCATATTTTAAAGTATTTCTCTGCAATTACGTGGGTTAGAAACATCCTACAACCAAAGGAGGGTTAATTTTAACTTCCACTACATTGTTCTAGAGAAAGATAAACTGAAAAATATCTCAAGACAAAGAAATACAGTTCTTATGAACTGACCCTTCCTGGTATTAGCAGTTTCTGTAGGGGTTAGTTACAGCAATCTTACACAATGGAATATATTGCCAGTTTCCAGTGCAGACACATTTCTCATACCATGAGGAAATTTGACTGTTCTAAAAAATGTGTCTTTTTTTACAGGAAGGAAGACTGAAAACTGGCATGTTTTTACTAAGAACACGGAATGTTCTATGCCATGCATTATTTACTGTCAAGAAATTTAGATTTCAGAATCACAGGATAATTCATGTTGGAATGGACTTCAGGCAGACTCCAGACCAAATTCCTACTCAAAGAAGTAGGACAGAAAAGGTTACTCAGGGTTTTATCCACCCGAGTCTTCAAAACTCGCAAGGATGGAGACTGCACAGCTTTTCTGTGCAACCTGGCCCACTGTTTGGCTGTTTCAGTGGTGAAAGTTTCTTCTTATACCCATTCTGAACCTCTCTCATTTCAGTATGTGCCAATTACCTCTCACCCTTCCACCATGTGCCACTGTGAAAAGCCTGGCTCCATCTCCTTGAGGACCAACTTGTAGCCCCTGGGGTCTGTGGTTAGGTTCCCCTTGAAGCTATCCTTTCAGAGGCTGAACAAGCCTGGGTCTTTCCGTGTGTCCTCAAAGGGAAAGTGCTCCAATTCTGACCATCTTGGTGAACGTCTGCTAAACTTACTTGAATTTATCAACATCTTCCTTGTGCTGGAAGGTGCATGGGGTGTCACACACTTTGAGAAGAGGGAAATAGTCACTTCCCTGATATCCTGGCCCTATACCTGTTCATAAGTGTTGAATTTCATGAGGTTTCTGTCTCCAGTCTGTTCAGGTCTGTGCAGATGGCAGCCCTGTCCTTGATCATGTCAACTTCTCCACAAACTGTGGTGTCTGCTGACTTGACAAGCATGTTCTCCTCATCTCCAGGTGATTGATAAAGAGGACAGGTCCCAGGGCAGACTCCTGTAGTACTCCACTTGTCACCAGTCTTTGGGTTTGGGAAAGGCACAAGTGAAAAAAAAAAATGGTACAAAAGTCAAAAATATGTTGTTAGGGAACCAGAGGGACAACCTGAGCAGAGCACCCACAACAGCACTCTGCTCCCTGGAGGTACCCAATGAGCCAGTGGACATCAATCCCTGGTGCTCTGCCCACAGGTGAGGACAAGGGAGAGAAAACAGGCCTCACCCTCCACAGAGTCTCCACCATCAAGTTTGTTCTTCCAGTCAATGTGAATGCCCAAGGCTAGGGGGGTTGGTGAGGACATCCCGTGGGTGCTTTGGGCCCTGGTAAGGAGAGACCTCGCATCCAGAGACAAGATATGGGGCAAAGAAAGCATTGGCCCAGTGGTCGGTAGGCCCGTTAAACTTTTTAAAAACAAAACCTAAACCCCACTTTTAAAAATCAGATGTGTGGAGGTTTTAAATTGAATATATTTTTCTTTTTAAAATCAAAGCATTGAAATTCAGACTCACGACAACTCATTCTAAATCTAGAAGACTTACTAACATTACTACAGCCAGATAAAGAAATAAGTGTTTTGCAACAGTGATTAATCTCCAGATTTTAAAGAGTTAAGGAGTGCTAACTTTTTCCATAGTGACACAGCAGAAACTGAGAAATTGCTATTTTTTATGACAGCTCAAACTTCATAAATATGTCACATCACCATGTATTGTGTTTTTTACAAAGGACTGAATGTAAATATTTACATATTTTTCAAAGGCCAGTACTTTCTGCTTTTGTTGTGTAAATAACCATTTGCCTTCATTTCTTTTATTTTCTATTTATTATCAGATACAGCAGGAATATTTTTCTCCTGTGAATTAATCCACTGAAATCTGAGAAAATGAATCAGAAATGAATTAGCAGACATGCTGTTCTCCTCTTCCAATTTATAAACAAATGCTATATAAGAAAATACGAGATCTACAATGACTCAAATTTAAAAAAACAATGGTGGGTTTTTTTTGAAATACCTAAAAATGTGAAACTGAAAAGTATCTACCAAGACTAGGAACAAAATTCTGGTTTAGTTCAAATACATTTATGTTATTGAGAATGAAATGCCTGGCTGCTTATCGGTTTTGAAAATTCCATTGATTACCTATTTGCTCTGTTAGACACCAACACACCAGATTTTCAGTCCACCATCTCTCTAAATTAACTTAGCAACCAGTTAAACTCAAATTCAATGTAAAAATAAAACAAACACAAACAGAAAGGACAGAAAAGATATACTATGAAAAATAAAATTTATTCATTAAACGTGTAGGTATTGTGCACTCTTTCCAGTGTATCCTTCCTGCTAGGAAATAAAGATAATCAAGTTTTGTGTGAAAAATGTACCTGTCTGCACATCACCACATAGAAGTTGTTGGACCAGTCAATGAGAAATTTTTCTTAGGACATAAAATGAAATTGAAAGGAAAAAAAAAATTACAGTTTAACCATAGATTTCCTGTCTCTGATTTAATTCATTATTATAATGAGTGATTTAATTCACTTTGATTCAAATCAATCTACATCGCCTCAGGATCCCTATTTATCTATTTCACCTTTATAAAATGAGTAATATTAGGATGAGTTTATTTCATTTGCCAGTATGCCTCACTAGGAAGAGTGATGCCTTTTACAGCTAAAGAGGATTTTTCTCTTCTCCGTGGTCCCTTCATCCTTTGTTGATTCTTCCTGCAATAGTCAACCAGAAACACAAGTTTTTTTGTGATGTGGACATTTGTCCACTAGATGCTGCACTAAGCCCACCTACTTATTTCATACTGCCACCCTGCCTTAGACAGACACCTGTACTTTTCTGAGTAATTCATTCAGGTATCCAAGCTACCTTGGCAAGATCTCTATGGAGACAAGGTGCCCCCATTCAATGTCCCATCTTGGTTTCATATTTAGTCTTGGTCTGGGTGATGCTGAAAAACCTTTGCTGTGAATTTTCAAATTAATACACACGCAAGTTATTATGAGGTAACTCCTTTAAACACCTATATATTCAGAAAAATTTACTTTGTCATACGGAATGAGGCTTAATGTCTCTTCCTTTAGCTTTTTTCCCTCTTGATAGAGGGAATGCACCTCTCCTGGATCATGCTCTTGTAACATGGATTTGAAACAAAGAGGAGCTTTTTTTAGTAGACTTTTTTTTCTGCTCCTGTTGGACAGGACTGCCCGGGAGAAGCCCAGTTTCAGCTGAGGCTGTGGCTCACTACCAGAAACAAAAGCCTACGTGTGACTTTCTACCATCTAACTCTGACTAATTCTTCCCACTCAAAAAAACCCCAACATAGCCAGCCCAAACAGCTATTCCAGGAGGGAAGATCACACTGGGGTGGAAGAGATGGCAAAGCAACATCAAAGTCCTGTCACCGAAGCCACCCATGCAATGGGCAAAGCCAGGGGTCTCTGCAGCTTTTCATTGTGTCCAGGATCAGGGACACATGGAGGTGGTTTTGACAATTTATTTTAACACTCAGTTGCTTAAAATCCTCAGAAGGTGATTTATTAATTCAAACAAATGTTTTACAAATGACATAAAGTAACTTTCCCCAAACTACTCTGTTTAACTTTTTCCTTTACAGAACTGCCATAGAGCCCATGCACTACTGCACCTCCCATAGTGCTTTCTCAATCCCTTGAAGGAGATCTTAGTTTCCTCCTCAACTACATTTCAGTTCACTTGTCCTTAGTGGTACAGATCAAGCTATCATAAGAAGCTTAAATTTCATTACCTTGCACTCTACCTTTTGAATAGCTCTTTCTTGTGTGCTGTGGCGATGGAACTTAAAATCTTAGTAATACTGAAAAAATAAATGTTAGTCTCCTTGAGCTTAAAACTGTCTACCAAGAACAAATACTGTGATTTCTATTTATCATACTAAAATTGGTGCTATGCAACTTGCTTCAGTAGATTATAAAATGGAACTGATTTCCCTAAATGCAAAACCATTGTAATTTTCTAATAACAAAATATACCACCACTTGAGGATCAGCCTTCCCCTTCCAAAACACATTATCCTTTAATTTGGAGCCAGCTATTCCATTCAAATTTACAACCAAGCAAGGGATAAAGAATGTGCCAATTACCTAAACTGGACTTGCCTCCTTGATGGAGAATTGGAGCAAAGGGGAGTGGAGGTGCCTGACTGTAGTGACCTTGACATATCCTGTGTCTTGATCCTCAAGATAATATTCACAAACCAAAAGATAGTCACTGCTCTCTGTGAGGACCAAGATCTCCTGCCTACCACCAAGTTACTAATGTGACAATTAGTCACATCTGGGAAATAAAAGTAAAAGCCAGAACATGATTTGAGAGACCTGTGAATTGCTGCTTCTCTACTGTTAAATTCCTCTGTTCATTTGTTGTTTCTAGGCTGTGATTTTTCAAGTTCTTAAGTATGTTCTCACATAGTAATTATTTTTTTGAAAAAAAAAAAAAAAAAAAAGCCAATTTGTTCTCCTTGAGCTGAAATTTGAGTTTTAGCTGGGGACAGCTTGGACCAGGTCCCCAACATTACATCTGCAGGATGTCTCCTCAAGCTCATCCTTCGTGCTGGAGGACACCACACATATACTCAGCTTTCTGCTGAAGTATCAAACTGCTGGACTGCAACGCTGCGTTCTTTGGTATTTTGTGCTGAAAAACCTATTAAAAAAAGGTAAAGTTGTTCTAGGTCCCCAGAGATGATACATCAGGTCCAGAACATACCTGGGTG
The DNA here is from genome assembly GCA_026546715.1 of Gallinago undulata. Taxonomy (NCBI): domain Eukaryota; kingdom Metazoa; phylum Chordata; class Aves; order Charadriiformes; family Scolopacidae; genus Gallinago; species Gallinago undulata. The sequence continues at coordinate 203,974,837 of JAOTQQ010000001.1, read as the reverse complement.
TGCAGTGTGGGTACGATGTAGCTATTCTTGAGTAGTCAGGTGTTATGTATCACCAAGCCTGGGAGCCAAGGATCCCCTCTGGGAAGGTTTACTTTATGGGTAGGCGTATTCAGCATGGTTAATATCATGCTACCCAAAAACTTCCCTACCATAATGATGACAACTACATATTGTCATGGAAATGAGGAAACTTATCCTGGACCCACTATGCACAGGGATCAAACCGGCACTAACCGTCCCAGGAATAAATAGGTAATTGTCCTCTATCACTGTTAGCAGAGCTGGCCCCAAATTATCCCTGAAATGAACTCCAAATTCTAACTACATTGTTTTCATTATTGCATTATATATTCTGAATTTACAGATTCAAGTACACTTAACTACATGGAAAATTTGAAAGGAAAATACACAGGAAACGTTAGACAAAAGTTTTGATTTCAAATTGAGTTAGCCACACAATAGAAACTAAAAAAAAATGACATGGTTTTCAACGTTTGCAGGAAAACTCCCTACAAGCTTTCTGAAGTTCCTCCCACTTTTGACTTTTCAGGCCAAATTAATTCGCCAAGGCAAAGTTTTATGTTTAATACCAGAAGGAATGATTAGACAACTCAGACTGAGCTCTGTAACACAAGACATTAATTTTCCTCCATTTACCTTATACTGAGCCAGTAATTTGAGCTAAACTACATCATTTCAGCCCATGAAAAACTAAATTATTAAGTGCCATAGGCAGGAAATAGAAAAGAACAAGGTGTTACCTTGGGCTTCAACAATAACAGGGAACTGATTAGGTGAGAAATGATCCATGCTCCAAGCTATAACAGAAACTGAAAAAAAATCCCAAGGTTCCTTCTAATCTGACTTGTGGAGAATTCATCCCTGTCCCCAAGTCTCATGATAAATTTAATCCTCACCAGCTGGCTAAGATTTACCAGCCAAGCATTTAAAGCAGAGGTTCAGTCTGGCATGTATTCTCCAGTTGCATCTAACATTGATGTTTTAAGGGAAGGGAAAAGAAATATTCATTTCTGAGCATACATATTCAGCTTGGATCATGGAGGAAAGCAATCTCCTCCTGGACCGTGTGATCAACTGGATATTCTTAAAATATGAGTTTAAGGACAGAACAGGTACTGTTCTGGATCACAGAACTACCTAATCTACTCTTCGGGTTCAGACAATAGCTATTAATGAATATTTGGCAAGGATATGGAAACTATATATATATATGATCTTTCTTTTTGGAAAACTGCCTCAGTTCTGAACAATTAATATTTCCTTTAATTAGATACAGTATTCACACCATTGTGTTTAATATCCATTGACAGATTAAACCTCCATAAATGCATAATATTTATAATTATACATTTATGCATTATAATTATGCACTGTCAGAAAGCAGAGGTTCTTGTTTTTATATCTGGTACTTAATGTTTTCATAAGGGACACACTAAAACTTTTAACATGAAAAAAAACCCAAAAGACCCGATCCCATTCCATCTTTTCTAGGCCATTTGGTATTATATACATCCATATGTATCTATGAAGATTTAATTATAGCTATTGCCTGTAAGTCATTAAGACAATTAGGAGAATCATTATCTTGATATTCACTGGAAGCATTAGGAGCGTGTTGAGAGCAAAGCTGGTCTTACGGTGTTCTGGCTACAACCCATACAACAGGTAAATGGGACACGTATTTTCACTGACAGCAAGGTCAGAAGGAACCAGGCAGCCAGATCCCTGCAAGTGCAGGGCACAAAATGTCTCCCAGAAGCCAGATTTAAGGCAGCTCTTTAAAGAAGGTTATCTAATCTCATTTTAAGAACTGGTAAGGTGCTCTAATGTTTACCCTTACTGCTAAGTGGTGGTGTTTCATCTGATTTCTGCTTTCAGCTCAAAGGGTGATTTTAAACCTTTCCCAGTGCACTGGAAAATCCCTTCATATTTTCTCTTGATGCAGGAGCCCAAGCCCAGGAATCAAATCACCTCCACCCTTTCAGCAAGTGGAACAGATTGAGGTCCTTTAGCCTGTTATGGGAAGGATTATTTTTCCATCTTCTTTTTAATTCTCTCCCCTGATTCCACACCTGTCTTAAAATAACGACTTAGACAAAATTCTAGCAAGTATCTTATTAATGCTACATAAAATGTTAAACCACATTTCTATTTCTTGCTAATTTTTTTATTCACCCAAGGGTCACACCACATTTTCTAGTCACAGTATTGCACTCAGAACAACCTTTTGGGAAAATTGCTTACCCTGTTACTTGAGTCCTTCTCTGAGACCCATATCTGAATATCCTAACAAGGATTTTCCTTGTTGCAGTGTAAAATGGACATCAATCTATTGCTGCTTTGTATCTTCTACATATTTTTTGTCTTTTATTCCACACTTTCTGTATCAGTTCTGTTTTCCTGCTGCTTTGCATTCCCCTTTATTCCGTTTTGTCTGTTTGGTTGGTGGTTTGGAATTTTTTTCATTAAGGAAACCTTTTTCACCATGTTTTCTGTAACGTGACTTTCAGGACACTGAACACTTCCAAGTTATGCTAAAACTTCCTATTTCAAGGATATTACTTTTTCACAGACATGCCAGGAGTTATTTTAATCTTTGAAAAATAATGTGTTAAAAATAATTACTGGTTGATGTTACATTCTGTTTGTATAAATATAGCCAGACCATGATTATTGCTACCAAGGCAACTCACTAATTTTTGCTTCAGCAATTAACCATTTGTCTGTCACAAAAACATTCCTTCTTGAGTTACTGGGAAGCTAACTAAACATATTTGGAAGCTGTGGGAGCCATCACTTTCTGCAATATAGCCAGAAATGATGCTGCTAGAATTTTATACACAAGCATCCAGGCGTCGTGCTGGACTAAAACGCCATGTAACAATGTCTCCTAATTTCCACAAGCCACTAATGCCAAATTCTGCAGTTTATTCTAATTTCTGGGGAAGTATTAGTTGATTGCAGTATCGTTCCAAAACATAGGAAGATCAAGAAAAAAAATACATCTAAAAATATTAAAAACATGGTAGAGAGTTCAATATATTTTCCCACGCAGTGTTTGTGATTGTGAGCAAAGCAATACCACCAGTTCTGTTAGGGATTTTGGACTTGTTATGCCGGAGCTGTAGAGGAGCAACGCCTGGTGTGTGGTGCTGGCAGAGAGCTGCCATTGTCCCTTCATAATCAAGGTGTCAGAAACACAGAGGGTCCCATTGTCTGCTCACTTCTGCAGGAGGAGATGTCACTGACACCATTCCTCCAGCCTATTCACTGGTTGAAGGACAGGCAGTAGATAATGGGAAAAACCAGAGTACCCCAAGAAAAGAAAAGAAAAAAGAAAAGAAACAGATTGCCACCAGGAAAACAAAGATACTTAAGAATCAGAAAGGTTAACATTTAAATTAAAATAGAGAAATGGGACAAAAGAAGTTACAAAAGCGGTCTTGTAGGCTGAAGTTACTAGACACACCTTGATAAATAAAATGTAAACAAGCAAAAGGAGGCAAGGACACCTTTGACACCAAAGTCACAAAGGCAAAGGTTTGTGGCTCAGAAGTGGATGTTTATTCTACTTTCTTTTCTTTTGACATAGCAGCAGCAAAGATGGATAATTTGAAGTCTGTAAGTCATGCTTCCAGGAAAGTCAGAGGCAATACTCCAATGGGTCAACTCCATCACTGAAATTTTGACATTGTTTGGTGAAGGGGACAAACTGCAACTTGCTTCAAATAAGAATTTCTGAACAAAGATGGAGAAAGTGAGGTTTTGAAGTCAAATTCAGAAGTCTATTCTCCAGTCTCAGAATGCTGCTAAATATTGGGGTTTGCACTCTTTCACAATTTCCATAGCATTTGCTGTGGTGGTACTGTCACAGCTCAAAATGCCACTCAGCTCAGTAGGTATTGCCAGCCAAAGGACACAGAGCCCCTCCTTGTTCCCACTTTGTACCAGTTCTCACAGAATGTGTACCTTCATAGGGCTGCAAACACGATCGCTGCTTTATATTCCACTGTATCCTATGCTCTGACATCACATAACTGTAGAAAGAGGAACCAACATGTTTTTTAGGTCACAAATGTGCCAACTGAGCTGGATTTGACCCCAGAAGGAAAAGGTATAGGGAAAATTGACTCTCTAAGTGACAAAGGGTACTCACTAGTTTTGTTTCATACGATGACAGTAGCACCTCAGTCGCACTCATCTGGGTTAAATGGCACTTGAACCAAATCACTGCTGAAGGGCGTGAGATGTCTGTCGACAGAGAGCACAGATCTCACCGCTGGGATGGCAAAGCACTGAAGCTGATTGTTGGGATTGCTAAGGCCTTCCTGAGAGACAGCAATGTCTCAATATAGCCTATGAGCTAAGTGAAAATCGAAGATTCTGAACATGACTAATTCAGAGGTTATAAAGCACTTACTAACACTGATTGCTATAATTATAATGCCAGAAACATCAATAACTTGGAAATAATTATAAAACAATTTGGATACTAGCTGCCAAGCCCTAAAATAAAAAAATTCTATAGCTTATTACCTGAAAATTAATGAAGTGCTCTCTCTGAATTTCCCACCATCTGAGCACACAAAAGCCAACACTCACCCTTGTTCTTGCAATAGGTTGTTTTCCTAAAAAAAGCTTATTTGTATATTTTTCAAGCCTGAATTTAAAGAGAGCCCTTTTGCTTGTGCAGCTTCAGTTTCTTTCTCAAGATTCTCCAACATTTCTAACAAGCTGTGTCCACAATATACAATAAAATATACAAAAAAATCATAGACGGTGTTACTAAGGGGACAAATGGTTTTGAGCTATGCTTTTTTCCTTCTTTGAGTAATCTACTGCTTATAACTATTACATTCCTCCCTCACAAATCTTTCTTCTTGGAGAGTGCTGGCCCTTACCCTGCTCTCCCATCTATTCCTCTTCCACTCCTCCTTCCATCTGCTCTGGTAAACCCATTAAATCTGCATTAAGAGCTGTGAAAAGAAGAATGTTTGACAAATTGACTTGACTACTGCTGACTTTGGTATCATCTGCTGTCATTTGCCTCCCTTGCTGTCAACTTCAAAGGTCAAAGAAAAGAGTAAGCATTGCTCCTGAGGGGCAGTGGTTCTGGGGAAGCAGGCTGGCATCTTCCACCGTCTGTAGCAGCTGAGTTTGTAATAATGGCTTCGAAATGCTCAAAGGCTTTTGTTTCCTGTGCCACTCAAGCTGCAATACTGGACTCAGCCCTTCACACAGTTTGGGTGAATTTTTTTTGCATTATCAGTTTTCATGTACACAAGTAAAAGTTCTCTGAAGTTTCAATTACAAATGAGTTTTGAAACCCAAATCACCTGTTCCCAGGAGAATGAAAGATGCATAAGCAGACACTGATATACCAGGCACTGGTACAAACACAGAAATAGACTTGTCTCTTTCACAAGATCTGTCAAGAAAGGAAAATGCTTGCAATTCAGAACTTGAGTTCATTAATTAAAATGGCAAATAAAAGCCCACATTTTAAACCTGGCTATCTGAACATAGGTAATTAACATTAGTTTATCTGCTGAGGTGAGTGACAAAAGATGAGTACTAAATATATTACTGTTAAAAGACTTACTCACATAATCATATGCACAGACATTTGAAAATTAGTCCCTATTTTATCATTATCCCTGCGCACTCATGCAGACAATGAACAGAGACAGAAAGCTTAATATCATACAACCAAATTTCCATATGACACAATTTACGTAAGGATTATCTTTTCTATTTCTTTTCACTTCTTTGACTCTATTACGGTAAAAAAGCCATTATACACAATGACAGGAATTTTTCATTTGAGAGCTCAGTCAACACTGTTTTTGCAGTGGATAAAGTTTACAAATAGTAAATGTTTGTCCTCCTACTTCTGATTCTTATTTTGTATTTAAGTTATAATCCTTCCTTTCGATTTTCTATAAAATCAGCAGTAAAACATATTTTTCCATTTTTCTGACATTTCCAGAGTGTGCTGTTTCTTATATCATTATTCTGGCTACTTCTCTCGATGCAGTCTTCTCTTTTGCAATGCTTGCCAATTTTTTTTCCTTCTTTTTTTTTTTTCTTTTTTTAAAAAGATCTAGTTTCTGTCAATCTACTGCAAACTTTCTCAGAAGTTGCATTTGGCACAGGAATTTCTTTTTTTACTATAATCTTAAACTTTCATATCTTTCCCATCTGTTTTATATGACAGTAATGAGACTCTTAAAATGGGACTCTATTTCTGCAGTGTTCCAAAAATGCCTTCTGTGCTGTATATTGTTTAGTAATACTCTTTGCATAGAGCCATTAATCTCTAAGGGCCAGATGCTGATAGTGGGTTTTAGTGCCCTCAACTTCCATTAGAGTCAGAAAGAGGGGAGGATACTTCTCATTTTGCAGGAAGTGATCAGTGCTTGGCAGAAGCAGATGCTAATTGGCCCATTGGGAGAAACATAAATGCACAGATATGTGTAAGTGCTTGTTTTTGTTCACGACTAACCACAGATTAACCTCATAGTTTGTCTGAAGTAAATAGCAGTTGCTATTTTTTGCTGAACTTTTATATTCCTATACTCAGAAGCTGCAGTAAAAAACCCCAAAGCTTAATTCAGTTTGCTTCACCGAAAGCTGGTTTTTCAGTAATAAAAATGTATTCACTGAAAGAATAAAAATGAGAAAATGTATCTCTCAACTCAAACGTGTGAATGATAAAAACAGCACAAAGCTACATTACCAAATTTTCAGTGTCTAAGCTGTAATCTAGACATTTATCAACTTGAATAGTTTCTGTTAGGCCAAATGGAGAATCTCTGTAAACATTCCTAACCTATTTTTTCTCATAACAAGGAAATCTAATGTCCATATACTCCAGTCCCAGGAACCACTCCTAGATGCTGGTAACCTGAACAACATGGAAAAAGAACAGACTCTATTTACGTGCCACTTTATTTCATAATAATAACAGTCCAACCCACCCATTGGAAAATATATAAACATAGACTTGATTTACTCTTTCTAAACAAATATAAACCTTTTCAAATGAACTTTCTTTAGTAACGAAGAGTTACTGAAGAGGAGGTATAGCTCTTAGATCTTCATGAGTCTCAGGTATTTTATCTCCTTCCTTGCTGGTCCACCCACAATGTGTCTGGCAATCCATTACTTGCACTATCATGCTTCTAATGAAGGAGAATCAAGCTGAGATTGTACAATTCAGTTTTATAAGATATTATCTATGAACAGGAATCTAGAGGTTTTAAAGTCCAGCAGAGATGAGTCACAGGACTGGGTGTACTAATGTACTGGGCAACTTCATCTTCCAACCTACTTCGTGTCTCTAGGCATGACATGGGAACATTTGTCTGGACTTTTCAGTTAGATAAAGTTATGCATGGTGATGAGGTAGCATTCACCTCCAGAAAAAGAGTGAAAATCTGTTTCCAGAAATACTACGAGCCAACTGGAGATAGGTTAATTCTGACCAGAGATAGTGGATTATTCATTATTTTGTGGGATTTCTGGCATGATCCCTATCATCCCTACTATAATGTAGTCCTCCTTGTATAGCATTAGCAAAATCCCAACAAATTATTTTGTAAAACCTTGCTGGAAGCAACTAGAAAACAGGTATGTCCTTGAAAGAAATCTTTGTACTGAGCATCTTTGGCAACTGCTGATTATTTGAGAAACAGAGGCCAGTTTGACCCTGAGATATATGCTGAATAGTTTTACATTTATATTCACAGAGTTGCATTCCTACTTACAGGCTGCGAATATTGTGTATGACAATTGCTAATAGTAAAATTAACCTTATTTAAATTGAGTTTTTAAAAATATATACATTTACTCTAACTCATGTTGGATACACCTACACAAGAAATTTAACAGCACTACCAAAATTTCCTGGGTGCTAGGAGTCGCTTGACTTTACTATTACATTATGAAAATTTCTGGCAAGATTTTGACCCATGTGAATGAACATTGGCCCCGACAATCCCTGGGCATGGTTCAGTAGATAGCATGGGCCAAGCTCCATTCCCAGTAAGCATTTAGATACATCTTCACCACTTTGGAGAACAGTAGACCTTAACAGTGGGGCTGTAAGCTCTTCCATGCCTGTAGGGCTTTGGGCCAAAGAACAACCTTGGGCTGCTTAGGTCTACCCTCAGCTCCTCTAAAATCAATGAAGAGAGAGAGGCACCTCCAGAGGGCAAATTCTCCACCTGTTTGAAGTATAAGTATCCTTCTGAGATACCCTTTCTTCTCTCTATGTATCTCCACTGACTACAGAGAGATTTAGACATTTATCATTTAGACAGCTAACATGAAGGCAAATCCCACCTTAAACTACAGTGATAGCAAAGCCACACAGGGAATGCTATCTGGGTATCCTCCTCTGTAGATCTGTGGTCTAACAGAAGGAATTGGGGCAGGCTGGGAAGAGAAATGGTCTTGATGTTATTGTTGTTCATATTATATCTGTTATATAAATATTTCTTATTTTTGCCCCATCACCTCCTGACTCCAGAGGACGTTGGGGCTCCATTGCACCATGCAGTGTGTGAAATCACAGGATAGGGACTTAACGTCTCAGCAGAACTACAGATGGAGAAGTGAAGCCTCAGTCTCAGGCTACACACTAGCCAGTGTAGGCTGAGAGCTAGACACTCAAACACAAGGAACTGGAGAACAAGGCTCTTTCAAACTCCAAGATGTTTGATGCTCACTGAAATGTTCTCTGCAAACTGGTGCTTACCTTCTGTAACCCCAGAAAAGGTTTTGTACTGAGTTTAATTAAACAGGTCTTTGTAGGCACATAAAAATACAGCTCATTTTTGCATTTTCCACTATATTTTTCTTCCATCAGAGCTACCTTTCCTACTCCTGCCTCCAGTAAGAATAGAACTGGACACCTGCAGAACAGGTGGACTGGAGATCACCAGGGCAAAAAGCAGAACAAGAGACAATAGGACGTCTCTGTGAAACTGGCCTGTGCCACTCCACTTCTACACCAGGTGTTGATCATGCTAGAACAGAGTAATGTGGGTTTGCTAATTCACCAAGATCCATTGCCTCTCTGGACAAGAGGGAGTTTGCAGACAGAGTCGGCTGGCAGCGGTCTGCTGGGAGGAAATGGAGGAACAGCCAAGCCCAGAGGGGATCCTGCTTCTCTATTAGTACAGGGTTTGTTTTCTTTGTTAATGAAGCCAAAGCCCTTGAAATGGGAGAACTAGGCATTTGCTAAATGGAAACTGTATTCTTAGAGTGAGTGTTGGCACCGTTAGTGATGTGTCAGATCAGGCGCTGTCCTGCAGAGATGAAGTGGGACAGGACAGTTGGAAAAAGGAACCGATTAAAAAATGCACTGTACAACAACTTTGTAGCTTTTTAAAGGGACTAAATTTCCTCTGCTTTATAGTTGTTCTCAAAGAAATCTAAACCAAAGCATTTATTTTTTTTTACATAGAATTCTTGCAATGTATGAAATACTTTAATAGAGATTAAGTCAGTGGGAAATACTGGATACCGATGAAATGTAATAAAGCTTAGGTCTACATGCAGCTCGTGGATGAAGTCTGTTCTGTTCTTGTTTCATATTCTGATCCAGTTGCTCGCTGAAAATAGCACTATTTTGGTTTTTGCTATTCCACATCACCAGCTTTCCCATGCTAGAGATGGAGCAGCAGCTGCTGAGAAGTTCAGCATTTTGAGTTCATTTGCCACTAGATGGCAACTGCTTAACTTTCCCACAGAGCTGCAGAAAACCTGTAAAACATGAGCAGAGCATCCTCTCCAGACACACTGCTCAGGTACAGCTTCATAATACTCCTTCTTTGCCGCTATCTAAAGATTAGATCAACTCAGGACAATGTTTGTAGAAAACACGCATGTTAAAACAGAAGTGCAGTTTAAAGGTAGAAAGATAGGAAATCGCTCATTATGGCTATGGCTTCTTTAAAGGCTATCCAGTCCAACCCCCTGCCATAAGCAGGGACATCTTCAGCTAGATCAGGTTGCTCAGACTCGGGTCCAACCCAACCTTGAGTGTTTCCAGGGCTGGGGCACCTCCCACCTCTCTGGGCAACCTCTGCCAGTGTTTAACCCCTATTGTAAATAAATTATTCCTTGTATCTAGTCTAAATCTTCCCTTTTTTAGTTTAAAACCTTTACCTCTTGTCCTATCACTACAGGCCCTACTAAAATGTCTGTCTCCATCTTTCTCATGTCCCCTTTAATTATTTAAAGGCTGCAATAACGGTCTCTTCCAACGCAAACTGTCTATGATTCTGTGATCCTAAACCTTTCAGCCTTAGATCCTAGCTCTGAGCTAGGGGCTGTAATCAATAACTGCCAGCAGTCTCTTTTATTTCCCTTACTTTGTTTTTTAGAGGTAATAAATATGGAGCAGTTATTCAGTTTCTCATGATACCAAGACCAGTATCTCACAATAAAATCGACAGCCTCAAAACAAAATGTTTTGATTCTCAATGATTTCCTTTTTTGCTTGAAATTATTCACTGAATTTAAGTAGGATTTCTGTGGAGTTCTGTGTAGGTCACATTCAGAGCCTTTCTGAAATTTATTTAGTAAAAAAAAATGTTCTTTATAAAAATAAATACATCCATACAGCCCATGTAATACTCATTAAAAAAATAAAGCATTGCCTAGTTGGAAAGGCACATCCTGACTGAGACCTCCTCCCACACGCTCGCTCTCTCTCTCTAAAAAATGTCTGCTGTAAAACGGAACCTGCTTCTACTTTTTTGTCACACTAATATTATCTGGAATTACTCTACTGGTATTATTTGACTCAAACTGATATAAATTGTACTGGAATCGAGTACAGTATTATCAGACAAATAATAACACTCAAAATGATCTATAATCTTCCTTTGTTTTTTTCTGGAGTTTTAACTTATAAGCAAGAACTGGAAGAGATATCTGTATTTTTTTACTGATGAACTGACAGGGTTTAGCAGAGGGTTTTTTTTCTCTTCTTGTAAAGAATATCTAGTACATGCCTTACAGATACAGATTGTACACTGAAAAGATTTCCCAGAATTAGATTTTGTACCAAAGTTAGCGACATATTTCTAAAAGATTTAAAGCCCACACTAGATAATTTACTTTTGATAATTACCTCAATTATTTACTGGCAATCTATCCTCTAAAGATCCTCAGGATCCAGTGGAGTAAGAATGAACAAACTCTTTTAGTTGCTCTTTGAGATTTCTTTCTTGATGCCAAGGAAGACTCTCATCTTCCCATTGAACAAGGAAAAAGTTTGTACAAGGAAGAAGTTTTGGTAAATTTATGTCTATGGTTACATAAAATGGTTGCCTGTGACAGCAGGGCACTAAATCACTGGACTTTCACCAGAAAGAACACTCAAGAAGAACATCAGTTGGAAGTGGTGACATGCAGTTTTACCTGTCCCGAGTCTCCAAACTTGGTGATGAACTCATCTGTGAAGTACTAGCAACCAGTGGACACTTTTTGGCTGCTTTAGGAAGGGATGTACATTGTGATTTTGCAACGATCACACGTGGATTTTGTATTCGTTCTTTAGAGTTAGAAGTAACACAGACCACTTGGATAGAAAGAAATAAAAACCAAAACACCTAAAAAACCAACACCTAAACAGAATAAGCAAAAACTGGGACAAACCGTAAAATATAGAACTGGAGGAAAGAGCACCCAACCTCAGAGTGCCTTCAAAAGCAACCAGAATTTCCCAAAACCATACTAACACCACAAACAGCTCATTGGCGAGACAAGCAACCTGCCTCAAGCAATAGTGACTGGAAAACATGAAAAGAGCAAGAATGTCTTACAGCGTCATCGAAATCGGAATTCCTGAGGTTTAATGAATAAAAAGGCATTGGTGGCTGAGGCAACTGCCAGTGCAAATTCATCTAAATATTTTTGGACTATAAGTTGATACACTTTTGGCTGGATTTTCAAAAGTTTCCTAATTTGTACTGACATTTCTTGCACCTCCAATAGCATTTACATGACTAATAACTTGGCCAAGGCGACAAGTTTTCTGCCTGTGAGTCATAGTTGAAAAGAGAAGATAAACAGCCAAATTGAGACAACATGGGAAACATAAGCTTCTTTCACCAAATAGACGTCAGATAGTGTATCATGTACAAGCCGTGTTCAGTAATAAAAAAGAACTATGTGGATTTGTTTACACTGTTTTCATCTGTGATTATCCAGTTTAGTATAACCCAACTAGTACTACCACAATCCGCAGGTTTTTTTCCTGGTTGTCTTTAGGCTTTTGGCAAAACTTTCAGAAACACTGAAGTAGCTTAGCGATTCAGGACCGATTTTCAAAAATTAAGGTCACACCTAAAAGGCAGATTGGGCTTTAGACATGGTAGCCTGGATGGAGAAAGCCAGCTGACAGCGTGAAGCTCTGTCTGGGTTCATTTGCCTTGAAGGGAGAGAGGCAGGCAGGGGCTGAATCCCCCTGACTTGGCTATTTCTAGGATTGTTAGTTTGTTTGTCCCTTTCGTCTCTACCTCCCTAGCTGTGAGCGTCAAAGAAACAACACAAAACAGAGAATTTATCGAGAGCATCAGTAATTCTGTCGCGTGGGAAATTACTAGTAAAAATTGAGTCTATGTAGCCTATATTCCACTGAGGAATTGCTACCAAGGAGCACTGTGCCTCAGTCACCCACCCTTGTGGGTGACTGCCACTTGACTTGACTTGCCACTTCCAGATACCCTACACTTGTGTTTCTATATCTCACATTTGTACACAGAGATAGATGAGAGTTTAATGTCTAATTTTAGGTCAAACTTTGCCCAAGCTTGCCTAAAGAAATCCAGAAAAATGAAAAGATTTTGTTTTAAAAGCCTGCATAATAAAGGTTGTTGGCTTTTGCTTTGAAAAGTATGTATTTTAGTTGCCAAACTAAAATATAAAACACTAAAGAGGTTTGATATGTTTCATTTCACATGAACAATTTTATTCCCCTTAAGTCGTCATTTACTTTGTTTTCATTGGCCAGCAAAATTGAAAAGTCAGTTATTCACACTGTTCTACATGAAAGCCTGGATCTCAAGTGGAATGAAAGAAAGAAGGTGGGTAATAAGCAGTCAACACATTAAAATAAGACCTTTTAATAGCCCTGAGAAATGTACCAAATAAGGCACCACCCAAGTTTTCAGTTCAATCACTGCAATATTATTTATGTTTGTTTTCTTTCTAATACATTAATATTATGCTACATAACGTTTTATTTGAATATATTCTGAAATAGTTCTCTTTCCTTTGGTGACATTTTCAAATCTAATGTAGTTTAAGGGGAAATAAAAGAATATTCTGCGCTTCTGTAATAATTATCCAGCAAGTTTATTTCTATGAAAATTTAAATAAATATTAAAAGGAAGTCAGTTTCCATCTAAGGAATGAAGGGCTAGGATAAATAAATGGCAGTGGTTTATACAAAAGGAATTACTCCATAGAGGTCTGCTATTGCCAAGGCATCACATTCGGTCATTTGTTCCCTGGAAATGGGTCAGCAGCCACAGACCTTGATTTCTCCAAGATCACTTGCAGTTGCTGAGCCCAGTCCCTTCTGCACTTGGAACAAACATCAAGATTTTAACAATATGAATTATTTTGGTATGAAAAGAAAAATGCACTGCAGATTTAGTATTTATCCTGCATTAATGGTAACCCAGAGCCATTTTGCAAAAACGGTACCCATAGACTTGAATTCCTTCTTATAGAACCATAGAATGGTTTGATTGGTTGGAAGGGACCTTTAAAGATCATCTAGTCCAACCCTTCAGCTACTAGCTAGCCCAATTACTTCAGCTAGGTATCTAGTTTGTCCTGTCTTCCACCTTCATTCCGCACTCCCAATGTTTATTCCCTCTTTCTCACCTGGACAGAACACTATATGAAAGAGTTTCGGGCTTAACATCTTCAGTGGAAATGAGCTCATCCCCGTAATGCTGCACTCCAGACTCTGGCCCTATGCAAAATATGACATCAAATTCAAGATCTGGAGACTAATTTTCAGTGTCCTCCTTAAGGTAGGTCTTCAAAAGAGTGAGAACTTTCTCTGAGCAGAACTCTTTGACACCGGCAGCTTCAAAGAGGACACCGAGCAGCAGGACAGGAGCTTCTGGCCCCGCAGAAGAGACAAGACTGATGAGTCCCTCTCACTTCAGCAAGCTTTCTCACTGCTCCCACATGCAGCAAGAAAAGCCCAAGGAAGAACAGGGGAAGACAAGAAGGAAGTGATAGAAGGAAAAAAATGAATTAACAGAATTCTTAAATAATAACCTGGGCTGCCTCAGGAAAAGTAGGTTTACACACCTAACTCTGGTGGGTGGGTGTCAGCTCTGAGGGGGAGAGACACCACAAAAAAGCAGGGTGAGACATTGTACACAAAGCACCTTCAGTCCAGCCCACGGCGTGTGTTCCCCCCCCCGCTGGACTCAGTGATAAACCACTGGTTTATGCTGCTGAAATAAACTGCCTGGGGCTTTTCTGCACGACCTCTGGTGGGAGCATGTGGCATAAAGAGCAGCAAATTCCAGCTTATTGTAGATCCAGGATGCTGGTATAAGGGGTCTTATGAAGAGGCACCACTTTGCTCCTGCTACATGTATTAACTCTGCTGTGTGCTTCTTTGGTGTTCTTCCTATTTGTTCCTCTCTTCTGTTCCCACATTCCATCTTCCCATCCTCCCTTATCCACTGCTCTGTACTTTCAGCACTTTAACTGCACTGGCATATTGACAGGATCTCCAGTAGTTGCATTATTTCCAGCACATTCCTATTGCCTAGTTTTACTATTTCCATAATGAACTGGAAAAACATTCTTTTTCGGTGCACTAAAACCATGTTCTCATGTGCCAGATCTAGGCTAAGCACAGATCCAACACTTGAGTTTAGTAAACTCATATGGAGTTTCATGTCAACTCACCTCCCACGTGAGCACTACAGCATATACAGTTATAGGTATATGTGTATTATGTTATGTATTATAGTTATATGTATATGTGTATTTATAAGTAATTTCAGTTCACACCTAATGCAAAGACAAGGGGCAATGTGCTAGGGCTTGGGAGAAGGTTAGTGAAGGAAAGCTGGACTGGCATTGAATTCAGTCATACCAAGTCCCTTTTTTAATTATACCTTGAAGTGGCATTTAAGGCACATAAATAAAATTAATCTTTGGGAGCTGCTATAAATATTCATAGTCAAAGATATAATAAAAAGAGGCCTGAAGAAACTAGAAAGAAAATTATATCAGCTTGGAAAAAGGAAAAAAAATGCACCCAGCAGAGGGAAACCTCAGTTAATTTTTAATAAACAAATTAATAAGCTTGTGATAATGAAATAAAATAAATCGGAGTATTTCATGTGTAACAATGACAGTTCAAACTTACTAATTTTGCATATTTTAGCCTATGTAACAACCAGAAGCACTGAAGGGCAATGAGATGTACTTCCAGGTACTTGCAGACAGTCCCTTAAGAAGCCTTTGCCACAGAACACTTTCAGTTTAATCTGATATCAAAAGCAATCAGAAAGCAGATGAGAGCATCAAACAGATTTTGTTAAGTTTCCTGCAGCTTGTTTGTTAATTACCAAGTGCTTCAGCTGTAGTCGGATTGTTCCCAGCCTGCTGTACCTCCTCCTCCCACTCGCTCCTGCCGAACAGCTCTTGTTCTGCACCTTTTGGCACCAGCATCTCTCCAACGGCAGCCTCATCCCATCTCCCCCCCCCCCCCACCTCCTCTGCTGCACACCCCCACTTTCAATTCTTGCCATTACACACGTAGACAGTTTGTCTCCCAAGCACAATGCAGCACCACACAGAGATGAACGCTGTGCTCCGCCCAGGCTAATAAATATTGTTTCTTTCTCAGCAAGTGCATTTCTCTCTGCTGCATTCAGAAACGCTCTATTTTCACCGCAGACCGCGGTGCCTGTCCGTAGGCTGATGCTGTAAAATGAAGCAGGACTGAAGCAGAGGTAACCCCACTGACATCTGGACTGCCTCACTCATAGAAAAGGAAAAATACCTGTCACACTAGTTCAAATCTTTGGCATAAGAAATTTTTCCTTTGTATGTATACTCCTCATTTGCACTTGGAAATAGAGAATCTAGTTCACAAGCCGGTGGAGGAACCTATAAGCAGTTAATTTGTATACATCTAAGACAAAAGATCTCCCAATACTCTAATAGGCACAAAAGAATGTCTCCTCTAACAGATTTAGGTCCATTTGCTGCAATTTTTATAATGCTGCCATCAAAGTAAATAGTCTCTGCGTGTGAGCCCTGCTGCATAAATTTCACATGTTCATCACTAAATTAACTTCAAAACTCTACAGTGCTCAAATAAATGCCTGAGAATTGATCTCATGTATATCAAAGCCCCTCTCCTAGCATATCAAACAGCACTGATAGCAATAGGAGCACACTGATGTGTGAACGCTGCACTTCTTGCTGCACAGACTCTGCAAAGGGGCTTCCCAGCTAAAATCTGCCAACAAAGTTTGGCAAAATTCTGCATGGCTTTTTTTTTTTTTTTGCAAGTTGGAATTCCACTTCTGTGTTTCAATTCCAAGTTTTCAAACAGCATTTCTAGTTTCTGTTTCAATTTAATGTCTACTATAAATTTAAAATGCAGGTTAATGCATTTGACACAGCTTAAGGAATATGACATAGCAATATAAAATTTTGTAAATTTGTTTCCACTTGCTGTATTTAACAATCACACTGGGAGCAAATCTCAATACATAAAAACACGACAACTCAAATTTAGTACTGGTCACAATTTTTCTGCTGATTCTCTGTGAACTCTGACCATTCATTTGTTTCCTAATTTGCTCCTACCATAATTTATTTTTTTATGACTGCAATTATAGCACATGAAATTTATTAGCATGCACAATGGGAAGACTGTTTTACAAAAAACCTTTGGCAGTAGATTGAAGACCTTTCCAGCCATGCTTCTTTTGTCAAAAGTGATGTCTTTATTGGCACTCAGAAAACGTGTGCTGAAGCAACAGTTGCCTTAGACTTCTGCAGTACTTGTTCTATCCATCTGTTCCTGACCTGGGCGGTGAGGAAACTTCAGCTACCCATGAAGAACCTAAACAACTTGCAGCCGCCCATTTGCTGTTGAACTTGATGATCTCAAAGGTCTTTTCCAACCTAAATGATGTTGTGATTCTGTCCTGAGTCAGGGCTACAACCACCCAGCCGCGTACCCTGAGCTGCTGCCTTGGAAACCCTCTCTATTTTCAGCAGGGTAAGAATTCCCATTTTTTTTCTCTGTTATAGTTTGAGGTGGACTCTCTCCTCCCACTTCGCCTAGTACCATGTAGTGAATTCAGTGCAAATGCTGGGTCACACAGGACCAACCCTCTGTAGACACCCCCACTTCAAAGACAAACAAAATCACTGAAACTCAGTACCTCCAAGTCATGTGCTGCACTATCCTGGCCAGAGCTACAGAATGCATGGAAATGATTTTGTGTACTTTAAAGTGTTCTTGGTTCTTGCAGACCTAATGCTACTTTTATTGAAAAAAAAAAAAAAAAAAAGAAAAAAAAAAGAGGAAGGTTTCTAAGAGAGGATTGTGTTTCTGGCATGTTTCTAACACAAGAATGAGCCACATGTCTCATACCCACAATATGTATAAAATTTCCACAGTGAACTTTTATGCCACGTTTTACACTTTTTCTGAAATTACTATGCAGAGTTACTGCTAGTGACATTTTTAGAAACTAATGTGATTTTAATTGTATTAAGAGTTTCACACAGGGCAGTTTCCCAACCATTGCTGCCATGGGGTCCTTTTTAACTAAAGCCGTAGCTTTAATTATACATAGTATCATTGTTCAATACTTGTTCTCATGCAGCTTTTTCAGAAAAAAAGTGCGTTTGTACTTTTTTTTTCCTTACTTGTGGTGTGCTAATTCAGAAAGACAATGATTTATTGGCTTCCTCTTGGAAGGTATTTTTTATGACCGAACCATAATTCTATTTTTTTTTAAATTTGTTTACTTATTTCACTACTGTTTAAATCTGGAAAAAATATATTCTTTAAAAAAATATTGATGTACTGCTTACAGGAAAAGGTATTCCAGTGAAGCAATGTTTAAGCACACATTCTTTATAAAAAAACAGAACTGGCAAACCTTAAATCAGTTTACGCCCATCAGATTTTTATACAGAACAAAGAAAACAGAGAAGAAGCATAGAAGACCGACATCCGCAAAAATGGCACGCATATATTCTGTGAATATCTTGATATTTTCTCTGAACCATGTAGTGCCACGCCATTAATTTTTACACAGCTCCAAAAATAAAGATAACTACCGTGGCTTTCTTTTGTACCACCTTGTAAAATATATATGCTGTGTTGTGGTATCTCCACCCCACCCTGAGAATTCTATTTGCTTTTGCACCGAGCATTTCTCATTCAGTCCTGCCCTCCGTTACCCACACTAGGAGCAGGAGTCAGTACTACAGGGTTAAATTTTTAATGAACTAATTGGGAATTTACCCCAGGACAAAGGCGATTCAGTCCAAGCACTTGCATATTCAGTTCCTGGTACAGCCAGGAATTCACTTGAATTTGTAATTTAATATGCAATTCTTGTGCACAGCTCTGTGAGAATACCATATGTGACTAGTTACCACAGCCTTTACCCAAAGCATATCCTAACCATAGCAACATGGGCATCAGATGTTGCATAAGCAACCTGACAAGGGCTGTATTTTTAAATTTGCACACACAACAGTTTCAAAGCCAAATGCCTGCACATTTGGAGCTCCTGAAGAAAAAAAAATATGTTTAAATAAGTGTTTTAAAACCACAGTTAGCAGCTGGGTTTGGACATTTTGGACAAAATGTTCAAGATTGAGTTCCTAAAATTAAATTCCTCATTTCGAATTTAAGTAACTAAATAAGTGGCCTAGTTATAAGTGTTGAGTGCTGAAAACATCTCTCCTGTTTGCTCCAAGGGGTGAGACTCCCTGCAAAGCTGGGAGGAGGTGAATTGGAGGATGTAAGCTGGACACCCTCCTGGCTCTGCCCACAGCACGGAGAGCTGGGTGTCCCCTTCCAAAGCTGCATTTGGCTTTATCTCTGCATATATCTGTGATACCAAAACGGAATGCAAATAGGCAGTGTCCAGAAACTCACTGTTCCAGGGCACCTCTTGTGTTTGCTCAGTTGTGTGGATCCTGCAGCGCTTGGGTCTGGCGCTGGGAATTGCTTCTGGCACCGGGAATTGCCTCTGGCACCAGGTTGCCTGTGGTTTGGTGTAACTGTGAGATGCTCCTGGTGCCCAGCTCCCCTCTTGCTGCTTCACTTGTCTCAGGCTCCATCCTTGTGGAAGCAGAGACAACAGTTTATCTGCCCATGGCAGGGCAGCTGGAACTTGATGATCTTTAAGGTCCCTTCCAACTCAAACGATTCTATGATTCTATGATTGTCTCGGGGTGGTGGGGAGGTAAACTGTGTCATCCTTTGCCCCAGGGCATACTTCCTCCCTGAAAGAGCTGTGTTGTGCCTTTTCCTGCTCCTGGTAACCTATTCCTACGCAGGGGCGAGGGAGATGAGAGTCAAATTCAGTCCCGCTTTCCCTGCTCAGCACTTTGTCCAAGCCGAATCCCTTGCCCCCCAGGCATCCATGGGAGCCATTCTGGTATTTTTATAAGCTAATTGAGCTTAGAATTAAACTAGTGTGGCACATCTCTCCTAACCAAAAGGCTCAGCTGTTTAGAGATACTCAGCTGTGAGTAATGCCTTCAGCATTCACAAAGGATGAAATGCTGGGCTGCCCATCCCGTTAATGTGCCACGGTGAGTGCTCTCAAGTTGGCCAGATCCAGACCTTGAGGGAGTAACTCAAAAAAAAAAAACCACAATGTTGTAAAAAATGGCATTTCTCTAGATAGCCTTCCACTTTTGATTGCCAGCAAGAGCTGTGTTTTGACCTGGAAACCCACTTCTCACAGGAGGCTGCCTAAAGCTAGCAAAGGGGTCAGCATGGTGCAGGCTGGAAAATGAACCAAGCAAGATCCAAAAATTCAGAGAAACTGAATCAATGCGTTTCTGCTGCAGAAAACAAGAGGGAGGCTAGAGGGAGTCCACGCTCCACTGCTTAGGAAATGGAACAAGACTTGGCTGGCTTTGACACAATCTCTGTTGTCCTGGAAGGTACATGGAGATAATAACGTGTGACCATGGGAAAGACCTGGTAGTCATTTCAGCAGGCCACCACACGTTAACAGAGATGACGAAGGAAGGTCTCTTCAGACTTAGACATGCCTTTCTAAAAGAGCTGGAGTTTGGAAAAAAGACCTTCAGTGAATCCAAGCACAGAGCACATCGAGAGGAGAGGTAAACAGGGTCAAAAGTAGCAGGGGAAGCAACAGATATGAGTTGTTGTGTCTGAGAATTTGGATCGGCATTATAACCCTAGCAGTAATTTCTGCATCCCCATTAAAGATACACCCTCTTGCCTTAACCATAATGACCTATCTTAGGTTTCATGTTGCTACCCATCAAGTCATATCAGAGCTCCTGTCACACAACACTGATAACGGTTTTAATATTCATGATGGATTTTACGGAATGGCTGGCACATCTCCATTTCAGTGATAAGAAATCTACTTGGGGCGTGCTTGCACGTTTGGGGGGTTTACATTTTATTATTTTCTTACTTTTTGCTGCTGGCTAAAACAGTGAATCGGTGTCACACAGCTCTTCTACTGGAGGGTTTCTTGCAAAGAGAAAAGCTCTGGAGGATTCCCTTGCATTGATCAGACTCTGGGTTTTCCTGTATGCCCCTGTTATGCTATCCATAACTGGATCATATAATGAAGTACCTCTGTGCATAGCTCACATGCGCTGTGGTCTTCTGTTTGCAACCTGCATTGTCCAAAGTATATCTGTCATGGTGGGTCATCTATCAGGATCTCCTCTCTGATACACCTGTAGACTACTTCATTAAATGCTATTAAAATCAAGACAGAAACCGGCAGCAGAAACAAACTGAGAGAAGTATTTTGCATTTCTTACCAATCTAGAGGTTAAAGAAAGTGGTTATAAGATCTGATTGTACCAGAACACTTTCCTTTAGGGTTAGCTGAGAAGTATAGGAGGCCTCTCATTAGTTCTAGCAGAAATGAGTAATGTTTGCAATCGGACTAAGTCTCCTAATAAGACATTATTTGACAAGAAAGAGTCTTGTAGCATGATGTCTTGTTTACCCCTTGGTGGACACTTGGGCACTTTTTTTTTCAGTTCCTGGAGGGTTTAAGCAGCTGTACAACAGACAATAATCAACCTTGTTTTTAAACACAAGAGAGTGATGGGGTTCATGGCAAACTGTTAAGAGGTTGTGAATGCAACTGTTGAAGCATGCCAGTGATTGTGGGGTTTTTTCTTTCTTTATTATTCTTGTAAAAGAAAAACCACCATACAACTGGGTTTGTTCATAATAGGCTGTCTGGAGTCAGCTCCAGACACAGACCATTTAAGAGCTGTGAAAAACAGCAGAGTGACAAGAGACAGCAAAATCATCACAGAATCATAGAATCATAGAGCAGTTTGGGTAGGAAGGGACCTTTAAAGATCAGGTAGTTGAACCTCCCCTTCAATGAGCAGGGTCATCTTCAACTAGATCAGGTTGCTCAGAACCCCATCAATCATGACTCCACTACCTATTTTGATGATGCCAAAGATCTAGAAGGCCAGGCTGGCAAATATCACCGCTGTAAAATGAAAGATTTACACTAATTAGGCCACCCATGGCTGTTGCTTAACCTGGCTAACAGGAAATGGCAGCAGAAACTCTAGATCTTGTAGCTTTCTTTCCTCCCTGCTTTAGTCCTGCTGGCCTCTCTGGGACAGGAGGAAAAGTTTTCAGCTTCTCATCTTTTAGTCAGAAGGAGATAAAGTTCGATTTTGCCTACCATGCTGAGATGCTTTTAGTGGCACTTACAGTAATCAGACATGAGAACTGACTAGTTTGCATTTTTATTGCATCAGAGGATATGTTTACACAGACAAGGGCAGGCAGATCCAACCTCCCTCTCATATGCCTGATCCAAGCCAGCTCTGGTCCAGGAGCTCTGCAGCTGCAAGCGGCTGCGACATTCTGCTTCTTGGCAAACACAACCACCCAACAGCAGGAGGGGAGCTGATCCGTGACCACCTAGCTGGCAGCATGCTGTGCTGCTCGTGTCTGGCACCATCACCCATGGAGCCAGGATCCAAACACCCACTCCATCGATACGAGTTTTAACCCAGGGGAATATGTAACTTGAGCTAGTCAAATTCTAGCGAGTCCCAGTCAACAGCGAAGAAACCTTATTTTCCTTGAAAAAAATTCTCTCCTGCATCTCTTGGTTACATTGCTCAATTTATCCACTGGTTTTGGCCATACTGTTAACGTAAAAACTTTTGGAACTCCTTTTCCTTGCACCTCCACAAAGCATGCAGTGTATTGGGAACCTTGGGATGGGCTGCATTAGAGTGGAAGCTGAAAAATAGCTTAGTTGATTATAGCGAATACTATAGGTTATTTCTCATGAGCTATTTCATGCAATTATTTGCAAAGCCCTTTTTGCTGCTTGATATACTTGACCTAAATTCTGCAACACTAGTGCAAGAGACAGGAGATTGTGTTGGCTTCAGACATATTAAGGAAATGTGTTCTCTTTCATTAAATATAAACAATACAGGCAGTAAAGTACCTCTTTCTTATTTAAGTTTGTTTTAGGTTTCTAGCCTCTAAAAATTTTATATTTCTAGAGGGTACAGATTTTTTTCAATTAAAAATACATAAGATAATTATAGAACTTGTCTGGGGGATGCCAGAGGCACCAACAATTAAGCAGGAAACTGGGGTTTCAGCTCTTAGAAATTTATGGGATACATAAGCCTGAGTTTCAGGTAATTTCATTTGCTGGGCAGTAAAATGATTAATGGAGGAAAAAAACAGCCATGTGGGAGACTGAGAGGACAGAGTACAGAGGTCAGGTGATGGTAAAAAAGACTGGTATGGAGATTTACATACAGAGAAGCTGCAGTTCAAACTCTCTATCGTTTGGTCCTTCAAATCCATCACCTGGCGAGCAGGCAGAGATGGAGTACAGGACGCAGATCCTAACTCTCCTTAGAGTGGCATTTTTCCTATGACTTCTGTGGCCAGGGGATTTTTCTGTGTATTTACTTTGCTGAGTGAGTCAGCCCACAGTTGAGATGAATTGGATGGATCACTCCTCTGAGCTTCTGTTTCAAAGGGTTTTGGTTTATCTAAGTGAGGCTCCCAGCAGCCTTCACTTGTTTTTTGTATGGCAGACACCCTTTGGAGTAAACTGGACCAGAATGGGGGCGGGGAGGGAGGGGTTCCCTTGGACTATGGGTTACAAGCTCGGCAGTACCAGGGAAGATATCGCAGGGTCCAGTGAGGTAAAGAGTCAACAGGAGCCCAGTTCCCCCAAGCTGGGGTAGTCAGTTCAGGAAAAAACTTCTTTCTGCAAATTTTCATGTTAGCCAGGGATGCACTAGTTACCTTCAGCTGCTAACAGCCACTTACTATCTTCCAAACCAGAGAAGTGAAGACAAACTTTTTTCATCCTCCAAATTTTGGAGGTGACATGAAGACATATGAGCCAAGAAGGCCTGCAGAAAGACAGAAACTGTTTGAGAAACTGAGATTTGATCATGCTCCATGTTACATGTCCTGTCTTACTGTTTCTCATCACTGATAACACACATGAAATTAATAACTAACAATATGCCTCAAGTACAAGGTATTTATTGAGTCAGCTAGACAGTTTATGGAAACGCAAACCATGTCAGAAGTGCCCAGTGTTGCTGTATACTAATAAAAAACAAAGCATAGGACCTGGAAAAAAATAAGCATGACAGAGTCAGACCTAAGATTCACTAAAATATTTGTGAATCAGTTGCATTATTTTACCTACTGTAGGAATAAACAGTTTCTTCTAATTCTTCTTGAATTGGATGATTGGTATAGAAATCACTGAGTGAGTACCAATCAAATGGAAAAATGAATGACTGAGATCAAGCTTTATATCACACACTTTAGAAACTTATTCACGGTTTTAGAAAATTGTGTAACATTTGCAAATTCAGACATAGACAAAATGCAATACTGGAATGTAACTAAAAGGAGATGCAAGCCACTCACAACTGGCAAAGTTTTCACAGTTTTAAGACCACTGCCTAATCCTCTATCTTCAATTCCATAAGAATTCTTCTCATTGATACATTCTTCTTTGTGCAAATTCACATTAATCTGTCAGACATACAGGTGGGCAATCCACTCCAGCAGCTGGAAAACTAATTCCCTTCAGATTTGTTATGATACTGACTCCAGCGTTTGGCGCCTCTGGAAGTGCCAAATAAACTTCACATGGAGAAGAAATGATCCAGAAACCAAAAGAACTCAGTTTGAACTCCACTGAAATTCTTTATCAATGAAGCACCCTATCCATGTTAGGGCTGAGAGGGAATTGCGTGCTTTCATTAGGATTTGTCCTCAAATGACAGTCATGCCCTAAGTGTCATTAATGACAAGCAGTTATTTCCATTTGAATCTTTTCTTCTGTGTATAATGTACAGAATACGCAAGGAAATCTGTGATACCCATCCCACACCTTTTCATACTTCTTTCAGCAAGATATAAAACATTGAAGTTCATTCATGCTACACTAAGTATGAAATATAATTTATTTATTTATTTATTTTATCATAAGACCAAAGTCTAGGAAGAAATAAATCCCTTAGAAAGTCTCTGTGTGACGTGGACAGACTTGGTACAAGTTCATCACATAATAGTGACTTTTTTTGGTAGATTTTATCATACACATAATTTTCTTGTCATTCACAGGGATCTCCTGGACAGGAATTGCTTTGATGCTGATGGGGATGATACAGCACTCAAGCATTTTTAGGTTACTCTGAAACTTAGATTCTCTCACTTTCCCGTAATAGGAAAAATAGCTTTTTTGTAGAGCTGTAAATGTTTCTTAATTATATTTTTTTTTTTCTCTTTTGGAACTTCTCTGTAAGAATAAAAGAAGGTAGGTGGAATAGCACCAGTAGAGTTTCTATGTAAGTGCAAAGTCTAAATATGTAAGAGAGAGATATTTTTCCTTGTGAATGACACTATCATTTTATCTTTATGGCTTGAAGACCTTTTTAGGCAGTATTGCCTTTGCGTCTTTGAAATCTGTTCCACTTACTGTCCAACACAGATCAGAGCACTGCTGTAAGTCCATCTGTTCTGAGACTGCTCTTCCACTGGGATAAGACCTGCTGTTATGATTTTGAGGCTTCAGACACAGAAATAAGCCCTCCTTCCTTCTCCAAATATAACACTGTTTTTCTGTAATCGCTTCGTTATTCTGTGTGTCAAAGATAAGAGCAACAAGCCAGTTTTTGGTCATCCTGCTGCCAACTAGCATAGATGGCCTATGCCATGCTAATCGCAGGCTTAGCATGGATGTTAGACACAGAGAGGTAATGTGCAAAAGTTGCCAAGTCTCATTCTGAGTGCTAAAAGAGTCAGTCTGTGACTGCTGAATGCAGATTTAAAAGCAATCAAACTAGGTGAGTCTTGGGACAAGGGAAATGGAACTGCTTGCTAGATGAAAACCCAAATAATGCCATCTGAAACCAGTCTTGAGGGCGGATGCAAGATGATTGCCTTCACCTTCATTTCCTGGACAAAAAAAAATCATAAATTCTCCAGATAATGGTAGGACTGGCGGAATGCACAAATCAGATTTCACATATTTGTAATGCCCAAAGCACTAAATCTAACTTTGCTACTCTTGCTTTCCTGATTATTCTGCTAAGGAAGAACTGGGGATAGCTTTGTTACTGTAGAACAAGCTTCCAGCCCAGCTGTGAGCAGTACATCTGTCTACTACTACAATACAATGTGGCAAGTATTAAAACAACAGAGTGATAATTTAATAGGGAAGACTGAAGTGAAGATTTCGAGGATCATTCATGCAATTCTTAATCATATCAAGAGCATCTGTAAAATAGAATCACAAGTTATTCCCTTAAAAGCGATGTTCAATTACTAATTGCAGTCTCTGTAGCCAGGTCTATGTTTTCAACAAAGAGATTTAAACAATTGCTGCAGGATGACATAATGAATTAGTTCTCAGGCTGATCACTAAAATAAAGTCTGGGTGATTAAAAAACTTTACTGATAATCTCGGTACTCGCATTTCCCAAATATTCCATGCAAAACACCTAAAGGAAAGGGTTCAGGAAAGAACAGTACTGCAAGGATGGCTTTGACATGATCGTGGCAATAGTAAAGGATCTATCATCCATGGAAAAATAATTGGGAATTAAACTGAATCTATGGAAACTTGCCCTGTGAGTTATTATCAACTTAATAACCTACTGTTTTATCACCATGCCCTAAAAGTGGAGCATGGCTTCAATAAAATCCTAGTTCAATGCAATTAATGAATGTATGTTCAGTCATATTGTATATGTTCCATAACTGGAAATCATATTTCACCTAATATACAGTGTCCCTAGATGCACTGATAAGAAACTTATGAATAGTGAATTTCATCTTAGAGAAATAATTCATATTTTAAAACTTTCTATTAGGTATTTTTATTGTTACTACTTTCTCTGTGATGTGCCTTTAGCAATGAACAGGACCAAAGAAAGGAAAAAAAATTGTGCTGGAGACAGCTTATGGGTAATAATGCCTATAAGAAAGTTTTTTCATATCTCTGTGTAAAAGACAGAGACTGGCTGATATTCTGAGGTGTGCAGGTTTGTATCCCTTTCTAATCTCTTGATGTCTATTATTTGAATTTTGGGAAAAAAAGACACATAGCTGTTGTTCAAAGAAAGCAGTCTTTCAAAAAGGAGACTTGCTAACTGATGATGGCATAAGCCAGAACTAAAATTAAAGCTCATTCCAAAGAATTGGACGTTAGATCATCCTTACATCATTGTTAATCCCACAAAGCAAGGGATACTGGAGACAGCCAGGTTATCAAATTGGACAAGCCAAAGACTTGACGCTTCATGCACTTTGGCTCCTTTGTGAAATATGGACTTACAGAACAGAACAAGAGCAACATTCTCAGCTAAATGGTATTTCTATTTTTATACCACTTTGATGATCTTATTAATGGATAACTGGAAAAGTATTTTCTAATTATGTAAATCCTATAGCACAGTTTGGATATGCTTTGCTTTTTTTGTTTATCTTGGGCAGGATATGTAATCTATAATATAGATTAAAGTTTTAAGAGTTTAAAAGAAGCTAATAAGATCCCTGTATGTTTGTTTATTCTAGTCTTAAAGGCTGCATAAAATAATATTTAAGGGAAGAAGGGAAAGCTTTTTACAAGCAAAGAGAAGAGTGTTTTACAATCAAATTATTGCAGATCTTGAAATTTGGAGCCTATCTTCCCTGCTGTGCTATTTACATTGGTATTAGATGCTATTTTGGCCAATGCTAAGATATTGATATAAGAAAAGTATCTGTGGAGAGAAAAAAAAAACAGGACATAATTTCAAATTTTCAGCCAAACCCCACTTCTTGCTTCAGTGACGACTAGAAAAATTGATGCATTTTTGGTTTTGCTGATCCATTGCTGAGTCACAGTCCTAAAATAAAAATAATTTCCTTCCTGTTTGTTCTAGAAACTTCAAAATTGCCTCTTAGTCACCAATCAAAAATGACAGAGTCACCTCGGCCATTCAAGAGATCTTCAGAGTGATTGCAATAATCAGGCAAACTTTATAATGAAGTACAGCTGTAATGAACATTCAGAGAGTTGCACTGCAGAATTTTCCATCGGGACACAATATTCTCCTTTACTGTAAGCTTTGCAGTAGCCAAGAGACATCAGTGTTGGTCATGTTGTGCTCCTTGCCTACAGTTCTCCACTTTACTAATCCTCACACATCAGGCTGTCTAAAGATGCATGGAGCCACAGGCAGGATGTGAGCCCGAAGCTCAGGAGATGAGTGGCTCTACCGCTGACGCCACAAAGTGGCCTTCAACAACTTACTTGCCAGGTTTGTGCCTTTTGCTCTTAACTTTTGTGGCCTAAACAGGTCATGGGTTCTCCCTATGTGCATACACCAAGCTTCAAGTTAGGAGGCCTTCATATGCTGCTATATGTTAGAATGTTTCGTTATGTTGTGGTTCTAGGATTATCTATATCTCTATCTTCTTTCCTACGATCCCTGAGTATGCTCACCTTTGGCCTTTTAAACTATAACTGGATGTTAATAACCTCTGTGTCACCTTATTTCATTCTCCTGATCCAATTGATCTATCTCCCTTTACTTTTCCCCCTTTTTTGAAGACAATACAATTTATACTTGCCAGATTCCTTTGTCTGTGTTTGTGTATATATATATATATAAATATTTATAATGTGCAACGGTAATAAAATACTTAATTAATATGAATAGTTTATATGTATACATATATTTTTAGATAGGTGAATAAGCTTTAAAAGGAGAAAAAAAAAGGATTTTTCCACCAGTTGAAACAAAAATTTATCTTACTGTAAGATCACCATAAGTCACCCACAGTGGTGTCTGTGGGTGCTCATAGTCTGTGTAAAAGGAGCACCCAAAACCTCAGCGGGTGTTTGCCTGACAGTGACCATGTGAAAGAGGAAGACAACCACAAGCTGGATTAAAGAGAAACCAGGGAGTCACAAAGCCTTTTGAAACCAAGGAAACATCTTGAAAGTAAGTTTAAAAGAAGCATGAAATTCCCTAACAGTAAGGAGACACTTTTCCATGGGGACAGCACAGAAGACAAACCAGGTTTGACACTGCCAGAAGTTGTCCCATTGACACCACAACCTCCCTCTGAGGCCCAACAGACCATCCTCCTCGCTGGACGTCATGAAGATCCTGCACCCAACCTCACAGTGCAGGCATAACAGGCACCCACACCTGGGGTCTCTGGGTGTCAGTATGTGTATGTTTTCTCTCTTCAGCAGGTAGATTAAGAGATTGTCTGGGCAGCACAGCTGGTGGAGAAGCTGGAGCACCCATGAGTTAACAGTAAGCTACAAGGACAACCTGCTGTCTAGGAAGAGGAAGACGGCTGATCTGTGCAGGGGTGTGTGTGTGTGTAACTGTGACTGAGTGTGAGTCTGTCTGCATATGTTTAGGACTTTTTAGGAATAGTTGTAGAAATGTGTGTAGAAATTTCTAGGTGTCTATTAACGTTTCCAAAGTCTCCAATATTTTGACTTACCCAAACATTGCTGATAGAGATCCTGAACGTATAATTTACTTTCTGTGAATTAATTGAAAACCATTAATAGACCAATATACCACTTCAATCCTGATTTGATTTATTTTATGTGGACTGATGTGGACTTATGTGACAGTTATGCCTTGTGACAGCAGTGGGCTAGACAAGACTGTCTTCGGGCACCTACCAAGCCTACCCCTTCTGTTTATCTGTGGCGTTTCCTTCACCAGAAAACAATCTTTTAAAATCCCACATCACTTCTTTCTCCTTCTTTATCTGTTGAATCGACTATTTCTAAACATCTTAGTTTTGAAGGCCCTCTGGAGACCAGACAAACCCAACCAGCAGCCTCCTGAGGGCACTAGATCCCTCTGGAGGGGTGATGAGAGCCATCTCAACCCACTTTTTCCCCACTTGAATCTGGACAACACCTTGTTGGGTAACCTAGCATATTTATACTGTAAGCACGATAACCGAAATCACCAGGGCAACATATGGTACTCATAAATTATTATAGGACAGTCCTATATCTGTCACATGCTGTTGGTGAGCAAGCTCCAGGAAAAGACAACTGTCCCCTGAGTTACTGGATTGTCACAGAGAAGGTGTTTTGACTTATTTATTGAGCTTGCAAGTTGAAGTATTTCCTTTCAAAATGAAAAAGCAAAAGAACTGATCACATTACCTCCCAGAACTTCTTAGTGTGTGTCATGACCTACTTCCCTTACATCCATACCCTCTCAGGCTGACAGCCTTTAAACCATGTATGTAGAGGAGATGTTCAGCCCAAAGCCTAGTTCCAAGTAAAATCCTCGAGACACCTATTGTGTGGATTTAGGGGCTTCTACACCAGCTGCTTTGATCTTTCAATCTGTTTGTAGTGCTCTGAATTGCTAACATAGACCCAGGACTGACTCTCAGTTTTGCAGTGAAGTCCCTGAGCTCTCTAATGCATAGTAGTTTCTGACACCTGTAGTATTACAAGGCTTTAGTAGCATATGATGCTCTTGTTAAAACTCTGGTTCCTGGAAATGCCTGATTTTTGGAGGCATTTAGACTTTCACCCTACAAAGGAAAGCTTTTCTAGAGCTTCTGATTAAAGAGAAAAGCTTGAAAATGTGACATGAAAGCATCCTACCAACTCTTAACTAGCATGCAAATGTAATAATCTAAAAGTCTAATGTTTCCAAAGTCTCTTGTTTTTATTCTGAGGGTAAATGTATGATTTTGTTTGCTTCTGATCAGGACTGCAAACTATTTTACAGTGAAAGAGACAATACATAAAGAACTCCCCATGGGCAAAATAAACACATTTAATTAGAGAGAACATTTTTTGCTGTTTTCTCCCCCTAGCTTTTAATAACCACAGGTAAATAAAGTAATAGGTACATCTTTGCATCTACATCAAATTTCTCAGGCTGTTTTCTTCATTTTACTATGAACTTCTGCAGAAAAGGAAAAAAAAAAAAAAAAAAAAGAAAACCAACCAAAAAAGACAAGTGCTAACTCTCATCCTGGAACTGGCTGAATGAGGAAAGAAATCCTTAGATGTCCTGAGGAACAAACTCACTGCCAAGTGCTCCTGGTGCACTGGCAGATAGGCACAAAGACACACTGTTGTAAATCTTCACAAATAAAAAAATCAAAATATTATGCTTCTGAGGGAGAACATACCGCAAAAGGCAAAATATTATCAGTGCCACACCTGGTGAATAACACTCCTTCTGTCCAAAGACTGGGTTTACATACAAGAACAGACTCTGCTAAACCCTTTGGCAGACCCTATGGTCTCCACTCCCTGTAGCTGCTGTTTCCCAGGGACCAGATGGAGGGATTCCAGCAAAGGCATACATGGTTGGCTGCATGGTCTTGCAGAAGCCAAGACAGAGCCCCGAGAAGGGCAATAACCTGGTAAGCCGCGAGCTCCCTTCTTACCCTTCCCATACCAAGATGCAATGAGGTCACCTTGCTCTACCCTCATGGAGTACATGCTTCAGAGCTGGACGTGAGTACCAAGAGAAGGGCAGGCTCCCTACGATATTGCTGCTGTGTATTGTGCACACCCACACAAGGACCAAGGACAGCCTGGCTCTGTGTGCTAGTTTGGAGCATTGCTAATATTCCCCTATCGTATCAGCATCTTCTTAAGCCTGTACCTATTAGTCTTTTGGCTTAATCATCTCTTCAGCATTGTTTAATCTTCCTGAAGACTTGATCTCCAGAAATAAACAGCTTGCAATAGAAAAATGTCTATCATGACTTTATATTCATATATTCATATCCTTTTTGCCACATTTTATTAATGTGTTTATTTTAATAGATAAGATCTAGCTTATGAAACCAAATTATAACACACACTAGCATGTTCAAAATTCAAATATTGATGTGTCCTGATTTTATCATGCAGAGAATTCATTGAATATCCTTGGTTAAATGCTTTCTCTCATTTAAAGAAACAACTGAATTTGAGAAACACTGAAAACTCAAAATAATTTGTAGTAGTCAGTGAACTGTAATAAATATTAGTTTACAGCCAATCTGGCATTTATTCTCCGACTTCTATTACACCAACCACCTTTGTCTCAAAGTGGTAAAATTATTAACAGCAAATAACTATTTTACATTTTAGTTCCACTGGTAAATAAATATATGGTAATATCTTATACTGCATTTTATACCAGTGTTGCAATGTAATACTAAAATGTAGC
This sequence comes from Gallinago undulata, assembly GCA_026546715.1. Classification (NCBI taxonomy): domain Eukaryota; kingdom Metazoa; phylum Chordata; class Aves; order Charadriiformes; family Scolopacidae; genus Gallinago; species Gallinago undulata. Next base: position 203,942,794 of record JAOTQQ010000001.1, on the reverse strand, counting down.
TGTAGACCGAAACAGAGTCTGCCTTTGGAGGATCCCAATTTTCCTCTGTTTCAGTAACTTTCATCTAGACTTTCACAGTTTAAAGACAAAGAAAAGAAGTAGTGTTCTCCCTCAACTCTTAGTTTTGAAGACCAAACCAGGAAATAGAAATTCACGGTGAATTCCTCAAGCTCCAAACCGGTGAATTGCTTTAACTCAGCCACAAAAGGTCTGATGACTATCAAATGGTTAATTTTGAAGAAAACAATGAAGAATCTAGCAGATTTCTATTGGCTGTGCAGCAGTAAAAGCAAATCCAAGCTGCCACTGGGACGACACCTATGTAACATAACTATTTTGATCTCACTACTATGTTGTATGAATAAATTGATCCTCATGATGCTGTGGGAGGTTTGGATCTACTGATATTTCTGTTCTGCAGGTGGGAGGCCAAGTACCAAGAAGCCAAGTAACTTGGCCAAGGTCAAGTCACAAGCAGGTAGCACTCACTAAACCCAGCACTCTTGTTCTGAGCATTGGACTGCTGGTCATCTTTGTCCTTTAATGTGTCTATGTACCAAGAACTGGACAAAATAACCAGGTACTTCAGGAACATGAACAAGCTGATGGCAACTACTGTTAAAAACTAAGGTCACAGCTACCTCTTTCTTGATGTGTGTTTTTTATGACAACATGATGATATTGGAAAGGAAAAATAGCATGTACTTTTTTGTGAAAAGCATGGTTAACATCAAACACACATTAACTGTCAAGATCTTGAGCTATTCTTACAATATTTCTGATGAAAACCAAACTGTTTAGTTACCTGTAATTTTTTTTTTTCACTCTTTTGTCCCATGTAGAATCACAGAATCATAGAATATCTCAAGTTGGAAGGGACCCATAAGAAACATTAAGTCCAACTCCTTGCCCCTTGGCAAGACTATCTAAAATTATATATGACTAAGAGCATCATACAAATGCTCCTTGAACTCTGACAGGCCTGGTGCTCTGACTGCTTTCCTGCAGAGCCTGTTTCAGTGACCAACCACCCTTTCAGTAAAGAACGTTTTCCTAATGCCTAAACTGAACCTCCCCTGATGAAATTTCATTCCATGTTCTCATGTCCTATTGCTGGTCACCAGAAAGAGGAGATCAGCAGCTCCCCCTCTCCTGCTCCCCTTGAGGAAGCTGTACACTGCCCTGAGTTCAGGGCCCTTGGCCTTCTCTTCTCCAAGCTGAACAAACCAAGTGACCTCAGTCACTCCTCGTAAATCTTGCCCTGGTCACCCTCCTCTGGACATGCTCAAATTGTTTTATGTCCTTTATCGAGTACTTGAGGTGGGGCTGTACCAGTGCAGTGTGGGATGGGACAATCACCTCCTTTGACCAGCCAGCTGTGCTGTGCTCAGCGCACCCAGGACATGGCTGGCCCTTTTGGCTGGCAGGGCACACTGCTGACTCGTACTCAAATTGTCATCAACTCAAACCCCCAGATCTTTTTCTGCAGGGCTGTTCTCCAGCCTCTCATCCCCCAGTTTATTTGTATAACCAGGACTACCCCGTGCCAGGTGGAGAACCCAGAACTTGTTCTTGTTAAATTTCATAGGGTTGGTGATTGCCCAGTTCCCTAGTCTATCCAGATCTTTCTGTAAGGCCTCTCTATCCTTGAGGAAGTCTACAGCTCCTCTTAATTTATTATCATCAGCAAAATTAATGAATAGATTCAATTCCTGCCTCTGGATTATTTAAAAAAACACTGGCCCTAAAGTTGAGCTCTGGGGAACCCAGCAGGTGACTGGCCACCAGCCTGACACACCTCCATTTACTGTAGCTCCTTCAGCCCAACCAGTCAGCCAGTTGCTCACCCTTACAGATCCCTGCTTTTTCCTGGTCCTATATGTTGCTTCCTACTGTTTGCTGCTAAGCAGATATTTAGTATGCATTCCCTTGCTTTTCACAAATCTCTGAAAATAAAATCACTCCTGAGAAATTTGGATGAACAGAGACAGCTATCATTGCAAACAGCCTTTTTGTTAACTTCATGTTCTTCCTAATGTATTTGTGCCCACAAATGTCCCCCTCCACTGGGAGAACTACTTTTCCTGCTCTTTTACTCCACTGATCTTCTGCCTTTCGAGGTCTATTCAGCACTTAATCCTCCAAGACCTGCCCATGGGAATTAATAACATTCAGCCTGCCCCAAAGTTACCTGATGCTCCTCATGCCCCTGGGATATGTCACACAAAAGATGCAAAGCTACATAAACCTTCAGCAATCTTTTGCTGGCAGAAGGTTATGGTAGATAACCTTATACAGCAATGGGACGAGTGAGAGGTCATTGTAACGCAAGTGACATCTTCTGAGAAGTGACTTCAGCCATCTGAGGAACATGCTGATAATCAATATATCGGCTGTGCCTGAAAAGGCAAAGTGCTGTTGGGCATTCACATCAGATTTCTAAAAGAATTTTAAATTATTTTATTCCAGTGTTTTGGAAACCTGTTCCTCCTTTCTTAACAGTAGCTAGGAAAGTATAAGCTAACAAGGGAATCAACTGGGTTTTGCTGTTTTTTCTAGTTATTCATTCATCTGATTTTTTCCCTTACCTTTTTTTTTTTTTTACAAATCAGGGATCCTCCCAGGCTATTTCTTTCCCTCCACAGATAAGATTGCTGTTTCAGCAATTCTACTTGATCTATGTACTGCTTTCAACACTAACATACTTTATAATGTGAATCAGACTTCTGATTGAATTTTTACGATAAAATCACAAAAAAAAAAGTCTCTTTGACAGGAAAACAAGACTCTAGGGACTAATAAAAAGTGGCTTCTGTAAGTCACTGGATGATTGATTAAAATGAGGAAGGAGGGGAAATGGAGTATTAGTCAATTATAGACTGACTGTGAACCTCCAACATGACGTCTTGTGAGAAGGTAATCATAGTCCTACAAAACACTGAGCAAGTCAGTTCTAGAAAAAAGAGCAATACTAATGCCAATCGCAAGATATCGTTAAAAAGATAGAATACAATGTTTTTCAACTCTTTTCAAACAAGAGAGTTTCAAACCGGAAAGTTGCAGAGAAACTAAAAGCTGAAAAAAAAGACAGAGTACAATCTGACTATGAATCATTCAGTCTGAAAATTAGATTTCTAACTGTAACAGCAGAATGAACCTTTCACCTGGAGGACTGGGAGCAAGAAATAAAACGGTTAACAGGATGGAGTTATCTAAAGAATGATACGGATATTGTGTTTATGTCCACACCGATAAATTAAAGGAAGGCAGGCACTGATCCTGAAAGCCAAGTGGCACAAACTGGCTACTTTCCATGCTTAGTCCCTTCCTGATCAGCTTCGTGTTGGAAAAAAATAGTTGGAATGGTGCAAACAGAGGCAGGGAGACAGCTAACAGTTGCCCTTTACAGATATTAGAGATGTATTTTACTAGAGTCCACCATTTAGTGGTGTCCTTGTTTAAAATATATCTCTCTATCCACAATTTCCTATACCCCAAAAGGGAAATGCTGGTTCATTTTTCTTCTTCTGAACTTGAATTTCCAGCACTGAAGCTGTTTCATATGCTTTACAGAAGCCAGATCCTTTGTAAAGATGCTGAGCACAGTGACTGGGTTTCTGATGATGACAGATCTGTTCTGGTCGGTACTTCAAACTGTGCGTGTCAGTGGGAAGATGTGGGCTGTGTGTGATGTGGAGGGTGAAAGCTGACCGGATATGAAGGATGGAGTGAAATTGCACACAGAACCACCAGCTCTGCTCTTGAGCCTGACCTCCCTCTGCTCATGCAAAGACAAACTCACTTTTCAAAGCTGAACTCCTTGGAAAACTCCTGCTTCTCTTTAAAAGGAGAATGATGTAGAGAAGCAACAGGAAGAGATGAAAGGAATGCACCAGCTCGAATCGCTGAGCTGCACTGCAGCTTAAAGGGGCTCTTCTATATGTCATCCTCTCCTATTACTTTCCAAAATATCACTCAAAATAATGAGCGTAGAAGAATCTTTTCTGCGGATTAGGGCCTCCTGGTGCCTGGTGCTGCACAAACACGTTGAGGGACATAGCCGGCATCTGCACGGGCATATGGCTACAGCAAACTGGAAAGGTTTCTCATTGCAGTGCAGTAAGTTATACTCAACACATAATACAAATTATGTTTGTCACTTGAAAGGGAAAAAGAGAGTAACAGTTTCACTTCTGTCTTTGTCACTCAAAAATATTGACAGCTTTAATGCTTTGTATTATCTTTAAGCAGTCATGCTGAAATTAAATGCCAAAATAAGCAATGTATTTGCCAGTTGATGTGGAGTTCTGAGACATGCTTGTTGCTTTGTGGGAGGAGAGAGGATTTCGTCCTCAGGGAAAGGAGATTTGCTGTGCTACAGAAGTGGCTCTGTAGCACATCCTTCTCTGCCTAAACAATGTGACTCATCTGCTCTCAGTCTGGAGCTCTGCAAATTATGGTATTGTAAAAACATGCAAAGTTCACACCAAGTTCACAGAGCTACAAAATAAGCTGTTTCCTGAGCAATGGATGATCCAGCAAGCAGAGCTCTGTGCTGGAATCCCACAGTCCTGAATCCTGCTCTTGAATATGCTACTGAATTTTTGAGTGACTTAGGAGATATGCATTACCTCTTACATCTCTTTTCCTTCCCTGCCCTTGTCTTGTTAAACTCTCCCTGTGCACTGTCTCAAAGCTGAACTCTGTTCTAGCTATCAATAGTGATAATCATTTTTCCAAACTCATCACCTCTTTAAATGCTTCCTTCTCTTTGGCCATGACAGATCCTAACTTGACCTGTTCAGATCCATTCTAGATGCTGTCATAAGATCATTTTTCCAGCTCATCAATTTGACCATATCATCCTTCTCTCCGTGCTCTCAGCATGGGCTTTCACTTCCCTGCTGTATCTAATAGAGGCTTGTCTTCACTGTCAAAGCTCTCTGCACAATGTCCTTGGTCATTATCTCCAATTCAGTGACAGAGGGAGATTCTCCTTCTGAGTGGCCAATGCCAAACAGTTAGGTAACCTTTTAGTGCCTCACACTGCATCTAATGCTGGGGAGAAAGTTTCCTCGAAAGCTGCAGACTAACTTTTCTCAGTTAAATTCTCTAAAAAAATTTTCTTCTCTCACTATCTATTAAAAAAAACAACAAAAAATCCAAGGTTTGCCTGCTTTAGGCTGTTTTTACTGCCGAGCCAACATCAGCTCTTGTTCATTTTATTCCCCATCCACCTGCTTGTCTCTCTTTGTTTTCCCAGGCTTTTCACCTCAATTGTAAGGTGTTTGGAGCAGAGACAGCCTTCTGATCTGTGCTTGTATTGTGCTTTTCTGATTCTCGTGTCAGGCTCCCTGGGTGCTATGGCAATATGAGCAGTAAAGAGCTGAATGATAACTTGGTTTAAGCATCACAGGAGACAAACAAGGGGAGAATGAGAGCTGAGAAATTCAGGAATAGTCTCCAGGTGTGTTTCCCTTTTTAAGCCCATTCACTATGGAACTGATTTAACTAAAGAACAAAGTGTCAACAGGTCGCAAGAGTTTAGAGTAAGAGCTTGAACTTTTTTCTGGACCCTGACACCTCCTGGTGGACAGTTTCTGGGGAAGTTCAATCTTTTCCAGTCCTTCCAGATGTGCTTGCACAGCTGGCATAATGCAGTGGGGAGTTAGGCCCATAGTGTGGCATATTACCAATCACTTCACTACTTTAAGCACATTACACTTGATTTCAGGATGTCTAGTCCAAAGCTTGATATTTAAAAAGTACCAAGAAATGCTGCCAAATAAACAGCAATCATGTAAATCTTACTTAGTGGAAACAAGAAGAAAGCTTATGTGGTGAAGGTGCTGGATTGGGTTCAGGAATTAATCCAAATAATCCTGAGGCGTTGAGTTATTTTTCTCCTTTGCCACAGACCTGATGTGACCATGAGCAAATTACTCACTATCTGGCTGTGAGAACATCAGAAATGTTCCTACAGATCTCCATGGAGCCTGACTAGTTGTTCTAGTGGTCACTGCTCTACGTGCTGTGAATTACACCATTTTCATAGGGACAGTCACTTTTGCATATCTGCCCGGCTCAGCAACTGACCATACACAGAAGTGTACACTGCTGAAAATGCTGTTCTTGCACCTACTAGAAAAACTTCAGTGGGAAGCGTAGAAATGGATTCTGAATGAAAATCTTAGTCTACTTCTGCAGGATTTCTGCCTGGCAGTATTCCTTATTCATGCCCTGCTCTTGCTGATGGTGTATCTATACCCTTTGGTAAGGTTTTCTGTCCCACAAAACTTCTGGGGCTGAGCCCTGATTTTTCAGGTGATCAAAGATTTCCTAAAAATGTACTTGAAAGGAGTCATAGGGGATGAAGTATTTGGATTACTGCTAGTGCAACAGTGTCACCAGAAGCTTTGCAAATTACTAAGTGTTGAAATGTGCGAACGTGCAACTGATTCCCTCTAAACCTCTTTGATAAGCTTCATGTAACCCAAAAGAACTGTGCTATAAACCTTCTGCTCAGTACTTCCTGGTGACATCAATACTCTTTTGAGTCAAAATTAAATTATGCACTTATTGGAAGTTAATATCCCTGAAATTAATTTCAAAAGTCAATTTAGTATACAGGATATTTCAAACAGCCATAGTGGTGTCATTGCTTAAAAGCCCACCCACAAGTCTATGACTGCAATGATTTTTTTCAGCTTCTGGTTAATAAAACCTTGATTAAGAGGATTCAGCCACTATGTCCAGAAAGGTAAATTCAAAAGAGGTATAATCAGTTTATTAAAGCTTGCATTCCCTTGCAATTGTCTGCTAAATTGGCAGCATGGAAACCCTCCGCTCTTTTTCCAAAATGAAAGAAGAGCTGCCATAGACAAAGACTGTCTGTTAGCTGTAGTGTATCATTTAAGCACAACCACGCTCATTTTTTACAATAATTAAATTTCTTAAATCTATCATTTTCTCCAGGGTTACTGTACAACCTTCCTAATGCAGAATTCTCTGCTTTTGATCAGTAAGAAAAGAGGAGTGATAGAGAGACTGCCAAGGAACAGTAACTGCCTCCACGTAACTTTGTAGATTTATTCTCTCCAAATATTTTTTGAAACTATTTTAAAGTGGAGTCAGAAAGACTGCAACCTTCTAGACCTTGTTGCTGTTATAAAACCAACAGCACAAACAACAAAGTGTCTTTCACTAGCACTAGTAAATGAGAAATCAACACCTACGTACCAGTTGCACCTTCAAAAATCTCTCCAAGTATCTCTACTTCATTGATTCAACTAGGCAGCAAGTCCTGGGGCAGTTAGGAGGGCTTGCTGTTGTCCTCACTACTGGTATTTTACAATGTACTAGAGGAGGAACAAGAGAAGAAGACCTTGCTGTAACAGACAGTGCTTGTCTCATGCCCTGTAACAGACCTGCTGCAACCAGGTGTCTACTCACAAGGCAACTTCCATGGCTGGAGGTACAGTTAGTTCTACCAGCTATCTGTTCCTCAGGAACTCTGCAAGGACAAGTGTTCTCCAGACACCTTTGGGCATTACAAACCCCCTCAGCAGCACACAGAACCTGGCCTCAGGCCCTACAGTCCCATATTATGCACAAAGGAAGGACTGTCTATGCTCTCCACATTAAAAAAGATGTGTGCTGATGTTAGAATCATAGAATCATAGAATCGTCCAGGTTGGAAGGGACCTTAAAGATCATCTAGTACAACCATCAACCTAACTCTGACAAAAAATAAATAAGAAATAAAAATCACTAAACCGTATTCCTGAGGACTGTGTCAACCCATCTTTTGAACGCCTCCAAGGATGGTGCCTCAACCACCTCCCTGGGCAGCCCATTCCAATGCTTGATACCCCTTTCAGTGAAGAAATGTTTCTTAATATCTAGTCTAAACCTCCCCTGGCCAAACTTGAGGCCATTGCCCCTTGTCCTATCTCCTGTGACTTGGGAGACGAGACCGACACCCACCTCTCTACAGCCTCCATTCAGGTAGTTGTAGAGCGTGAGAAGGTCTCTCCTCAGCCTTCGATGCTCCAGACTGAACAATCCCAGCTCCCTCAGCCGCTCCTCATAAGACTTGTGCTCCAGACCCCTCACCAGCTTCATTGCCCTTCTCTGGACCCA